>CM041736.1:6770478-6807978 GCA_023373845.1 Nibea coibor | reverse complement strand
CATGACCTCCTCGACCCCCCTACACTTCCATCACCCAGTATGTGATGCTTGAGTCAGACCGAAGGCTGTATGAAATGTCATCTTTACCTGAAGCCTCTCAGAACAACTGCAATTATAGTACAATTGCAGATGCTTCTTTGAATTTAAGTTTGGCTGTTCAAATTAAATTTCATCTACGTGTAATATTTGCGTGACATTTCCAGTTTGTCCCTGAAAATAAAATAACAGTGCTGAGTAAGCGTTTAACCTTTCCGTTCAAACAGGATTAATGCATCTTACTCACTGATAAAAAAAGTATACATTTGTTTTTTTAAAGAAAAAACAACGTAGGTACTGACAGAAAATGGATGATGGATTAAGTTTTACATTTTACATTACCCTTGCTTGAAATGTGAAATCCATTGCGCAGTTTACCGCCCCCAGTTTCAGAGTATAACACCGCTGTCATAAATATGGACAGCTATACACGTCGGTTTGCTATGATTATATTACTTATGACCTAAAACTGGCAAGTCAACAACTTCGCTAACAGCCAAACATCAAGCAAGGTCAATAACAGCAGACATAGCAACCAGCTAATATTACGTTTTAGTCCAACACCACTCAGTCCAGCTCGGCGTCTGTCTTTCAGCCTTATATTTCACCAAGCTCTCACCAACGACTAAAGATCAGTCCCAGATTTACTCTTGTCTGGAGGCTGCTTGCTCTCTCACTCCCTCCTTCTCTATTTTTAGCTTCTTCTGCTAACACTTCGTTGTTTTTTTTGGCCTTGAGCCCAGTTACACTGCCCGCTTGTCCAGCTCCTGTTCTGGCACGACACTGGGAATGCTCCACGTCAGCATTCCTCCTTGTGTTTCCTTCGTGATTGCTAACAGTTACTATTTCCTCTTGTGACTGTAGTTATCAGAAGTAGATATTACTGTAAGTCTGATTATGCACTTTAATAAGCCAATATGACAACAGGTTTGCCATCTTCTAAAAATCTCTCCAGACCATATTCTCTGCTCTTGCAAATAGCAGGAAACTTGACACATGTATTAGCGACTGTCTGGAATCACTTGTGACTGGATGAGGTTGAAATGGCAACATGTGTTGAGCTGATCTGGTCTGGCAGAGGACGGGGGACTTTGTATGATGGAGGAAACTGGGCAAACCAATCTGGCAGAGTTTAGACACTCCCAAATAATAAGGTGATTCATATGTGTCCTCACGGGTATCTCTGACTTCAGAGTGAAAAGGAAAATAAATTATCGTAGAGACAGTGGTTTTTCAGTTCTTATACAACATCTTACCGGCTCTTCTGTACAGTTTTGATTGATGAAACTGTGTAACCATGTCTTAAAAATACAAAATAAAAATAAAATTAGGAATATGTCAACTTCATGTCAGCAGTGCCTTTGAAATGAGCCGCTAAGAAAAGTGATACACTGACTTTGACAAGTTAAAAGCAGCTCCTCGTGACGGTGCACATCGAGGGCACTCGGGAGAAGAAGCACTCCTTGAACTCGTCCTCGTGAACTTCACTCACACACACACACACACAGGGAGCGTCCGACCAAAAGTCGAGCACCTTTTGAACTCTTCACCCACATCGGACTTTTCCAGACTGAGTGCATCACCCACATCATCCAAACCAGTGGAGCAGAGACAGATCTAATGGGGCTGAGACATTTTGACATGTTTTGCCAAAACTGTGTTCTGGGTGAGAAGCAGTTCAGTCTATTGCCAGTAGTAAAAAACAGAAGTAGTTTAAAGCAACATTGAGCAACTTTTCTGCAAGAAAATAATAGATTTTAAATCATCTTTTGGTTACTTGGCTGGGGCACAGCGGGAGCAGAGCTGGTGTCGTGCCAGAACTGGAGCTGGGCAAGTGGACAATGTTACTGGGCTCAGCAGCTTCCATGGACATAATGACAGAGGCAAAGAAACCGAAGGCGATGTCGGCGGAAGAGACTAAGTTGTGAAGTGCGCAGTAAGTGACCTTATTACTAAATGACTTATTGTGGATAGCTTGCTATGATAGACTATCAGGTTATGATAAAAGTCTTGTGAGAGCAAAGAACCTCTGGTCATTAGCCCTCAAAGTAAATCACCTGAATAATTACAGCTTGATGAATGTTTAAGAGTGTTTTATGAGACAGGAGGAGAAGATGTAATATATAAGAGCAATCCAGACATAAAAATCTGACCTGATTTAAGAGGAAAATCCTCCCCTGTAAAATTCAGCTTTAAAAACACAGAGCTTTTTGATATTCAGGTGTTGTAATGTATAAATGGTGAGGCCTGTGTGTGAATAATGAGCTGACATCAGGGCACAAATTCACGGAGCGTTTGCTGTAATTAAGGCATTTCCACGCTTTTGTCAGCCATTTACTTTAATGACAACTGCTACATGTAGGAGATGCCCCAAGACAGGATCAATAATACAGATAGGGAATTATAAATGCTGCAGGAATAAAGCAAAATGTCGAAGCAACAAACCGTGCCTGTGGTTCAGGTTGACAGGCGATTGATGTCGGTTCACAGCAGCTGTATTAAACTAATGTTTATCACACTTAGGTCACATATTCTCAGGGTCACATGTTCTTTTTTCTCAAATTACAAACATGAAGATACGCCTCCATAAATTATAATGTTTCATGATAAAAGCATGGTGTTCCTCAGGGGTCAGTTCTTGGTCCACTCCTGTTCTCTGAGCTCTTACTCCTCCTTAACAAGATGTAAGATTTAGATGGCAGAAGTGGAATACTTGAAAATTAAGAATAAGGATGAATTTTTATAGAACTCACCTGTTTGAATTATATTAAGACTTTAAAATCATGCAGAATTAACAGTGGTGCCTCTTTGACTGACAGGAAGGTGCCGTTACAGATGGCTTGATTGAGCACCCAGGCTTCGTTCAGCCCAGATGATCCACGTCTTTGGTGATTTTTAGATTAGCCAGGAGGCAGAACAGGCAGGACTGCCAAGATGATGGCAGCCATCAGTTCAAAGCTCCAAAAAGGCTCTTCAGCACCGGTGCCAACCTGGCACAGGTGTGGCAACCAGTTACACGGCTGAATAAATGAACGAATGAATGAATGAAAGATGCCAAAGCCTTGACATTTAAGCACATTTTGTTACATCGATTCACTTAATTGGCATTGTAAACTCTGACTTGTGTATTTGAGTATTTTTATTTTCCAGTGTTGGTACTAAAGTAAAAAAATGATCTCAATACATCATCCACCGCAGTGCCAAGGTGTTGATGTGAAGTATACTTTTAAAAATAAAACCTGGCAGCCTGGAGGGGCTCCAGATGAATAGCATGACTGATGACGCTTTCCAGCTTGAATTTTCTGTAAATTCTGTGTATTTTGGTTTCAGAGTGTCTCTTAAGTACTGACAGGTGGGAGCATTATGGCAGGGCGGAGACATAAAATACAGTCTGTCTCTTTTTCCATACCTCATTTGTCAACACTTTTTGTTTGGCGGCTTTGTGCACGCATGCATCACATGTCACAGAGCACCGCGGGCTGTGCCTACTCACACTGCGTTGATTGGAGGTTTTTGACTGAAGCGTCTCCTTCAGGTACACAGTTAAGATTAGACCCCAGCTGTTATGATGGCTTCACCCAGCAGTGAATCACTAGATTCAGGTTGGAGGAAAATTAGCAGGTGCTGCACATCGCCACAGCTTGAGCAAGTCTGTGAGCAGATTGGCTGTATTCAAAATGCCATGCAAATGTTCTTTGCTGTCAATATGTCGTAATTAACAAACTGTCCAAAGGCGCCGGGGAAGCAAAAAAGTGATTATGAAGACGAATGATGAGGCAACACAAACTAACTTGGTTTCTTTTTCTCTGTTAGAGCCACATTAATATAAAACTGTAACAATTTTCCGACTGCTGCTGAATGGAAATATGTTTTGGAGCGTAAAGTGCGTACTTAAAGGCTCGGTGTGTAACTTTTAGTGTGATGTGTTGGCAGAAATGGAATATAATATGCATAACTATGATTTCAATGATATTATTATGTTTGTATTACATTAGAATTATCTTTTGTATCGACACATGCAATCAAATATCATCCAAATTACTTCAAGTCTGTGACACAATGTTGCTTTAATGATTCATTTGTTAGCATACCAAAAACTCCCATGATAACCTGCCAGCATGGTAGCACAGGTTCTTACATCATTATACCTTGGTTTCATACCTCATATAAACATTATACTTGGTTACCATTAGCATGTTAGCTTTGCCATTTAGCTCAAAGTCACTGAAAGTATAAACGAAGAAGAGGACTATCCTGAATTTTCTTTATGGGAAGTTTAAATCTAATCCAGCAGTCTCAGTGATGGACTGCTTTTATATCTCGCTCCACTGAATATTATGTGCCTCTATGAAAATAATTACTTTAATGGACTCCCAGCTTTATTTACTGAACAATGAACTCAGCTTTGTGCTACTCTTTTGGCTCGACTCTTTTCTGGCAGATGATCTGACGACTCCCCCTTGTCGAGATCAGCTAATTGTGGTTATGAATCACCACGACTGACCCCGTTGGTTCGCCTGTACTATTGTAACTTTCGATCATGTTAAAATTTTAAGATGATTAGTCTGTTATCATCATCCTGACCTCAGATCGCCTCTCACTGTATCTATCTTCGCTTTGTGACTGTATTGAGGTTTGGGATTTGGACTCAATGTTTCAACCTGCAGCACCTAAAGAAGCTGCCAGCTATACACTCTATACACTACCACTGCCAACAGAGGTCAACCCAGACGTGATTTTTTCCTTGTTCCAGTCGTCCGTCGCCCCCCATGGAGTTGTCGAGCTCGCCTTTTCCTCAAGGTTAATTTCATTTGAACCACACCGGCTCTCTCGCTTGCTGCTCGTCTGTTTTAAGGTCTTGTTCTTATTGATTGCTTTGAAATGAAATTATGCTTCACTGTAAAGTGGGGCTGAGTCCTGTTAGACACAGTTAATGATCCTCTTATAGCAGTTCATATTCACACGCTCAGCTCTTCCTCCTCCTTACACGTCCAAACCACCAACCTGTTATTAGATAGAGCTAATGTGATTTATCTGGTTGAAACAGTGGGCTATCTGCAGACTCTTCAGCTTCCACCTGTACAGATGGGCACAGTTTTTGCAATTAGATTATGTGTTATTAGCAGTGCTTATTGAAACGCCCTTTGTGCTCAAGGATAACACCCAACCACGTACGTACTATAGCGACATATCATGATCTAAACTGAAATATCTTGACAAATATTGAATTGGTTGAATGATGTACAGTTACAGTGAAGTAAACTAATACTACTACTTTATACACTCAACTATTGCAACCATCAAATTGTCCTCGTGTCTGAGAATTGTGCTTCCTTCTTCCTTGCAATGTCGTCCATGTTAAATCCGGCAACACACGAACAAAGTGACCTTATTGAGTAACAACCATAAAAGCCATTTATTACCCTTTACAACACACACACACACACAGGAGCAATCCAAGTAAACTGTACACGGTGAAGGAAATCTCAGCCTCGACACAAGTCCTTCTTAAAAACAAAATGCTTCGCTACTCGGAGTTGAAGAGAAGGCGTTTTCGTTAAAGGACAAACAATAACCAGGCTGATGACATTGCCGCTGGGCTCAGTGTGGCTGCTGTTGGCCTCCTCTCTGGTGTTTACCCCAGACTCTGTCGGAGCCTGTTCAACTCAGGAGTTTACCTGCTCTCAGGGGATATGTGTGCCCGAGGACCGTGTGTGTGACTTCAGTGACAACTGTGGAGATGGTGGCGACGAGGAAGGCTGTGAGTAAAGCAGGAAAATGAATCATAGAGAGAGGGGGAGACATGAGAGTAGATTAGAGAAAAGGAGAGAGCGAAATATATCACAGATGTTTTACAATGCTGCTCAATGGTTGTGGGAATGTGCAAGTGAAAGCAGCATTTTCAGCAGATTATCACCAACATGGAGAGAGAGCTACCTCGAAACAACATGTAATTCACACTAAGTAAAATATTTTAAGTTCCTGTTTAAAGTAAAAGCAAAGCCTATCATACATTATTTAAAGATCACTTAATTTAAGGCAAACAATCTAATTTAATTAGTTCATCAACAAATAATGAATGACATTTGAGCGCCTTACAAGCAAGGTCAAAGCATTGGCTAATTGGTTAAAATGTCCTTAAAGTCCTTAGGAACTTTTTTAAGCTGGAAGGTTAGACATTTAATAACTTTGTTTTACTTTATACAGTACCTTTCAAAACACGGTTACAAAGTGCTTTGCAATATAGCAGAAGACAAACGCACAAAAAGATCATCTAAAGGCGTGTGTTGACACATTTTTAATGTGATAGTGAGCTTTAGAGGTGCGGGTAGTCAGATTTTGTTACCTTAACAAAGCCAGGCTAGCTGTTTCCACCTGGTTCTTGTCTTTATGCTAAGCTACGCTAACTGGCAGCTGGTTGCAGTTTAATATATACAAGTGAGTGGTATCAATCTAATCGTCTAACTCTTGGCAAGAAAGCAGAATGCAGCAAAAAAAAAAGGCAAGTAAATTAAAATTAATGATGCCTCTGTGAAGACATTCAATTCTCTCTATATATTAAAATGTGTGATTATTTTTTGCATCATTGCAGAGCCCGTCAGGCATATCTCTGGTGTTATCACTAATGTTTTATCGTGCCTTGTTGCACATTTGGCCACATAGCCAAATAAGAATTCCTCCTTAAAGTGAAAAACCACTTAGTTTCTTTGCTCTGCTGAGTTGATGAATCTTTATGGCACGCACAGCCTCACAGTTTAATCCCAGTCCACAGATTTATGGTGAAATATTTTCAGGGTGAAACACAAAAGTGTAAAAAGAGTTTTCTGCCGAAGGCTCCAGATATAAGAGGTGCGACTTTGAGGAGGGACTCTGCGACTTGATCCAGAGTTCTGAGACGCTCCCCGGATGGATCAGAACAACTGAGGTCCCGGGACTCAAACATGACCACAACAACAACACATCAGGTTAGAGTATGTGACATTTAAGAGACACACTGTGAGTCCAGACTTCTCCTTACAGTGTATCTCTGTCTTCTTTAGCACGTTTCCTCTCCCTGTTACCTGTCAGAGGAAACACAACCACAGCAGACCTGAAAAGTCCGATCTTCCAGCCCAGTCAGACCTGTCAGGTAATAAAATCCTCTGTCTGAGTAACTTTGGCATGTAGACAGTGACTTGATGACAACTGGTGACCTTGCATTTTCACTCCACAGATGAGTTTCTACTATTATGTTGGGGCTAAACATGGAGAGCTTCAGGTCTTGATTCAGACTGCGGATCGGAGCACGGAGGTGTGGAGAAACTCCACACAACCACAGAAACCTGAAACGTGGCTGCGGACGGTGATTACGTTTTCCAGCAATCACAGTTTCCAGGTCAGTCGCATGTTTTGCTGTATAATGTTGCATCTTATGTGGAGTCCGAGTAGCCATTTAGTTCACTCTGAGGTCTGTTATATCTCTTTCATGTAACCCACGGCTATGTCAGATCTTCTGTAGTCATATCACTGCAGACAAGTTTCAGATTTCTGCATAAAATCCTGAAAGTTTTGTTCGAGCTGTGGCGCACTACTTTCATCTCGATCTTTTGGTGTAGGGCGGTTGTAGAACTCAGTCCGAGCTGTCTTTTTTCACGTCTTGATCTTCCTTTGAAATCAATTATCAATAATTTAATAATATCTGAGGTTTTTGTGGTTCAAATTGTGCGAACAGCGGCTAATCATGGGGCAGCCTCAAGAAGGTGAAGTCTCGGTTCCCTTGGATTGTCGAAAAGCAGGAGTAATTGGAGGAGTTCTCGAGTGAGTGAGAGTGTCTCTCTGGCATGTCCTCCCATTTGTACCACGATCGAGTGGAGAGGGAAAAAAGTGGACAGAAATTGCTTCAGCCCTCGAACTGCACACACAAGGACATCCGTGGCAAAAAAGCTGCTTTTGTTCCGTCGTTCAACAGTTTTTCTTCTTGTAAATTTCCACCAGGTGCATGATGGGAATCTAGATGTAGCCTGTAAATAGTGACCATGTAAGATCCTCAGACTGCCTTTAATGTGCAAGGGTGTCAGTATAGGATTTACTGTTTCGTTTCCGTCTCGCTGCTCTCATTGACCATTCCAGCTGTAGCTGTTTTGAGGAAAAAGTTATAGTTAAGCTGACCCAGAATGCAAACACCAGCCTCAGAGTGGAGATCCAGGTGGATCTAGTGTCTTGTGGAGGGGTGGCAAGACAGGTGGGAGGGAAAGCAGAGGCCACGCCCAGCGACACAGATACAAACAAGAAGAGGGAAAACAGTGAGCACTAGGAGGCCACATGTATGTTGCTATTTTCATTAAGATATATCATATAAGGTGCGCAGTGTAAGTTCCCTTGAAGCTGATAAAGTCGTCACAGCAGCAGTGAGCCGCACAACAGGCGCCGTTTATGCGCAGTGAAGGGGTACTGACCCGACTGGACCCTTCAGAGGCCATCTGGAGCCTTATGAAGCCTGGTGCTTGTGTCCTTCCTATATCCTCAGACAACGTCAGCGTGCCACCCTTCTCCTCTCCTCTGCCTTCACCATCTGTCACTGACTGCAGCCAGCTCAGTTTCATAACATGGCTGAACCAGCGCCGGGGGTAAAGAGAGGTCAACACTGCCAACAATCACTTTACCCTCCATTAATCTACTTCCTGGTTTAAAGGCAGCTGAGCTAATTGGGTTTTTATTTAGCAGGGTGGCATCAGTTTCAGTCACTTTTTTTCACGTGCTTGAACCTTCGGGGTTTTCTCTAATTGTGCTATAGAAAACACTTTGACAGGTTTATTAAGTTTTGTGCTTATAAAACATTTTATGCATGTATAAACATTTAGCCTAAAGCATGAAACAAAAAGAGAGAGAGAGACTTCACACTGAATCACTGGTTTGGATGTGAGACCCTAAATAAACAGTTATGATCGTCCCATAGAAAGTATCACTTTTACGGCCTCAAAGTCCACTTTTGGGGGAAAATAAACACCAGCTGACGAGCATGACCAATGAAAATTGTGTATTTGAGTGTATTTCCCATCACCCGTAATGAATGACACAATCCACCAGTTGTTGAGATCAGTCATAAATGATGGGCTATAAAAGCCGCGGATGTAGATAAAGCTGTTCTGTGGACTTTGATATTATTTGCACTGTGGTTCCAGGGATGGCCCGAGCGGCAACCTCCGCGGCTGTGAAGTGAAGCCAATGCCAAAAACTGCAGTTCCTCAAACGTCCACTTGAGGCTGGCTACAGAACGAGTCAGTCTCCATAAGTCCCCATGTTAAAACGTCCAACTTCACTGCAGAAATATACATGTTTACAGTTTGGTACAAAAAACAGTTTTGGTCTCTATAGCTAATTTCCCCAACATGGCTCCTCCCAAGTCTGAATATGCCCGCCACAACACAGCATATGTCCGTATGTGTGTAACACACACGTAAACACATATGGCATATGCTGCATGCACAGATTGCGTAAAAACTTAATAAAAATAAGTTTTCTGTGTATCTACCAGGTGCTGATTCGAGGACATCTTTCAGCAGACAGCGAAGCCTCTGGGGTCTTGGCCATCGATGACCTATCCTTCAGTCCCGCCTGTGTGACTCTGCCTGGTACTGCTGCCATTAGTAATATCTCACTACACAGACAGGGCGAGTTCAGACCCTGACATTTTTGAAATATCGCCACACATAAACAGACCACCACAAACTTGTTCTGAATACTGATAACAGGGGGAAGAAGACATTAAAGCACCCAGGGTGGGATTCATTAAAATAGTGCTTACGACACATTTCTTTCTGAATATGGAGTGCAGTTAGTGCCTCGATCTACGAGAGTTATGTCTTCTACAGTGTGCTGCCTGCATCTCAGTGATGAATGTCGTACAGCGCAACATTTTAGCTGGGAGCGTTTGATAAAGCACCATCCGTTTGGCGTTTTGGACAGGATTTTTACGCATTGTCTCGGTGATATAGAAGTATTTCAGCCACAAACACAAACTATAGCATCTTTACAGCCGCTATGATTCATCCAATATGGGATGATGCTCCTGCACTCTGTCTGCCTTTATGGATTGTTTCTTTTCGGGCTACAACCTGTGGCCTTCAGCTTTTTTAGGTCTCTTTCCTTGGTGGAGACAAAGCTGCTCAGGAGGCAGAATTAACGTCAGTGGTCTCTGAACCTGAGCGCCAGATTTCAAGGATGTTTGCTGAAAGAACTGGAAAGATATTGAACATATAAATTCGGTAGCTAACTGAGTGCGCCACGGTATGCCTCATTTGGCTTGTGGTCTGCAGTTATGGTTTGGCGTTTGTTCTACTTTTTTTGCCAGATTTGCTCGCAGCAAAACGGGAAAAAAAACAGACCGATAATCTATCATAAGATATAAATGATCTGATTCTGATAAATGATAAAAGATTGCGAGCCAACATTTGTTTTTTTCCGCCCCTATCCTTCTTCAGTTGTGAAGTTTCAGCTGCTCTTTGACTAGTATGATTGATGTTTGTAACATGATGAAACCATGGCTGAAATTCCCTGTTTGTACCCAATGAGGTGTCATATCAGCTTGTCTGTCACGCAGTCAGAGTGACTTTTGGAAAACTAGTTTTTCTTTTTGACCCATACAGACTATTTCGGTATGGGTCTTTAATGAATAAAAGCAGGTAACACAATCTGCATACATAGTGAAGCATTAACAAGCTAACAAGGCGATATTTCCTGCAGGAGATGGTTAAGAAGAGAGATTATTGGACTAGAATTCATCAACTGGCCGGAAACACGACTCTAAATTAATTCTGTCTGCCTTCAGGCATAAATGAGCAACTTCTTGGCCTCACTTTTTTTGTTTGCAGGTTGTTGAACCGCCCCCAAAAAAACAATTAATGCAAGTTTAAACTGAGTAAAGTGTGTTTAAGTGGCAAAAGACAGTGTCGAGTGTGGCAGGTTTACAGTAGGAGTCTGTTGGACCATCACCAGACCTAGTTTAGCATGTCTAAGTGGACGAGACAGGTCGGTGTCACCTTGGCACACTTAGTGTCTTAGCTTCCATCTGTCTTCTGCTTCCAGCAGTGAATTTGTGAGATGCTCCTCAAGGTTTGTATTATCATATAAAACACATTCAGTCTGAAGAAACAGAGCTGCTTATAGATCTAAACTCAAGCCAGTGTGAGAAATAACCAATAGGTGTCACATTAAAATACCATTAAACTTTACTGCACCAGCAAAGGGTTATTATGCGTGACTCATCTGTATACGCGCGGGAAGGACGAGGATATTGTTTTGATATGTAGCTCACATCTAATATCGCTAACTACCTGCCATAACGTTCACTTACAGCGGATTCTTTATGTCCCATGTCCTTCATTAACATTCATTCTATGTACCGCATAACCGATAAATTTGTTGCACTGAATTGTGGGTCCGTCATATCAATGAGTTCAGATTAAGTAGACTGTCAGAGATAATAGAATTACAATCGTTAAATATTGGACTATAATTAAATGCATGTGGGTTGAAAGTACGACAAAAACATGTCATTGTAAATTATTTTCATCCAAAGCCTGATGCCTCTTTTACACCATGTTATCATAAATCGCACTCTTTGCACATGTGAGCATCTCCGAGGGTGTTTCATGTCTGTGCATGCAACCGTTAAATTTATTATAGCAATGTAGCTTTTATATGCGTAGCTGATACTTCCAATCAGTTGTTGAGTCAGGTCTACACCGATGAGTCTCTGTACTACCTTAATCATTTTATCAGATATCAACCGAAAACACCTTTCATGTTTCATGTTTACAGTTACTACAAGTTGCAACCATTTAAAGGTCCAGTGTGTAAAATTTAGAAGCGTCTCAAGCCGAGTTTGTCTGTTCTGGGCTGCTGTAGAAACATGAAACAAGTTTACACTATATTCTGCCTAAACACTGGACCTTTAAAGCCTTATTTTCAAAAGCCAGCCAAAAGCCATTTATAAACTGGACAGTTTTCCACTGATGTTTCCAATAATCCTCCTCATAAGCAGAGTTCATTTAAGAAATGGGGTCTTGGACATTCTATTGATCAAAGTATCTAAACTTCATTCATTACCCCACAGCTGAATCTAATCTTCCACAACACGGCTAATGTACTTTACTTTCACTGTATGCAGCTCAGCTTGTCTATATTAATCCACCGTGATCTCCCATGAGTCCTCTTTAATTTAAAATCCCATCATAGGATCATGGGATAATAACTGTAACTCTCGTGTATCTGGTGGGTGTATGTCTGATTTTATATTACTCTGATAAAAGCGCTTCTTGCAACTGCTAATGATATTTTCGAGGCACAAGGCAGAACAGAAAGATGTTAACTTTCAAGAGACGTGTCCACTGAACACGGTTTTAATCTGACATGTTTGATTTCTGTGGCAGAGAGCAGTGTGTCGCCTCCTCCTATTTGCCCTCCCTCGTTATTCGCCTGTGGCACTGGGGAGTGTATTGAGGAGGACAAAGTGTGTGACTTCACCCCAAATTGTCCCCACGGAGAGGACGAAGCCAACTGCCGTAAGTAAATTAACACACACACCAATTAACACATTCAATAAATCACTCGACAATCTCATCACAAGGTCCGGTCCCATCTATTTGACTCTATATGAGACCATAATTTACTAAATGAATCATGTTGTATGGAAGAAGCCTTCTTCTGTTACTGAGCTAATAAAGCAAGTGAGAAGTAACAACATTTCCCAATAAGACTGTACAATCAGCTAATGGTGCTGCCCACACTGGAAAGAATGCAGGTTTAAGGACACTTCAATGTTGGCCCCACTTTTCAGACCCAGCTTTGTCCACTCATTATAAACTGTCAATGATCCTGACCTTGGAAATAGTCCATCGGTATGTCTTCTGGAGCTTTCAAAACCAGGAAGCTCAGGAGGGTCAAGAACAGCTACTCATGGACATGACTCTTGTGTAAACGCATGGTTTCAAGGTCAACACTGAACTTTATTTTACGTCTACTCGTTCAGCTTCTCAGTGTGACTTTGCGGATGGTTCTTGTGGCTGGTATGAGCTCACCCTTGGCGATGGCTTTGACTGGGTCAGGGGCTCTTCTGCGGAGGTACCTCCAGAATACTATGGCAACCCACCACCTTTGGACCACTCTACAAACAGCACCCAAGGTAAAGAAAGAGGTGGTTTAATCACTGGCATGAAAATAGAAATTCAAGGAGGTTGATACAATGATTTCACTGTGGGTCAGAAATTGGCAAATCATATTATTATCTGAAGATCAAATCAGGTTTTGTGGGAGGAAAGAAAATCTTTATTCTGTGTGCTTTTGAGAGATAAACACTTCATGGAGAAATGCCTTCTCAGCCATCTGAATAATAGAAAAGAAATCGACATATGCTGTACCCATTCTGCATGTTAACACCACATCATTCACTGAAATACACAATACTATGCTCACACTGAAGCACCATTAGTCTCTTCTATGGTACAACATGTTACTGTATATTATGCTTAGGCTTTTCTTTTAGATTTAACTCTTAGGATGAAGGCTATTTATAGATTTAACAAGAAATTTTGTTGTAGTTTGACTTCATCGTCATGTGGCGTTTTCTTTTTAGCAACACCATCTGTTGTTTTTGTTATGTACACCGTGTGAACACGCTTGGAAAAGACGCTCTGTTAGGTATCTGTTATGTGCAATTCTTTCATATGCTTCAAGCTTTGTGAAATGGCACATTTCCTGGTGGGAGCATCTGTTTGGAGATTTTTTTTTAGGAAATATGATTGCGACCAATCAAAGATCTCGTCTGTAACAATGTACAAGCATGTGGTGGTGTGTCAAACAGCACTTATTTGGCAGTTAGGGACCGAACAGGAGCCAAGAAAACATCCCAACTACCATCACAACACCACCTCATACAGTACAGCAGCAGGCAGGGTGGATTCATGGTTTATTGCTGTACATACCCGTGCCATAGACCAACTATCATTTGCTTTTTTAAACTGTTTTTGATTAGTTTTGATGAATGATCTCCACTGCACTGCACAAAAAGCCAAAACACTGTAGGGCTAACTGTTTTTGTGCTGCTGTAACGTACGTAACCACCACGCAACTGTCAGTTAACCGATAAGTTTAAGCTACAGCTAAAAGTAAATTTACTTAATTTTCTCTCTGTGTTATCTGTAATAAAAAAAAATATCCATTTTGATGACTAACTGATATCATAATTAACTCAGTTATCAAATGACATAGTAGCTAACTTAACCCATTAAACCTAGCTAGCTAAACATCCACTAATGCTAACGTAATGCTAAGCAGAGTGGCAGCTTTTTCCAGTGGAATTAAACTTTGCTTTTTCATGTCTGTGTTATCTGTAATTGAAAAATATCTATTTTGATGACTAACCTTTTAATTCAGTTTCTTATTACACATAACCAAATGAGCCATGATGAGAAATAGAAACCTAGCTGGCTAAAGCTAACGTGCTAAACAGAGTAGCAGTAACTGCCATCTCAGATTTTGACTCGAGTGTAATTTACATAACTCATTGTGTTTGAACTGACTTTAAATCACCAGTTTGGAAGCTATTAGGTATTTAGGTTTATTTATTATTATTTTTATTTATTATTTATTATTATTATTTTATTCAGATATGATGACTTTGGGTGCTTTAATTTGTCTTCCGTTAAAACGGATACCCGAAATCTTCCTGTGTGTTTCAATATCATTTTTCTTCTGCAGTCCTCCTTTAGTAAAACTGATAATTTAATATCTGAATTCATCTGGGTCAAGAAGATTTAATAAATATTTGCTTCAGAGGCCAAAACTTATCGGAGGTCTGACATTGCCAAATTTTAGATTTTCTCCTGGGCCTGTAACATGAGATTTGGGTTCAATTCAGGCAATATTTTGGCCTTCGAACCCCCTTTTCTCGCTCCAGTAGCAGCAAATCTATTATTCCACCCTTCTTATTTCTTCACGGCGGGCTTGTGGTATCAAAACAATCAAAGATTTATATGCTGATATCATATTCTCATCTTTCCAACAACTACCAGAGAAGTTTGATCTCAAACATCATTTTTCGGGTAAATGCTTCCCCAAGTTTTCTTACCGCTATCCAGACTGTAGCCTTAGAGATAGGGTGTGGAGCTCGGACCCATCTAGCCTTGGGATGCCTCCAGAAGAAGCTGGAACGCATTACTGGGTAGACGGACGTCTGGAACGCCATGCTGAACCTGCTACCCCCGTGACCCGACCTCGGATAAGCGGAAAGAAATGAACGGACGGATTTGCATGCCCTGTACACCTCATATAGGGCAGGCACATCAGTTCTGCACCGAGCAGCTGTTTTCACATTTGCAGCCCGGCTGTTACAAACAAGCCTTGGCGTCGTCCTCTGACCTTTCTCATCACCGTTGGCGAGGCGACTGCATTCGACAGGACATGTTTTGTTTATCACGTAATACACTCGCTAGATGATGTCGTGCACAAAAGTCCCAGAGGGAGAGGTATTGAAAATAACCCATCTGGCAATAACTATACACAAAGCCATTTAGTCGGAAGTAAATTAAGCTCTCAAATGTCTGCAATAGTTTTAGCTATTTTAAAGGTGATTCACTGTCTGGTGGACTGCTTTGCAGCGATGATGGTGTGGGTGTAATAAAGTAGATAATGAATGTGGTTTGAATAGTAACTGTGGTCTCACTCACTGCAGGTCACTTCATGTTTATACACAAGAACAGCAGCAGTCTTCATCCAAGAGCTGTTCTCCGAGGACCGTGGTTCAGACAATCAGCCTCCGGGTGCACCATGACCTTCTGGTGAAAGTCACACTGCAGCTTCCTTCTCTAGACAACCAGAATCTGTAGATCCACCCACAACTTCAGACCTTTTTTATTTGCTGTCTCATATTTTTCTTTATCTTCTTCCCCCATTCCTCCAGCCATCACTTCACCTGTCTCCGCTCTGCTTTCTCAGCATCTTTCTTATTTCACAGCTCAACGCAATGAAAACATAACGCACCTGAATCTGTCAATGTTTTGATAGTCTTATGGCACCTAAAAGTTTATGTCAAATGACAGATTTTTTTTATTTTTCCACTGGGTGGTTGAAGGAAGGAGGTTTATAAATTTCAATTTCTTTCTGCAGAGTAATCAAAAGCTGCTGTGATTTACCATTCCAGAATACACTTCTAGTTTAACCTCCATCTCTCCTTCGTCTCCGTCAGGCACTATAACTCCGGCATATCCGTTGGGGCTGCAGACATGTACCTTCGAATCAACGGAACCAACACTGTCATATGGAGGACTCTGTACGATCAGGGAACCCGCTGGAATCAGGTCACCGTACAGCTGGGACGCATCACCCAACCCTTCCAGATCTCTCTGGCTAAGATCAGCCTCGGCGTGTTTGACGGTGTGTCCGCCTTGGACGATGTCACCTTCAAGAACTGTTCGATGCCCCCGGCGGTGGCGGAGTGTCCGTCGCACACACATTTCCACTGCGTACACACCAAGGCTTGTGTGGAGCTCTTGCAGCTGTGTGACCTTGTGGATGACTGTGGGGATGGATCCGATGAGGAGGGATGTTGTAAGTGTCTGTTTTGGTTACAGATATTCAGGCTTTAAGAAGTACTCAGATACTTTACTTAGAGAAGAGCTCCACCATTTTTGAGGTTTCAAGTCTAAATTTATGTTGGCTTCCCATCATCTCACACAGCTCCAGAGCTGCAGTGTAACTTCGAACACGGGTTGTGCAGCTGGAAACAAGAACAGAGTGGAGGAGATGTGTTTGACTGGTCCCGCAAGCGAGGCCCCACGCCATCCTTTAACACAGGACCCTGGAAGGACCACACCCTGGGCACCAAATACGGGTACTACCTCTACATGGAGTCCTCTGCTCCCCAAGAGTTCAAAGACACGGCCGTGTTGCTGAGCAGAGTCTTCCAACCCACCCAACCGTACAGCAAAGACCCATCCAAGTCCCGGCATCACTGTGTGTTTCGCTTCCACTACCACATGTTCGGATCACACGTGTTTTGCCTGGCGGTGTACCTCAGGACCACCACGACGGGCCGCAGGCAGATGCTGTGGGTGCGATATGGAAACCAAGGAGACCTATGGCACAAGAAGACTCTCTACCTGAACAGCGTTCGACCTTTCCAGGTAACTCAAATTCTTCATTACTAACATAAAATCTTTTTTATTGTGCGTTCTGTAGCCAGCCTCAAGTGGACGTTTGAGGAACTTTTTGGCATTTCGGCATTGGCTTCACTTCACAGCCACGGAGGTTGCCACTTGGCAGAAACCCTGAACTATTTCTGGACAACCTAAACTATCTACAACATAAAGTTTAGCACTTTATTTTCCATATTTGATACACTAGGAATGATTTTCTATTAACGTGAATGAACAAGTATCACAAAATGGAAATATGTGAGTAGTCACACCGCATCCCTCTGTGTAATCAAAGGTAGATATACTTGAGCTACAGGTAAGAAACAATGAAACTAGTGAAGCAAAGAGTCTGTCTTTAAGAGTGCACCGCGGCTTTGCATGATGAAGATCTACTTAAGAGCTTCACTGCTCAACATCGATCCCTCGAGATGGATGTTCTGTTGTCATTACTCATGAGTGAGTGTAACTTGACGGGCAGCTAAAGCCTCATCCTCCATTACAGCATTGAAAATGGGAGCTCTGTTTGTCGAGTTAATTGACTGCAGAAGTAAAAAAGAGAGAGACACTGATTCATTCAATTCAGACTCAGGCTCCATTTGGTCCAACAGCACTGTTTAGTGATTTGACAGCGATGTCACACTTCTTCTAAATTCGTACTGAGATGTAAGATGACCATTGTGCGCTAATCACAGCTAATGCAAACATATGGAAAACCAGCCAGTACAAATATACATGACGGTGCCTCGTGATAGATCATTAACATGCTGTTTTTTCACGCATTGTTGGTGCTTTGACAATGAGTATTCTATCATGAAAAACATGACCTGCTGCGTGGGGTAAAAGGTTACAAAAGATGTACTCACATATATATATATGTGTGTGTGTTGAAAGTCATGTCTGTTTGAACAGGCTGGCTTTCCATACTCATGTTATGTGTGATGCAACAACAATGCTGCCTCATTAAAAATGCATGCAAAAAGCTATAACGAGTTTAGCAGAGCTTAAGTTAATTAGATTGTTCCGAGACGAGCTGTTTGCTGAGCGAAAACGGATGATTATTGGAGAGATATTTCAAAGCATGTTTACTAAACGCCGCTGCTTGAATCATGCTAATGTGACATTCAGAAAACCTACAGTGAATACTCACATGGTGCCGCTTCCAGACAGGCTTTCCTTGCTTATTAGATATGCCCATTCTGTGTTGGTCTGATTACTGCAGTGAAAACATTATCAACAGAAAACATTTCCTTATTTTCCAGCTCCTTTAAAACTCATTATCAGGCTCTTTTTGTTCAGTATTTTAAACTATGTTCCACTCTTTGGCATAAAGTCAACAGGCCCGGTGGCTGTTGATGCAACTTATCTGATGAAATGGTGACAAAACTTAAAATTCAGTGCGTGTAGCAAAGCTTACTGGGCACCGAAGCAGGAAATACACTCAAACTCTTATTAGAAAGAAAACAGCAACAGCACACGGAGAGATCATATTTGTTCAGACGATTTTAGGTTTTAAACGGAAACAAAAGAAATATTTCTACATGCAGACCATTTTCACACATTCACACAAGAAATCATGTTTGAAATCGTGTGTGTGTTTATTTAAATGTTCAGATTTTGATTGAGGGTACCGTTGGAGATGACATGAATGGAGACATTGCCATCGATGACCTTTCCTTCCTGAACTGCACCCCATATGAAGGTAAGTGATTATGCCGTGAACTTTTTAGTCCAGTGTTGTCATACTTCCCTCATTTTCTACTATTAATTGTTTTTTTTCTACCATCCAGGAGAACTCCCCAAACCTAATGTCACAATCCCAGTGACCACACCAGCCCCCACTGGTCAGCCCCACAGCTGCCCTGATGGACAGTTTGTTTGTGGGGCGCATGGGGAGTGTGTCTCCAACAGCAAAGTGTGTGACTTCAGGAAAGACTGTTCGGACGGCTCTGATGAATCAGACTGCGGTAAAACAATGATCGTCTCTCTGAAAGCTCTTTCATTATTGTATCAGAATTCTTTCACCGTCTCTTCTCTTTTTCTCCAGTGAAGGATCTGTGTGACTTCGAGGGCGGGGACGCCTGCGGTTGGAAGCGTGTCGACTGTTCCTTAGCGCCGATCCACGCGTTTCACTGGTTGGCTGACCAAGGGCAGGGCATTCACGATGGAGAGCAGTACCACCGTCCTGTTAACGACCACACCCTGTGCGTCACCTTTAGAGCCGAAACGATAAGTCAATTACTCAGTGAGATAGATACCACCGGAGAGCAGCTTGATAGCTGAAGTTTCCTATTCTGCTTATGGAGAAAATAGATACTATGAGCTGAGTGAGCACGTCCCATCTATAGCGGACAGACAGTGACCTGACCGTCCTTATCTACGTTTTATTGTGTGGACACTGAGAGCAGAAAATGGCACTGCACTTTGACCACTGTATTTCAGTAATTCCTTCCCTCGGCCAGACATAATCTTCTTTCATCAGCTCCCCGTCTGCCTCAAACTCTCCTTCACTTCTTCACTCCTGCAGAGGCTACGACTGGCTTCCAGTCAATAAGGCGCGAGTGAAATGGAGAGGGATGAAGTCATGTCTTATTTAACCCGAGTGGAGCCGCACCTCTCGTGTGAATTTCATAAAGTGAAGTTGGAGCAGATAAATGCCCTGTGAGGAGAGGAGGAGGCAATTACAGCACAACTCATTTTACCACGGGCAGTTTTGTGATTGACAGTTTATAGCTTGCTGGCTTATGAGCTAGAGGTCAACAAGAGTAGGTGAACTGTTGTCATTAGGACTGCAGCCACTTTAATGATTATTTTATTTATCGATTCATATGACAAATTCAAGCATCACAGTTTATTGTTCACGAGTGACTGGAGTGAGGTGGACCGACGGGTACCAGACCGCTGTGGGGAAGAAGGAGCTCTTGACTTTCCAGTCCCAACCCTCACTTATTGTCATTTGAGCAGTGACGGAAAGAATGAGACTGCAGATGCAAGAAGCTGAAATGAGCTTCCTTCGCCAGTTGGCCGGGCTGAGCCTTAGAGACATAGTGAGGACCGCGGACATCTGGAGGGAGACATCTAATTAGGATGGGTGCCTTCATTTGGAGGTGTTTCAGGCACGTCCAACTGGGAGGAGACCCTGGGGCAGACCCAGAACCTGCTAGCGGGAATTTATAGCCCATCTAACCTGGGAACACCTTGGGATCCTCCAGGAGGAGCTGGAATGTGTTGGTCAGGAGAGGGACGTCTGGAGCGTCCTGCTAAACCTGCTGCCACCGCTACCCAACCCCTGATAAGAGGAAGAAAATGGATGGATGGGATAATCACTTGTTTTGTCCAAAGATATTATAACATATATTAAAATATATTGCAAATAGGAAATACAGATCAGGAAGCAATCAGTGTCCAGAGGCCTTCCTCTGGAAGAAACAATACAATGACTCAATAATGATGCAAACTCTCAGCTCAGCTGATAATTCTGGTCTTGTTGTGTACGTTCTGTCTTCAGAGGCAGTCCTGAGGGTTGGTACATGTATGCAGACAGCTCAAACGGTGGCTATGGTCAAACCACCGACCTCCAGACACCTCACATCTCCTCCACTGGGCCGCAGTGCACGCTGGTCTTCTGGTACTACATGAGCGGCTTCACAGTGGGATCGCTGCAAGTGAGAAGATCAAACATACCGTGTGCAGCGGCAGAATAACAATGCTCACTCCGTGAAAAGGCTTTCATCAGTGAAATATCTACTGTTCTCGCCTCATTTGCAGGTGCTGTTGAAACATGGAAACATCTCTCATGAGGTTTGGTCTCAGACCGGTAACCAAGGCAACAAATGGAAACGAGGAGAAGTGTTTTTGGGGTTGTTAAGCAACTTTCAGGTCGGTACTTTATTCTGCAGATGTTATGTAATCAGGTTCAACGCTCATATCACATGAAGCTTGTTTCAATCGGTTATTCCGCCACTGCCGATAAATCCATATATTATCACCTGAAATGTCACAGGGAAAAAACATCTTGGGAGATTTTATTGTCTTGTTATCGTCTAAAAAGTTTAAATGATTTATTTAATGACTCAGGATGAAGCATAAAACATTTTATGGCACTTGTTTCGTTAACGGGGAACCAACTGCTGCTTTTACTGGCAGAAATGGCCACAAAATATTAAATAATACACAAAGAAAGTTTATTTATTACTTAAATTGAGCAAATATGTCTAAGACTGTTTTCAGTTTTGGGATTTACAAACAGCTTTGACATGTTGTGTCATGTCATTCTTGTCAACAAAGTGTCGGATTATTGACATCCAACTGAAGGACGGCCTCTTAGATGACCGTGCGCATCACAGCAATTATCCTAATTTCAGTCACGGCAGGCTAAATTGGACACGCTGACTTGATCAATGACGAATTGATTGAGTCTAATTCAGTCTAATGAGTCGCAACTTGTTAGTTTGACAGTAATCACAGTTGCAATCCCGTCATTGTGTCTGGCCGAGGAGGTTATTGCAGGTCAGTGCGACCACGCAGAGAAACAGAACAAGGTCCTGAGTCAGCCCTGGTGGCTTTATTGCACTGCAGCAGTCATCTCTTTGACCAAATACCACGGCCTTTTGCACATTTCCATTAACCTTCATCAGAGCGGACAGAGTCAGATCTGTGCTGATGGTACAATCAGCCTTTTTTTAGAGTCCAAGTGCCCTTTTCCTCTCGCCTCGGAGCTCTTCATCAACTCGCTTCAACCAAGACGCAGAGCAACATCACTCATTAGAGCTGTTTTGTCTCAGTGCCTTGTCTGATAGCATTAAGCATCAGTGTGTCTAAATGTTAGCTGAAAGGCAGGACGAAGAGCTGATCCAGGGTTCGTTGTCCTCTCTCAGGTTGTCTTCAGGGCAAAGCGAGGGATCAGCTACATGGGCGATGTGGTGATAGATGATGTCAACTTCCTGCACTGCTCCCCTCCTCTTCCTTCGGACCAGCCGTGCACGCCTGAGCAGTACGCCTGCGCTAACGGCCACTGCATCCCTCAGGACAACCTGTGCGACTTCATCAACCACTGCGGGGACAACTCTGACGAGGACCCCTACATCTGCAGTGAGGCCTCCTCTAATCTCCGACCCGCCAAAGATTCATTTTCAGATATCTGAAATCTCAGATAGGTATTTCTTTTTTATTGCTGTCTTTCAGAGGGATTTAGCGGGCACTGCAGTTTTGAGTTTGACCTCTGTTCCTGGCGTCAGAGCCGAGAGGATGACTTCGATTGGCTGATCAAAGCGGGCAGCACTCCCACGATTGGCGCCGGGCCATCGAGTGACCACACCCTGAGGGACCCCTCTGGACACTACCTCTACCTGGAGAGCTCCTTCCCCCAGGCAGTCGGAGACGCTGCCCGCATATCAGGACCCATACTGAGCCGCAGGAGCTCACAGTGCAAGGTGAGGTGGAGGAAGTGAACTGTAGTTATCTGACTAACAAAGCTAAAAATTAAAGGCTATTTAAAGTTGTTTTTAGAGGTTTTCCATAGAATATATGGTTTAAAATAAAAATGACTACCCAGTAAAACTGAAATGCAAAAAACTTTAACAATCAGAACAGATAAAATAAGTTAAAGACATACTAAATAATGTAATAAAACATTAGCACTCTTGTGACTTCAGTGACATAAATGTATTTTATATGATTTAAAAGCTACCTGCAGTTTGATGCATTTTAAAGGGACAGAAAAGTAAATGTCATCACCCTCTGTATGGCATATTTTAATCACATACTAAGGACACTGCATATGTTTCTCTTATCTAGGACTTTATACTTAAAACTGAAAGTGTTATAATTCACTGTAAAGCTCAGATGCAATTCAGAATATAATTCTCAGCTAGGAAATGACCAACATAAAATTTCTCTTGCGATAAAGGCTTCTTGAGGAAATGAACATAAATAGTACATTCACTTTTGGTGCATTTACAGTAATGACATTCAAAGTTTCAGTTAGAATTCAGGTAAATACACTTTACTGATAATCAATACAACTGCTGAAGCTACAGCCAGGAGTTATTAACTTAGCTTAGCATACAGACAAGAGTAAACAGTTCAAAACACTGACAGTATAAAGAATGGACAATGTTTATTTCTGCTGTGAAGTTGAACATTTTAACATGGGGACTTATGGAGACTGACTCGTTCTGTAGCCAGCCTCAAGTGGACATTTGAGGAACTGCAGTTTTTGGCATTGGCTTTACCCCACAGCTACGGAGTTTGCCGCTTGGTTCAAAGGGTGGAAAAACTGGCTACAGCATGAATAAACAAGTTGTAGTTTTAGGGGTTCTTATGTACTGGACCATTAAACAAACAATGTATAACATAGGTTTACAGTCTTTATGCTAAGCTAAATGCACCAGCTTCTAGCTGTAGCTTCCAATTTAGGAGGCAGTCAATCCTCTCATCGAACTCTTAACGAGTAAATAAATAATCACATTTCTCAAAATGACAAAATGCTCAATTAAATTTGCTTTTTGTTTCAGTAAAGTAGCTTCAGAAATGAATGTCAAATGTCTGAATCAGTCATTCATGTACTCACACTGACATATTAGAAACCGGGTGTATGTGCTCGTGCACTTCGTAGTGTGTGGTTTTGTGTGTGCATCCTCCCAGCTGTCAGCTTGACGCTCTACCGGGAACGATGTCTTGATTGACTGAACAGTTTGCTCTGTGCATCGCGTCTGTCTTATCCCACTCCTGACCTGTCAATCAATCACGCAGTCACCAAAAGAAGGCACCAATTAAAGTGAAGGGAGGGCTGAACACGGGGGAAGTGAGAAGGAGAGGAGGACGGGCAGCCTCCCGCTAGAGATGGAGGGTGTTGTGTTGTGCTGCTGTAGCTCACTCCTCCATTTGGTGAGAAATCCTATAAAACACTTCACTGCCTCAGTGCTCCGTGATGGAGAGACACAATTTCTCTCCAGGCTTTAATAAAGAAAAGCACTGAAAGTGAAAAGTGCATTGATCTTATGAAGATTAAAATTACCTTTGTATGCCCATATTCTTGGGTTCTTTCCATACTCTGCCCCGAGGAGTGGTGGTTATTTGGGAGAAGGGAAAAGTGAAGACGAAAGATTTAGATTGCAATATGTGTAGGGATATGGTTTATGTCTCTGGCAGCAGCAGAGCGCCCTGGACATGTTTTCCTGTATTGGTCCTACATGTCTGAAACAGCGGCTCGGTCCTGTGGTGTGCCTCAGGGTTCTCTCTTGGGTCCTTTATTGTTTTCTTTATTTTCTATCCATTTTCTTCCTCTTATCCGAGGTGGCAACTGGTTTAGCATGGTCAAGAACCAGAAAACATCTCTGTCTTGCTCCATCCTTATATCATGAGTAGGTCACTTAGATCTTCTCACCAGGGCTTACCGGCGTACATAATGTGTGATGGGTTGTTTTAAACTGATATTGCACTTTGTGATCGTGCTCTGTGAAAAGTGGGATACTAAATAAATGTATTATTATAAAAGTAAGCAAAATTGAAATTGAGTATCATTGTGGGAAGTCCCTCTGCTCACACTGTGAATCTCTGGCTCATTTTGACATACTCGTCCTCTGTCCAGATGCGTTTCTACCTCCACATGTCGGGAGACGGCATCGGCACTCTCAGCGTGTTCAAGAAAAGTCAAGGACGTCTTCACCGCCTTCTGAATGTAACGGGAGATCAGGGCAACTACTGGCAGATGCGGGAGATCCCGCTGAGCGACACCGGGGACTTTCAGGTCGTGTTCGAGGGTAAGGTGGGCCGAAGTCCAAAGGGTGACATCTGCCTGGATGACATCACTTTCTCTCCAGGGTGTCTGCTCGCCTGCTCAGCTGAAGAAGAGGACAACACTCCTCCACCTCCTGCAGGTATATATTCTACTTTGTCCCCCTTGTTTTTCATATGCTAAGCTAATGCAAGTTGTTTTCCACTCCAACTGTGTTCCCACCTTCCTACCCGACCCCCCTTGGACTCACAACAGTGTGAAGAGCTGCTATTGGAGTTTTTCAAGTTATTTCAAGAGACTAATCTCTCTTTGGCATTATGATCTGTCCATTTTGGCTGTGGTGGTCCGCGCTGCAGGGGTGTCCACCAAAAACGCCTTATTAAACCCATTCCCATCAGCCAAGATCATTTCCAAGCTAGTGTATATAACTTTTTAAAGAGTATTTTCTTATCCGCCTTGTGTATTGTGAGTTGCTGTAACAACCTTATCTAAAACATTATACCTGCTAAAATCTGGATGTTTGGATGAGCGTTTAGCTCAAAGCGCTGAAGTCTCACAGAGATACTAACGGTTCACTGTGTAACAGTGGCAACCTTTGACAGCTTCAGCGCAATATTATGCCGCGTACAAAATTTTACAGTGCTTGTGAAGTTCAGTAGACTCAGCGAACAGAAATTACAGCAGCAAGCCCGGCTCTATATTTCTCTGGACTGGAGACTGGAGCCCAGATGAAGGCCAAGGTGTAGCTGGAACATATTATCTTTTCTTATTTTTTTACTTTTGTTTCCACTGTGACAAGGAGAGTGCTCGGACTGCAGTCATGCTTTTGGTAAATAACTGTACTGTATCCTTTTAGGACTTTTTAAGACCACATGCCGGATCATTTTTTCCTGATTTTTATAGTTTTAATATGAAGAAAATTGCAGTTTTGATTATTTTCATGAGTCATCAGACAATTACTGACTAACAGGATGTCATTTTGAGGGTGAATACTGGCAGTTTCAAAAATGGATGCAGCATTTATAAAGAAAACAAAAGGAGCTCATTTATAAGGCTTGACCAGTTATTTCTACACATGGAGATACAGGCTACAGTCTAACATTTGGGTGTTAAACATCTGAAGATTCTCAATCTTTAACAGGGAACGTGTCTGTGTTAAGATAAATAGATACTTTATTGTCCTTACAAGGAAATTTGTTGCCACAAAGCCTCACGTAACACCACAACACAACCACAAACAGACCTCCAGTACAGCACTTTTTTCGATATCCCTGCGGCAGAAGAGACAAAGCTCCTGCCATAGCATGCCCGTTTACAGGCCCGGGGTCCTGTACCTGCGACAGAATGGGAGCAGAATGAGGGATGAGTTGAGGCATGTATGCATGTAATTGCTTTATTGTTGACCAGTGACGTGATGTGTGATATGTGTGAGTTTGTTCGTATTGGAGGCAGTTAGCATGTTTTAAAAAAGCAGCATGAACAGTAGAGGAGAATAGGTTGTACTTCACTTTTGTGACAGAAGGTGGCGGGCAACAGAAAGTCTTTGTTGACTCCTTTGTGGACACACTCCACCATCATAATGGTCTCATTATCGATGCATGTGAGGGTGTGGGTGGGGTTATGAGCTGTGCTCTGAGTGCAGGAAGTGTTGATGACTAAATGTAAAAATGTAGAAAATCATTTTCACTGTTTGTCACACCGGAGCCTCGTACTAACATCCAGTTTCAGCTGGAGTGGAGTGAAGAAGGGCTGTGTCGCACGCAGCAAAAATAGCCTGATAACAGCTGAAAAAGCTCTTGACCCTCCGAGGCCACACGGTGTTTGTCTCTGTCTGTCTGAGTGCAGACTAAAGCCCCATCATTGTCTGTATCTCAGACCTGGGAGCTGTTCATCTTTTAGATGTTCCTCTGCATCGCTCACCTCCTTTATGAGGAAACCCTTGAAGAGGCAACAGAAAGCAACAAGAGCTGATTTATTGCAATTGTTACTGCAGCTATAATTGGTCTATTAAATTTATTACCCTTTTCTTGTATTGGATGGAGCGGAGATGAGCAAGTCTGTGAATTGTCTGCGCTCAGAAAACTGTGAAGCTGTGCCATTTTGAGCCGAGCGGTGTCTTTCTTTCATTTGTCCCTCTGTCTCCGAACATTTGTCAGTATTAGTGCTTAAAGCGAACAGCTCCCACAGTCGGGGGACTAATCACTCACTAACGAGCTCTGAAGTAGTCGTAGGTCTACGCACTAATGATGCGTCCATGTTAATGCTTTTACATTTAGCGTCTAGCATTTGGCAACATCTTACTCTCCTGCTCTGTCTGGTGTCAGCAACAATCTAAAGGTTCGATAACATGCTTGACCCCGTGTGCTGACTCATCCCTGGTTTGGCTCCAAACCGCTGCACGCCGTCCCTCTCCTCTCCACCAATCAATCATAACATTATGACCACCTGTCTATAGTCGTATAGGTCCCCCCTTTGCTGCCAAAACAGCCCTGACACGTCAAGCCATGGACTGCACTGGACCTCTCAAAGTGTGCTGTGGTACCTGGCACCAAGCTGGAAGCTGGAACATTATTTTGTGTTTAATCTCATCGTGACAAGGAGAGTGCTGGGACTGCAGTAAATAACAAACTGCCTCAATTTAGGGAAGTTTTTTTTCCCCATGTGAGAATATTTCCAAATGTTTACAGTGTGAGAAGAACATGTCTGTGGAACACCACTTGCTAAATTTGATTTTTTTTTTTTTCCTGAGATTAGATTCAACTTTATTGTCGTTGAACAAAGTACTCAGAAAACCAAATGCAGTCACGCATCTAACCAGAGTGCAGAGTAGTAAAGTGCAGAGTTATGTACATATGGAGAGGATATATAAATATAGTGCAGGAATAGAAATCATGTGTCAGAACTCCTGGAAGTTAAAGACACATGTGTTGTCTATATCTAAACAGAGAAACACGATACACTATATCTCAATCTTTAACAAGGGACATATCTGTGTGTAGAAAGATGGATGTTTGGCTGGTTGGCTGGTTGGCAGGTTGGTTAGTTGGTTGGTTGGTTGTTGGTTGGTTGGTTGGTTGGTTGGTTGGCAGGTTGGTTAGTTGGTTGGCTGGTTGGTTGGTTGGTTGGC
Organism: Nibea coibor; assembly: GCA_023373845.1. Lineage (NCBI taxonomy): Eukaryota > Metazoa > Chordata > Actinopteri > Sciaenidae > Nibea > Nibea coibor. The sequence continues at coordinate 6,779,909 of CM041736.1, read as the reverse complement.
TGGTTGGTTGGTTGATTGGTTGGTTGGCTGGTTGGTTGGTTGGCTGGTTGTTTTGTTGGTTGGTCCAGTACATCCCACAGATGCTCGATTGGACTGAGATGAGCTTCTTCTTCTTTTGACCTTTGCAGACTGGGAACATCCCACAAGAGCTACAGTTCTGGAGATGATCTGACCCGGTCACAGCTTGTCCTTTGTCAAACCTGCTCAAACATTCACACTTGCCCATTTTCCCTGGTTCTAACATCAGCTCTGAGTTCAAAATGTTCGCCTGCTGCCTGATATATTCCTCCATCAGGAGCCATGATAACAAGATAATCATTGTTCACTTTACCTGTCAGCGGTCATAATGTTATGGATGATCAGTCTATTTTCAGTCAAACTTTCTCACTCAGCAGTCTCCTTTTTTTGTATAGAGCTCTGATTCAGCACATGCATCTCCTTGCTGTTGCAGGTTAATAAACCAGACTGAAGATAAATCCCCATTACAATCCTAAAAGTTTAATAAAAACTCGAGCTCACCTCCAGTCAGATCAGATCAGAATCCAGAGTGACTTTATTTCTCTAGAAATTTTGGCTCTGCTTAAACCTCAACATAATGGAGGTGCTATGCTGTTTATAGCTGTAAAAAAAAACTGCTTTATTCAGCAGTGTTTACGCTGGATAATCCACAGCCCTCACTGCGGTCAGTGGTCAGAGATCATCGCTCTGAAAACCAGCAGCGTATTCTTTGAATGAGCCAAAATAACAGAGACTTCTGTCTCTCTCTGTCTTTGCAAAGAGATGTTTCCTGTACATGTTTTGAGCATCATTTTTAAATCCTGCGATCACATGATTCACCTCTGCCGTGCCGTGGAGGAGGCAGACATCACCAGGAATAGATATCATAAAACCGAGGCAAATTTATGAGCGAGAAAATTTGGTTTCTTTTGTCATTTGCGTGACGTTCTACAGCACAAGCAAGCTTACGTACACATGCTGTAAGTGATTAGTCAACAGAGCTGGCACGGCAGCATCTGTCATAAGGATTCCAGTGTAAAGAGCTACTGGGTACCAGAGGAAGTGTCTTTTGTCCTTTTTCAAAACATGTATTTCTTGAAGGTTAAGACAAGGAGTAACAGCGTTACACAGCGAAGTGAAGTCCATCCCACCATTTAGTAAGCCAGGAGGGAGAGTCTTGGCTGCTGCAGGCTGCAGAGGACGTGCAGCGACGCTGATGAGAGCAGAGACAGCAGGAGATGTAATTATACACTGAAGCCCCTCAGGGCCTTTTTCCCTCTGCTGCCTCGTTCTATAAGACGACCACATTATATGATGGAGTGGTGAAACGTGTTTTTTTTTTACGGCTGTGCTTTTTATCTCGACTTTAACAAGCCGTTGTGGACCCGCACGGCGGCACATTCAGAGACTACTGTACATTTATGTATGTCAACTGTGTGAAAAAAACAGATCCAGCAGTCCTAATTTAACTCTGCCCGAGCTCTGTCAGACTCTATAAAATGAGCAGCAGAAATCTTTACCTAATAAATAATGAACGTGATGAAGTTATTACATTCACCAGAAGAGAAATGAGATTTCCCTCACGCTCGTGATGGTCATTAACAAAGGCTGCGATGGCAAAATAAGTTTTTAAACCCATCAGAAAACTCTCTCTCTCTGCTTCTTCCTTCATATCCGCGCGTCTGTAAATGTTCTGTTATGTCTGTGGAACATTTATGTAACAGTAACACCTACGCTCAGGCAACGTTACGAGGTGCATTTGTCTGGAACAGTTCGGTACAGCAGCCCCGCGATAACATCTGTCTTTACGTTTGCATGCACGACGGGAATGTGTGCATTCAGTTACCTGTTTATCATTGAGGTCATAGCTGTCGAATGTGAAGCACAAACGTACCAGACAAATGACGAATGTCGAACAATGCAGGACAGAAACAGAAACACAGCCCTGCTCTTTAGACGTTACAGCTATAAGACGACACCCGCAGACTGTTAGACGGCGAACATAAGGCATCCTCCCACGTCTGCAAACATATCAGGACTGTCTGCTGACATCATGAAAAAGCCTTTTTTATCTAATGTAGAACAAAAAGTTCTTTTCATTCTCACAGATCTCACAGGTGACACTTATCTACATCCTGCAGTACACTGCATTTTACCATAATCTACAGTGTGAATGCACTTATGTAACAGTAAGTGTAAGTACAGTACGGGCGCAGCAAGAGTCTCCCATGTTGTGCGACCATGTTCCTACATTATTACTAAAGTTTTGCAGCCGCCGTAGTTTCTCCAACACGCTTGGCAGGTATTCAGTTTCACTACTAAATGCCACTAAATCCTTTGACAGACGAAGTGTTACTCCACTCATCAGCGGCCTCTGATCTCACATATTGTATTTAATCTTCATTTCGGTAGCACGGGCAACTCAGAGATGCTGCAAGAGCGATGTGGTTTTGAGCTATCGCTGTCAAAGAAAGGGAAGGAGTGAAGCACAGCAGGAAAACAGCAAAGCCGGGAGGAAGCCGGATAAAACGTGTAAATAAAATGAAAATATAGATGTCAGATGTCAGAAAAATCACTTTTTTGGGGGCACGATTAGATAACTTTACTCTATTTGTCAGACTTCTAATGTATGTGAACATCCCTGCACCAGGGGGCAGTATGCCACTCAGTCTGACTGAGCGGCATACTGTATATGAGCACAGCGGGTCCCTGGTGTGAAGGTCACATTACAGACAGCAGTACGGAGCCCTGAAGTTATACAAGTAACGAGACATGCACTGGAATTAATGAGGAGCGCTTAATTAGTCCAGGATCAGCTGAAGAAACTACATGTGTAAAGAGATATTAATAGATTCAAACTTTTCTCCAACATGAATCCACCTCCAGCCTCAGCGTGCTTCCCATCAGGTGGTGAGGCAGCTTGGCTTCACAGTCGGGAGCCGTGGCTTCCTGGCTTCCTATGAGCCTTTGTTGGGGCACATTGCTTCTGGTCCTGTGCATCTGAAGAGGAACAAAGGATTAGGAGGGACTTATACCCCTTTCTCTCCTTTACTTGCAGAGACCACCCCTCTTCATCACGCCTCATCTCCCTCTCTAACACTCCCCAAAAGCCAAGCACTGACCCTGCTGGAATGCCTGGCACCAAAAGAAGCAGATTCCAGCCTCCCTATGATACACTGATTTGGGCTTATAGGCCCATGATCCTTTGTCTTCTTAAGCTTTGTAAAGACCTGATGCTGCATGCAGATGGTCTCCACACTCTTGACTTTTTGTGCTCTGAAATTAGTAGTGAACTCTTGCGTCCAATATCTACCGCACTACCCAATTCTAATAGAATTGATTGCCATTTTGTGAACAATGCTTTGCTGTCCTGTAGAGATTTAGATCATCAATATGAAGCTGCAGCCCACAGTTTGCATAGTCTAACAGAGAGACTGGAAATAGGGGGAAGCAGCTAGCTTGGCTATGTTAAAAGATAGCACCCACCGGCATCTCTAAATTTGTTTAATCTGCACAAAAATCAAAGTATAAAAGCAACAAGTTGCAGTTTTCTAGGGGACTGTTTCTTGGCCAGGAGCAGAAATACAGATTAAACGATGAAGATGTTAATTAGTGAGATTTAGAGGTGGATTTTTTAAGAGCCAAGCTAGCTGGTTACATGTTTTCAGCACTGACACTATAAAGAATGGACGTTGTATGCGTGCCGTCACCCACAAGTCAGGTTGCCGCTTGGTTTTCAGTCTCTATGCTAAGCTAAGCTAAGCTAGCATTGATATTCACCATGCAGACATTCTTCCATAAGCAAGATCGTTAGTTAAATTATCACATATAATCATACAGGTACATGTCACATCATGGCAGTGTCCTTATTTATGATCCTCGCCTGAAGGAACTCACTTCTGGCCTGGTGTGTCTGGAGCAGTCTTCCTGATCACAGCAGGGAGAAAAGGTTGTTGTCCAGGTGGTTTGGATCTTTAAAGATTTTTGCAGGATCTGGTCTAAATATCTTTTAGGGTGTGTCGCCGTTTGGGACAATAAGCAGCCCTCCACGTACTCTACATGGACGGCTACAAACTGACACATGCAGCCTGAGTGATATTTACTGTGCGTTTTATTTCCAGGCTCCTGTCCTTTGGGCTTCCTGCCATGTGAGAATGGCCGGTGTTTCACTCCGGGGCAGATCTGTGACTTCACAGACGACTGCGGCGATGGCACAGATGAAAAGGATTGTGGGACTTCCTGCTCTTTTGAGAGCGGTCGCTGTGGCTGGAAGAGCTCCCTCGCTGATAATTTCGATTGGACGTTGGGGACCGGATCTGTCAAAAGAATACGGCCTCCGTATGATCACACGATGATGGATGAAAGTGGTATGTGTTCACGCATTTAGCTCATACAAATTTAAAGCGTTGCCTCGTTTAAAAGCCGTAAAATCTTGTTCAGAAAGAAAGTTTCTCACCGCTCCAGACTCATTTTTGAATTACCATTGTATAATTGAACAACTTTCGGGTTTTTTTGTATAATCAGAGAATGAAACCGAGCTGACTTTAAAATTTCCACCCGTGAAACCTCAAAAATGCTGCGGTAGCTCTGCACGATGTTTAATTCATGCTTTAGCCACCACAGTGACAAAATCAATGAGCTACCTCCTGATATGTGATCGTGCAGCAGGTGAGTGTAAAGGTGATTGATGCAGGCCTCTTAAAAGGCGATACACATGAATAAATAAACACACACGCACACAAAGGGATGTATCTTCAAGTTCTCCTGAGTCCTGGTTGATTTGGTGTCTTACATTTGTTTATAGTGCGACCAGAAGCAGAAATTAACCCACGGGCCGGCACGGTGGTGCAGTGGTTAGCGCTGCGGCCTCACAGTAAGCGATTCGAACCTCGGCTGGGGTCTTTCTGTGTGAAGTTTGCATGTTTAAAGACATCCACTTGACTCTAGCCCAATGCTGGCTGGGATCAGCTCCAGCTCCCTGCAACCCTGATGAGGATAATCGGTGACTGAAAATGGATGGACTGATGAAAAATTGCAGGAAATTACAGCGGTGCCATTACCGTTGCTTTGTTTGTCAGACATATTTTTATAGCTGACCTTGTCCTTGTTTAGTTCTGTCGGTGCTTTTACTGGTCAAGGTTTAGTTCAAGGCGTGGACCCAAATCCAGACAAGCACGTGAACAAAAAGGTAACGAGAGAAGTCCAACAATCCGACTGGAGCAAACACAAATCCAGAGAACAGAGACCAGTAGGAGCAGGAGACAGAACCGTGGACTGGAGACTGGAGGCAACCTCACACAGATGACCTGACAAGTGAAATCAAGGAGCAGAGAGTCTAAATACACAAGCAAACGCAGGACAACAAGACGCAGGTGAAACTAATGAGGCTGGAACAGATAATTAAAACTGGCGGGGAAGCAGCTACAGTGGGGAAATTAATACTGTGCAAGAAAAAGAAGAACATTGAAGCTAATTTTATACAACCATCCATCCATTTTCTGTGAACTCATGCAGACAACATGCAAACTCAAAGCTAACATCAGTTAAATATAATAAGAACTTTCGACTAAAGGCAACCTAAATGGGGATGGCGGACTTCACCACTAGCAGTGAAAACTAAACTGAACGGCTGGTGCTGAAAAAATGGAAATCATCACTTGATATTAACAATATCAGAAACAGAGATTGCTTTTGGCAGGACTGGAAGTTTCTACCTTTAAACTTGTCTGGTTCATAATGTTCAGGACTGAAGGTTATAAAGATAAGGAGCGGTACACATTGACAAAAATGACTCGACTGAGACTCTCGAGTGGTCCCTGGGTGTGAAAAGGCAATGACACATTAGGAGATGTATCAGATATTACTCTGTGACCTCCAGCCCTCGGTGTGCGACCACGCCGTTCATGACCTCGCTGTAATTTGTCACCGGCTGTACAAAGAGATACTCATCATTCACTCCTGCCTCGTCTCCCTCGCTCTCCTCCATCACCGTCTTGTTTATTCTCTCTCTTCAGGTCATTTTGTCTACCTCGAAGCGACGCCAGTGGGACTCAAAGGTGATAAAGCTCATATAAGGAGCTCTGTTTGGAAAGAGTCGAGCGCCATCTGCAAGCTCTCGTTCTGGTACTACATTTCCCACAAGGCCTCGGGAACAATCCGCCTGCTGATCAAGGTAAACCATCTGCAGTGAGTATGCGGTTTGCCTCAGATATGAGGTTAAGCCTGCGTGTACACAGTCATGATAAGAAATGATGGCGCTAACCGATGCCGGCCCGTGATAGGAAACCGACCCTGCAGACCCGCCGCTCTCCGTCAAGCGTGGTTACCATGGTTACACCCGGCCTGACGATGTTAAATCATTTTAATGTGGGCAGTAATCACGTCATATTAGCGCCGCTGTCTAGGGGTCTCAGCAATCCACTAAAAAGGGGGGTGTTTCTGATCTACGGTGCATCTGTGGCGGGTGGAGGTGAGTGATTGGGGTCGTGTTCACTCCTCAGCCCCGAGAGCAACCCCACCCCTCCATCTGGGCACCCACCGGGTCAGCCAGTTCTCAAGGCTCCTTGGCTTGTTAGGCACTCAGCCATCTAGTTTGTGTATGCATGGTTGACTGTCAGGGATTAAGATTTCTGCTTGCGGCTTTCTGCCATTGAAATTCTGCTGTGATTTACTCTTCCTCCATCCCGTGGTCTGTGTACTCTCGACTTCATTTCAAGTTTGTGCAGTATGACTCAAGGTCAAGGTAGAGGAGTCGTGCATGAGTGGATTCATTCTTCGGCGTGCGATTGTGCAGATTTTTTTTCCCTTTTTAATCACATATGTGCAGCACGTGTTATTGTGTCCTTGTGAGCTGCGGAAAGAGTTTTATTATGCATTTATTTTGAGTGTTTATTTCTTTTCTTCAAACAGCAAGCGGTAGTGCTATCTCGAAAACTCTTTAGATCATTACTCAAAGAAAAATGACAGCTCAGGATGTGACTGACTTATTCAGCAGGTGAAACTTCCATCAGCACTTTAACCTAAAATATGCCTTAAAGAGTAAATCTGTATTTATTTTATTGTCAACATGAAAACACCAAAATAAACCACAAACTACCTAACAACCGATACTCGTATAGCTCCTTCGTGACCGACCAGCAGTAGAAATATAAACAATTTAGCAATATTACACAAGAGGGTGTGCTTTACCGCTATTGTTAGCCGACAGTGATGTGGTCGACACACTTGGCATTTCCATGGAGATGCATCAATGCATAAAGAATGGATGGCGTATGCGTCAGGTTATTTTGAAGCCTACATATCCGTGGCTGAATATAGTCCCCAACAAATGCACTATTTTCAGTTCCCAGCTGAAAAGTTATTTGGCTTTTTTTTTTTTTAAAGATGAATAAGTGTATTCATGCATATGCATTTGGCCTTCAATCAATTTTTGGCAGGTGAAAATGCCCATTTTGTGTTGTAATGGTCCTTTACAAGAATTCCAAGCTGTCCTGTGAGCTCAGATCTTTATATTATGAAGCTCTAGAATCAGACCAAGTCATATTTAGGCAGAAATCACCTTTCATTAACTGCGTTTGGCCTTCAATCAATTTATGGCAAGTGAAAATGCCAATTTTCAGCAGGTGAAAATGCCCATTTTGTGTTGTAATGGTCCTTTACAAGAATTCCAAGCTGTCCTGTGAGCTCAGATCTTTATATTATGAAGCTCTAGAATCAGACCAAGTCATATTTAGGCAGAAATCACCTTTCATTAACTGCGTTTGGCCTTCAATCAATTTATGGCAAGTGAAAATGCCAATTTTCATCAGGTGGAAATGCCCATTTTGTGTTGTAATGGTCCTTTACAAGAATTCCAAGCTGTCCTGTGAGCTCAGATCTTTATATTATGAAGCTCTAGAATCAGACCAAGTCATATTTAGGCAGAAATCACCTTTCATTAACTGCGTTTGGCCTTCAATCAATTTATGGCAAGTGAAAATGCCTTCAATCAATTTTTGGCAGGTGAAAATGACCATTTTGTGTTGTAATGGTCCTTTACAAGAATTCCAAGCTGTCCTGTGAGCTCAGATCTTTATATTATGAAGCCCTAGAATCAGACCAAGTCATATTTAGGCAGAAATCACCTTTCATTAACTGCGTTTGGCCTTCAATCAATTTATGGCAAGTGAAAATGCCAATTTTCAGCAGGTGAAAATGCCCATTTTGTGTTGTAATGGTCCTTTACAAGAATTCCAAGCTGTCCTGTGAGCTCAGATCTTTATATTATGAAGCTCTAGAATCAGACCAAGTCATATTTAGGCAGAAATCACCTTTCATTAACTGCGTTTGGCCTTCAATCAATTTATGGCAAGTGAAAATGCCAATTTTCATCAGGTGGAAATGCCCATTTTGTGTTGTAATGGTCCTTTACAAGAATTCCAAGCTGTCCTGTGAGCTCAGATCTTTATATTATGAAGCTCTAGAATCAGACCAAGTCATATTTAGGCAGAAATCACCTTTCATTAACTGCATTTGGCCTTCAATCAATTTATGGCAAGTGAAAATGCCTTCAATCAATTTTTGGCAGGTGAAAATGACCATTTTGTGTTGTAATGGTCCTTTACAAGAATTCCAAGCTGTCCTGTGAGCTCAGATCTTTATATTATGAAGCCCTAGAATCAGACCAAGTCATATTTAGGCAGAAATCACCTTTCATTAACTGCGTTTGGCCTTCAATCAATTTATGGCAAGTGAAAATGCCAATTTTCAGCAGGTGAAAATGCCCATTTTGTGTTGTAATGGTCCTTTACAAGAATTCCAAGCTGTCCTGTGAGCTCAGATCTTTATATTATGAAGCTCTAGAATCAGACCAAGTCATATTTAGGCAGAAATCACCTTTCATTAACTGCGTTTGGCCTTCAATCAATTTATGGCAGGTGAAAATGCCTTCAATCAATTTTTGGCAGGTGAAAATGCCCATTTTGTGTTGTAATGGTCCTTTACAAGAATTCCAAGCTGTCCTGTGAGCTCAGATCTTTATATTATGAAGCTCTAGAATCAGACCAAGTCCTATTTAGGCAGAAATCACCTTTCATTAACTGCGTTTGGCCTCCAATCAATTTATGGCAAGTGAAAATGCCAATGTTCAGCAGGTGGAAATGCCCATTTTGTGTTGTAATGGTCCTTTACAAGAATTCCAAGCTGTCCTGTGAGCTCAGATCTTTATATTATGAAGCTCTAGAATCAGACCAAGTCATATTTAGGCAGAAATCACCTTTCATTCACTGCATTTGGCCTTCAATCAATTTTTGGCAGGTGAAAATGCCTTCAATCAATTTTTGGCGGGTGAAAATGCCCATTTTGTGTTGTAATGGTCCTTTACAAGAATTCCAAGCTGTCCTGTGAGCTCAGATCTTTATATTATGAAGCTCTAGAATCAGACCAAGTCATATTTA
>CM041736.1:1221281-1308781 GCA_023373845.1 Nibea coibor | reverse complement strand
CTTTGGTCCTGCTCAGTCGTCTTCTGCTTCTCCTGCAGCGTTCTGGACCAGCTGCAGACGGTCCACATCGTCTGTAGTTTGTTTGTGATTTGTAATTTTTGATGAATCGGTGGAATACATGCTCAGATTTCTGTGATTTATTGCCCAGCGTCAACGGGGACAGGAAGTCAACAGCGGGTCAATCAGCTTCCTGTTCTGCTACACTGTTGCACTCGGGTCACGTCCTGAGTCTCTGGCCCTAATAGCTGTGAATGGCCAGTGATGGGCAGCGCTGCATGCCTGGTCCTTCTAAATATAGCAGCGCTGCCTACATGTACACAGCAGTTTCTACCCCTCCAGTCTCTGAGACTCTCTGAGAGACACAACCTGTTTTTTCTTTTTCAGCGGCTGCTGGGAAACAAATCAGGACACACGAGTGTGACAGAAAGTTAGGAGCTGAATCAGCTGATCTGATCTGACTGTCAGTTGATTGACAGTTCACTTTGTTCAGTTTCATTTCATACTGAGTCAGTGAATCGAGGGAACGCAGACGGAGTTTGTTAACGTGCTTCATGTTGTTATTTTTATCTCATAATTTAAGATCAGGTCACCGGCAGACTGTCACACAGCGCCGCTCGTCCTCTGTCCGCTGTTTGATTTCAGTCTTTCCTCTGTCGTCTCTCCGCGTGCCTTGAAAGATGTCGGTGTTGCAGACCGTGGCGTTCGTTTACCTCCTCCTCTTGTCCCGACTGTGGGGATGAAATTACAGCTTCAGGTCTGTCAATTAGCCCTAATGATGTGGCCTCCATCAGTGCTGCTGTTTAAACCAGCTGCATTTACTCTTGTGATAGCGCCGCTGTTGTCGTCATGACCCGGCCTCTGTCGGTGCATTTTGCATTTTAATAACTCAGAATTTAACGAACTTCATGCGACTGAAGTGAAGTATCTAGTTGATACAAAGAAGACAGGACTAAAGCTCAAACTGCGTCTGCAGAGATAACAACACTAACGTCCAAGTGTCGAACACTTCAGGCTAAAAATGGAGCCCGGTGGACGGAGCAGACGGGCTTGACTGGCCTGCTGAAGGAAATCAGGGAGGCGCTGAAGTGGACTAATCTGTCATTAGCTGAGTGACGTGGGTCTGGTCAGCAGTGTGTCTGCAGGGATCAGAGCCAGGTGTCAGCACATAAATCCATGTAACCTACCTGGCTAACTACTGACACAGCGCTGAGGAAACGGAGGCTTCCCTCGCTGATGTTTAATTCCTGCGTTTGAGCAGAATCCCGAGAATCGCCCGTCTGTGGCTCGTTTCCTTAATCAAAATGTGTTTTTTCTCCGCTGTGTTTCCCTCTCAGGTCATCTGGTGAGGAGTGCCAAAGCTTTTAGGTGGAGGAGTGGCAGACAGCGCCACCGAGGCGTGCAGAGTGGGACTACATCCCGTCTCACAACCCCGACAACCAGCTTCCCGAAGCGCTGCCGCCGCCGCCAGATGGACTGCGCACTCTGAGAGGAGCAGAGCGAGTCAGGACAGAAATCAACCGAGGAGAGGAGCCAGGGGGGGCCAACGCTCGCTCGCTCACCGGCGCAGGAAAGGAGGGCATTGTTCGGTCGGAGAGGACAAGGGGCTCCACTATGTCGTCAAACAGGACCCAGAACCCCCACGGACTGAAACAGATAGGCCTGGACCAGATATGGGACGACCTGCGGGCTGGCATCCAGCAGGTGTACACACGGCAAAGCATGGCCAAGTCACGCTACATGGAACTCTACACGTATCCTGAGAGCTCGGGGAGGGTGGAAGATAGAGGAAGCAAAGACAGAGGTTCAGTGTGTAGAACTGTGTTTGCAGTGATTATATAATCAACTTTCATATCGACACATGCAGCGCTATGTGGAGCCGTGGTATACGTCTCTAAACCTCAGCAGGGTTCCCGTGCAGGTGTGACGATGACTCCCTTTAAGCAGCAGGACGATCGAGGGAGTGACAAATATTCAGCTTTTAAACTATGTCAAACTCTGTGTGTGTGTGTGTGTGTGTGTGTTGTAGGCTTGCCACTTCCTTCTTTCTAAAACTGAAACCTGTTTTTGTAGCTGCCTGTCCAGGTAACAAGTTACAGGTGCATTTGGTTCAAAATGTCGTCCTGTGCTTTACAGAATGAGTCCGCTTAACGGATTCATGTCAGGAAATATTCAGTTTTTATTTTTAAGGGAAGGTCAGCTGTGAAGGTTTGGCTCTTTCAGCTTCGGTCACAGGTTATCCAGACGTACTTAATCGCCCTTTAAATGCGCTAACAGAAGAGACACGGTGTGCACGACGAGATGATTTTCTCTGAGGGCACATTTTGTTTGGCAACCTTTCCTCCTCTCGCACCTCTCAGCATAAAGGATGTCATTTCCCCGAAGTACGAAGCGCTCCGGGCCATGTAAGCGCCGGGCTGTAATCCTATCCTGTCGGGGCAGAAAGAGCGGCGCTAATTTAAACTCGACACGAGCTCCAATCTGTGAACGACATATTTGTCTTTGAAGCTTTTCGTCAGATCAAGTTTTGTTGTAGCTGCTCACTGTTGTCTTAATCTGTGATGTGCAGAGTCTGTTTGTTCCTTAACCCTCCCTTCAGACATGTATATAACTATTGTACCAGCGTCCACCAGTCCAGCCAGGGCCGGGGCTCTGTGCCGCCAGCCAAGCCCTCCAAAAAGTCCACCACTCCAGGTGGAGCTCAGTTTGTAGGCCTGGAGCTCTACAAGCGACTCAAGGAGTTCCTGAAGAACTATTTGACCAGCCTGCTCAAGGTGAGTGCACACCGAACACTTCTCTGCTCTCCTGACACACCCTCTGCATCCTTACCAACGTTCTCCTCTCCCCTCCAGGACGGCGAGGATCTAATGGACGAGTGTGTGTTGAAGTTTTACACCCAGCAGTGGGAGGATTACCGTTTCTCTAGTAAGGTCCTCAACGGGATCTGTGCCTACCTCAACCGCCACTGGGTCAGACGAGAGTGTGACGAGGGACGCAAGGGAATCTACGAGATATACTCGGTACGTCTTAACATCTGCGTGGGCTCCCGGTTTTGCTATCAGCACTTAACAGATGCTTGTGTGGCACACAGGTCGCAGTGAGAGCTTCAAGCTGAAGGTGTGTTTGGATCTAAACAGGCGTTTTTAAGCTTTTAAGACCAAACAAACCTCCACATTTGTCTGAAAAATGTCACGCCGCACGTTAACATTACAGTCTGACGTGTCTGTGCATTAGTTAATGAACTCCCTCCCAGGACGTGCGTGGTGTTTGTCCGTCTCCTGCAAATTATTCACGATTATGTAAATACAAACCACAGAAGACTGTATGTGTCTGAGAGCTGAAGCCTGAGGAGACCACAGAATGAAAAACTCAACGTTGTGGCAGTCTTGGATCATTCTGATCAGAAGGAACGGAGCCTGAAGTCTTGACCTCGTGTTAACCTTGTCACTCTTGTCCCCCCTCTTCATCTCCAGCTGGCACTCGTGACCTGGAGGGAGTGTTTATTCCGACCCCTCAACAAACAAGTGTGTTTACTTTCTTTTCATAGAGAAATAAAATCACAATAATCAAACTGTTTCATCCTGAATGTGTCAGTTTGATAATCACAGTTAAAAAACGTGTTTTCAGGTAACAAACGCTGTGCTGAAGCTGATAGAGAGAGAGAGGAACGGCGAGACCATTAACACCAGACTGATCAGCGGTGTGGTCCAGTCTTATGGTAGGTCAGACAGAGAATACACTGCATAGCTCACCTTAAAGGTGCAGTGGGTGAGATTTGTGATGTGTCATGTGATTCAAAGTTAGCTGCTAAACAGTCGCCTCACATTAATATCTGCTCTCTCCTCTCCGTCCAGTCGAGCTGGGTCTGAACGAGGAGGACGCCTTCGCCAAAGGCCCCACGCTGTCCGTGTACAAAGAGTACTTTGAGTGTCAGTTCCTCACTGACACAGAACGTTTCTACACTCGTGAGAGCACGGAGTTCCTGCAGCAGAACCCCGTCACCGAGTACATGAAGAAGGTAGATGACCACCTCTCCACTTCAACTGGACACACTCATGAATGAGTGTTAAAGTGTTCATGAAGAAATGTGTGTTCTCCCTCAGGCGGAGGCCCGTCTGCTGGAGGAGCAGCGGCGTGTGCAGGTCTACCTCCATGAATCCACCCAGGACGAGCTGGCCAGGAAGTGTGAGCAGGTCCTCATAGAGAAACACCTGGAGATCTTCCACACCGAGTTCCAGAACCTTCTGGATGCCGACAAGAACGAAGGTAATCCTGCAGTTTTTATTATGTGGCGCGTCGCCTGGTCCTGCAGCAGTTGATGGGGCTCAGACTGACATGACTGTCACGCTCTCTGCTCTTAGACCTGGGCCGGATGTACAACCTGGTGTCGCGGATCACAGACGGCCTGGGCGAGCTGAAGAAACTTCTAGAGACTCACATCCACAACCAGGGTCTGGCTGCTATCGAGAAGTGTGGAGAGGCCGCGCTGAACGTACGTACGGCTTTCAGCTTGAACCTCGTGCTGTGTGGACACGTTCAGATCCACCCACATGAACCTGTTTGTTTCTCCCAGGACCCCAAAGTGTACGTCCAGACCACCCTGGACGTCCACAAGAAGTACAACGCCTTGGTCATGTCTGCCTTCAACAACGACGCCGGCTTTGTGGCGGCGCTCGACAAGGTCAGTAATCCCTCTGCGGTCCGTCCACGAGACCCCAGACGAGTCAGAACGTCTCGTTTTAACGTGGCTGTTTGTCTTTCAGGCGTGTGGTCGGTTCATCAACAACAACGCCGTCACCAGGATGGCGCAGTCGTCCAGCAAATCTCCAGAGCTGCTGGCCAGATACTGCGATTCTTTACTGAAGAAGAGGTCTGTCTTATTTTAGAGGCCGTAAACATGAACACACTGCAGGAGTCGTTCTTTTTTCATTCTGTGAACTGTCCGTGTGTAAAACGAGTCTCCCCGCTATAGAACATCCACGTACGAGGACCTTGAGTCTGGATTGTTTTGCGGTTTCCCGCTCACACACACACACACACACACACACACTGCAGCAGGGTGATTATTCTGAGCTGTCCTCATCACCTGAGGCAAATATAAACTCTGTGTGTCTGTTTTTTTTTCCAGCTCTAAAAACCCAGAGGAGGCAGAACTGGAGGACACACTCAACCAAGTGGTGAGATATACTGTGTGTGTGTGTGTGTGTCTGTGTGTGTGTCTGTGTGTGTGGGTGGCAGCACATTCATGTAACGGTTTGTCTCTCCTCTGTCAGATGGTTGTGTTCAAGTACATCGAGGACAAAGACGTCTTCCAGAAGTTCTATGCTAAGATGTTGGCCAAACGTCTGGTCCACCAGAACAGCGCCAGTGACGACGCTGAGGCCAGCATGATCTCCAAACTCAAGGTGAGCTCACACAGTCCGTCCGTCTGTCCAGAAGTGTCTGATCCAGAACCAGAACCTCAGACTGAACCTGGTCTTTGTTGTTGTCATGCAGCAAGCGTGCGGCTTCGAGTACACGTCCAAACTCCAGCGAATGTTCCAGGATATCGGAGTCAGTAAAGATCTGAACGAACAGTTCAAGAAACACCTGACCAACTCTGAGCCGCTGGACTGTGAGTCAACACACACACACACACACACACACAGACTCGTTTCACCGTTTTAATGCCATGTTTTAAAAACGACCTGATCACAGCGTTTCATTCAAAGAAACAGATTTTAAACTCCTCGCTTTATTAGTTATCAGACTTTATGTTGTTATAATCGGCGCTCCTCTGCAGCGCAGCTTGAAAATCATCCTGGAAAGCACATCGCAGCCTCGACGTTCGAGTTCAAACTCTCTCTCTGTCTTCCAGTGGACTTCAGTATCCAGGTGCTCAGCTCCGGGTCTTGGCCTTTCCAGCAGTCCTGCACCTTCGCTCTGCCGTCTGAGGTGAGACTCGTTCAACAGCTTCAGGAGTAGATCCACCTCAAAGAAGATTCTTACCTCTGTGCATGTAACTTCAGAGCTCATTAAGTGAACCAGGAGGACTCCCGAAGGTCCCCGGACCTCCGTTTGAGAACCCGCTCCTCTGAACTGTCCTCTTTATGTCTCTGTGTGCAGCTGGAGCGAAGCTATCAGCGCTTCACGGCGTTTTACGCCAGCAGACACAGCGGCAGGAAGCTGACCTGGCTCTATCACCTGTCCAAAGGAGAGCTGGTCACCAACTGCTTCAAGAACAGGTGAGTCCAACGTGTCAGCGCGCACTTCCTGTTTCAGAGAGCAACATTTAACGGCTCGTCAGTCAGTCAGAGTCATCGTGATAAAAACATCCCGCGGTGACAAACACGCCGTGTTGTTTACAGGTACACACTGCAGGCCTCCACCTTCCAGATGGCCATCCTGCTGCAGTACAACACGGAGGACAGCTACACCGTCCAACAGCTGACCGACAGCACACAGATCAAAACTGTAAGCGTGCACACACACACACACAGTCACGAGCTGTTTGAGTTTCTCCTCTAACCGATGATCTCTTCCTTTCAGGACATTCTGGTTCAGGTTCTGCAGATTTTGTTAAAGTCGAAGCTGCTGGTGAGTAAAAACGTTTAATTCTGTTCATCTTTGACAAAAAGACACGACGCGATGACGAGCATCGAGAAGAGAGCCAGAATAATTCACAAACAAACAGTCTGGGACAGTGAATGTTATTCAGAGTAAACATGCTGATGACAGTAACATCGTCCAATGAAGAGAAGAAAAAGCAAAAACATCGAGGAGAGACCCCACAGATGAAAATATAATGTGCTGCTGTGAACAAATCATCTCCAGACGAGATTCTTCATCTCTTCTGCACATAAAAATAAAAACCACCAGTTTAACAAACTATAAAAATCATTTCCTCCTCGCGGAGCAAGAACTCAACGTCACGTTTGTTCATTAATGTTAAAAGTCTCATGACGTCCGTCGTTAACTGAAGACTTTAAACACGTTAAAGTCACCAACATAAACGTCTCTGTCCGGGTGATAAAACACCTGACAGGGTGTTGTTCTCCTGTTGAACACCAGAGGGCTCCAAATGAACAGTGAAAAACTGTCTGTCTGTCTGTCTGTCTGTCTCTCTGTCAGGTGATGGAGGACGAGAACGCCAACGTGGACGAGATGGATTTCAAACCCGACACTGTCATCAAACTTTTCCTCGGATACAAGAAGTAAGAAACGTTTGATTCAAGTGAACTCATTAATGACTCACAGCTGTTAATATTGATCTGGAGCACGACAGAAAGTCTGAATTCACTTTTATCGTGCCTGAATTCGACAAACTCAAAAAAATAAATAAAAACACAAATAAATTTGGGAACTGCAACAATAAAACCAATAAAATGTCAATCAGGCGAACAAACAGGAGATAAAAAGTAAAAGCTGAGCAGTGAACAGAGAGGCAGCTTAAATTAAAGCCAGGCTTAAGCTCTTCTTTAAAAATGTCTGCAGACGTTCAGTTTCTCAGGTCCACAGGCAGAACGATCCAGAGATGAGCGCAGCAGAAACTAAAGCCGACCTTTGTGGAGGTCCTCGGCACGACCAGGAGTCCAGCTGCCGAGGATCTGCTTGTTACATTTCATTGTAGTAAGTCTAACAGAAGAGTGTCAGGTCGTTCAGCGCTTTCAGAACCAACAAGAGAATCTTAAAAACAGACAGAAGAGCATGAATTAGTTTGTCAGCCTGATTAAGGAAAGGTCTGACTTCAACCATATAGATGATTAAAAAACATTTTGTTTATTTTTGATACAAGCCACAAAAACCTGAAATCATTTTAGATTCTGACCTTTTCTGGCTGAAGAGCCACAGGTGAATATTATTTGATTCAGTCGTAAATGTATTTCATCTAAGCGATGTACAAAGTTTTTAATTGGGCTGAGGTCATCAGGAGATCCAGAAACGTACAATCGTGTATCGTCGGCATAAAAATTGACCCAGAATGGATCTTTGCTGATTTCACGCGTTCACGTCGACAGCTTACGCCGTCTTGCAGGCTCGCAGACACGATGCTGGACGTTTGGTTCGGGTCTTAAATTTTGTTCTCCACCGCAGTAAGAAGCTGAGGGTGAACATCAACGTCCCGATGAAGACGGAGCAGAAACAGGAGCAGGAGACGACTCACAAGAACATCGAGGAGGACCGAAAGCTCCTCATCCAGGTGACGTTCGTGTCCGAGCTTCCTCCTCTGTTTTAACGGCTGTAGATCACTCTGACGGTGTGTTTGTGTGTCTGCAGGCTGCCATAGTGAGGATTATGAAGATGAGGAAGGTCCTGAAGCACCAGCAGCTTCTGGCTGAAGTCCTCAATCAGCTGTCATCCCGATTCAAACCCCGAGTCCCCGTCATCAAGGTAACAAACGCGTCATATTGAAGAGCTGACGATGTCTCAGCGTTTGGTGGTCTCACACCTGATTTGTGTCTCCCTCTTGTGGACAGAAATGCATCGACATCCTGATAGAGAAGGAGTACCTGGAGCGAGTGGACGGCGAGAAGGACACGTACAGCTACCTGGCCTGAACGCCGCCCGGCTGGTGGCTCTCCTCAGTTTTATTTTTATTTGTTATCTTCATTTTTTTTTTTTTTTTAATTTTATGTCTGAGTAATAAAGTGAGGATCCCTCTGAGCGGCGGACATGTTGTGAGTGTGTCGCTGACCATGTGACCGCCCTGATATGACAACCAACCAACCTGAGGGGGAGGAGGGTGTGAACTTTCTGCTCTCCCTTCAGTGATGAAGGAACAAAAACCCCTCCTGTTGAGACTGGGAAACCCCGTCTACACGCTCGCCTGTCCCGTCCCATCTGTAGGACTCAAACACACACACACACACACACCCTTGTCATATTGTAAATAACCACAGACTCTAAGAGGAAAAAAACAAACCCTGCTCCCTTCTTTACATAGCGCAAACGTAATGAATTAGCCTACAGCCAATCAGAGGAGAGCCGCATCCAAAGGTTTCTGCATGCTACTGCCTACCTGCACCACAGTGACCACGAAAAAGATTAAAGTTAAAATAAAAAGTCGAGTCACTGGGCAGCCGATGCAGTCCACCGTACGACGGCACGAAATCAACGCCGGTCCTGTAATTAAAGTCTGCGACTGAACCTGGAGGAGGAACAGGTGGTGAGTTCAGAGCCGCCATGACGCTTCTTTACCCGCTGAAGTCGTCTCTGTGTTTGCTTTGAGGTCGGTTGGGTTCATGCAGGAGGCCTGTTTCATTACTGAACGGTGGACATTTGTATAGTGTGGTTCATTTTCTAAATGTGTGATAAATAAAAACAAGGAAAGATTTCTCTAAACACTCGCCTCCCTCGAGCCTCTGTTCACACGTCAGTCTGCTCAAACACGACGGTGGTCACTGCTTTATTTTGGAGAGCAGAACATGTAAGCTGCCTGTCACTGTCCTACGGAAGAGGATCAGAGCCACATGTACTGACTTTTAAACAAATGTAAGAAAAAAAAATTGTAGGTAAATTTTCTGTTTAAAAGTCAAAAATATTTGAATAAAAGTCAGAATTCAAATAAATTTTCATGTGGCCCCAATCCTCTTCTGTACCATCCTCATCCTGGTAAAACACATCTAGAGTTTTAGGTTCTGAGGTTTTATCGTGACTTCATTTGTCTCATTAACTTCAGAATTAGAACATAAAATGACAAACTATTACAGCAATAAATAACTTTAAATGTCTGGGTCACGTGATGCAGCTTTAGAGAGTTTCTTGTGCCCGAGCTTTTGGTCTCAATCACAGTGATACAAGTTTAATTAGGTAGAAAACTTTACAGATCTTTAAGTTTAAATACTGTATGTGACAGTTTGCTGCACAGAATTTACCAAAAATATGAACGACTAGGGAATGTGTAAATAATATAGCAATATTACTGACCCTGCAGCAGCACAGAGACAACAAAGTTAGTCAAAGGCAGGCTTGAGGTTGCCAAACAACCAGGGTCAGCTGCAGTATGGGGATAGCAAATAGTACCCTTGCAGAATACTCACTGAAGAACTTGAGTCTCACTGTCGTGATGCGTAAAATGTGACTCTTCCTGTGAGCAGACTAACCAGTCGGGAACAACCAAAAACAACCAATTATATTTTAATCTGCATCACTTTGAACAACAACATCCCTGTAAACATTACAAAATCAGCACCTGTCATCGGAGGAAAAAAACAAAGTGGTTCTGGTTTGACAAGAAGAAGCAAGAAGCTGCAGCCGGAACACGGGAAGGCTCATTTAAATCAGCAGTAAAAGGTTTGTGACTTTCATACATAAAAAACACAAATAAACCTACACATTTCAAACAGTCATCAGATTTTCATGCACAAAACATCCAAGCATCCGGAGCAGTTCATGTGTAAGAACCCTCCCACGACTGGAGCACCTGAAGTCATTTCATCATTTCATCCACTCATCTACATCAACTACATTTCATCAACTACAGACATAACAGAAGCATGAGACGTCTCTTGTCTGTCCCTCTGAAGTGTTCAGTCAGAATTCTTAAACTAAGTCAAAATTCTGAAAATTGATGTTTTTCTCAGAATTCTGACTGAAAACTTTTTTCAGAATTTTGCCCTTTTTTCTAAGATTTTTTTCCCAAAATTTTGACTCAAATGTTCGACTATATTTTCAAAATTTTGACTCAAAATTTTGAATGGCTCAGGATTTTGACTCAATTTTGACTTTTTTCAGAATTTTGACTCAATTTTGACTTTTCCCAGAATTTTGACTTTTTTTTTTAGAATTTCAACAAAAATTTTTGATGATTTTCCCAGAATTTTGACTCATTTGTTGACTCATTTGACTTTTTTTTCAGAATTTTGACAAAAAAATTTACGTTTTTCTTAGATTTTGACTCAAATTTTTGACTTTTTTCAGAATTTTGACTAAATTTTTTTACGTTTTTCTTAGATTTTGACTCAAATTTTTGACTTTTTTTTCAGAATTTTAACTAAAAAATATGTTTTTCTCAGAATTTTGACTAAAAATTTTGATGATTTTCCCAGAATTTCAACTAAAAATTTTTAGGTTTTTTCTTAGATTTTGACTCAAATTTTTGACTTTTTTTTTTCAGAATTTTAACTAAAAAATTTTACGTTTTTCTCAGAATTTTGACTAAATTTTTGACTTTTTTCAGAATTTTAACTAAAAATTTTTACTTTTTTTCAGGATTTTGACTAAAAATTTTGATGATTTTCCCAGAATTTCAACTAAAAATTTTTACATTTTTCTTAGATTTTGACTCAAATTTGACTTTTTTTTCAGAATTTTAACTAAAAAAATTGTACGTTTCTCAGAATTTTGACTAAAAAATTTTTGACTTTTTTTTCAGAATTTTAACTAAAAAATTTTACGTTTTTCTCAGAATTTTGACTAAAATTTTTTACTTTTTTTCAGGATTTTGACTAAAAATCTTGATGATTTTCCCAGAATTTTGACTCAAATTTTTGACTTTTTTTTCAGAATTTTGACTAAAAATTTTTACATTTTTCTTAGATTTTGACTGAATTTTTGGACTTTTTTTTAATAAATTTGACCAAAAATTTTTACGTTTTTTTCAGGATTTTGACTAAAAATTTTGATGATTTTCCCAGAATTTTGACTCAAATTTGACTTTTTTTCAGAATTTTGACTGAAATTTTTTTACGTTTTTCTTAGATTTTGATTCAAATTTTTGACTTTCATAAATTTTACCAAAAATTTTTACGTTTTTTTCAGGATTTTGACTAAAAGTTTTGATGATTTTCCCAGAATTTTGACTCAAATTTTTGACTTTTTTTTTTAGAATTTTGACCAAAAAATTTTACATTTTTTTCAGAATTTTGACTAAAAATGTTGATTTTCCCAGAATTTTGACTCAAATTTTTTTTCATAAATTTGACCAAAAATTTTTACGTTTTTCTTAGATTTTGACTCAAATTTTTGACTTTTTTTTCAGAATGTTGACCAAAAATTTTTACATTTTTTTCAGAATTTTGACTAAAAATTTTGATGATTTTCAAGAATTTTGACTCAAATTTTTGACTTCTTTTTCAAAGTTTTGACTAAAAATTTTGATGCTTTTCCCAGAATTTTGACTCAAATTTTTGACTTTTTTTCAGAATGTTGACCAAAAATTTTTACATTTTTTTCAGAATATTGACTAAAAATTTTGATGATTTTCCCAGAATTTTGACTCAAATTTTTGACTTCTTTTTCAAAGTTTTGACTAAAATTTTTGATGCTTTCCCAGAATTTTGACTCAAATTTTTGACTTTTTTTTCATAAATTTGACCAAAAATTTTTACTTTTTTTCAGGATTTTGACTAAAAATCTTGATGTTTTTCCCAGAATTTTGACTCAAATTTTTGACTTTTTTTTTAGAATTTTGACCAAAAAATTTTACATTTTTTTCAGAATTTTGACTAAAATTGTTGATGATTTTCCCAGAATTTTGACTCAAATTTTTGACTTTTTCATAAATTTGACCAAAAATTTTTAGGTTTTTTTCAGGATTTTGACTAAAAATTTTGATGATTTTCCCAGAATTTTGACTCAAATTTTTGACTTTTCATAAATTTGACCAAAAATTTTTAGTTTTTTTTCAGGATTTTGACTAAAATTTTTTGATTTTCCCAGAATTTTGACTCAAATTTTTGACTTTTTTCTGAATTTTGACTAAAAATTTTTACGTTTTTCTTAGATTTTGACTCAAATTTAGAGGTTTTTCAGACTTGACTGAAATTTTTGACTATTTTTCTCAGAATTTTGACTCAAAATTTTGACTTTTTAAAAATAATTTCAACTAAAAATTGATGGTTTTCCCAGAATTTCAACAAAAAAATTGACGTTTTTCTCAGATTTTGACTCAAATTTCTGACTTAGAATTTCAACAAAAATCAAACAAACCAAAAACAACCATTGATAATATTTTAATCTGCATCACTTTGAACAACAAAATCCCTGTAAACATTACAAAATCAGCACCTGTCATCTGAGGAAAAAAACAAAAGTGGTCCTGGTTTGACAAGAAGTGAAAAGTTAATGCAGGTGGACGTCTGAAACGATAAATAACCTGCAGCCGGGGCCGGGTAACTGCAACGAAACACGTGTTCATGGTTTGAAGAATCTGATTTGAGACCCTGTTTGTTCAAACACTACGGATACTTTAGAGGTCTGCTTTGTTTCTGATTGGCTCTGGCTGTTGTGTTACCCAGCCCTCCAATCACAGACACACACACAGACGACCATCAACCTTTGAGAGTTGCTGGTTCTTCAGTGAATTGTCCACAGGAGCTGATGGACATGTCAGCTGCTGTGGAGGTTCAGTGTTCACCGATTCAGATGCATCGACACTGTGAGGGTGTGAGGAACACGGGAAGGCTCATTTAAATCAGCAGTAAAAAGGTTTGTGACTCGACTTTTATACATAAAAACAAAAAACAAACAAAAGGGTTCCTACACATTTCAAACGGTCATCAAATTTTCATGCACATAAAACATCCAAATTTCTCCTGGAGCAGTTCATGTGTAGGAACCCTCCCGCGATTGAAGCACCAGGTTTCAGGTTTCAGAGCCCCTGAAGTCATTTCATCATTTCATCCATCAACTACAGACATCACAGCAGCATGAGACGTCTCTGTCTGTCCCTCTGAAGTGTGATAAATTACAGGTGGATGGGGAAAAAAAGGAGGCTGGTATTGCTTCAAGTCGGCCAGACGCCAGGCCCAGAGTCTGCGGTAACAATCCTCTAAGCACCAGAAAAGATTCAAAGAGTCAAAGTGTGATTGTTGGTATGCTAATAAAAGGTTTACTTAACAAGTGGAACTCTATTACGATAACATGATACTGATTGGACATCACGTGGAGGAGGCAGTACAGTCGCTCTGTGTGTGAAGGCGGGGGCGTTCAAAACTTCATCATGCAGGAAGGTAAAAATCAGACACTTGGGCTGATCTACAGAGCGCGAGGGATCTGTTCAGGACTCAAGGCACAGCAGAGAGTGGGGGCACAGCAGGGTTCAACATCTACAGACACCTCAGAACTGCTTCGTATTTTAGAGTTTCACGTCTGCACAGCTCAGCAGCTTTTAACGACGACTCAACTCGTTTGTTCTAGAGCTTCAGACGAGCTCAAACAGTGACGACCGATCGCATACAAGCGTCTCAAATGTAAGATTTGGATGAAAACCTCAGCATGGACTGGAGGAAACTGTAACATCACAGAAAATTAAATTTTAATAACCGATCATTTGGCTTTGGTTGTTTTTTGGACATTTGAATGCATCACTTCAGCTCTCAGAGCGTCATGCTAAACACTAAAGAGACCAACAGATTGGCTGTTTCGTTGAAAGCTGCTGATCTGAACCAAACTGGACTGGGTCAGTATGACTCGAACGTGGTGCTGCTGGGAAGCCTTCAGCAGACGGGAGAGTCGACAGAGTCTCTAAGGACAACATGAACGCATACCTTCATCGGTATCAGCGGGTGGTTTTGGTTGAGTCTGAGGAGAGACGCGTGTACTCACGAAAGGAAACTATACCCTCACAGAGAGGTTCAGAGTGCGAGTTTCCTGTGGTGGGGGTGAAGTAGTGCTGGTTCTGGTGTCATGTTAGCAGCGGCAGCGTCACAAAGGAGAGTCGTCAGCTGTGTTTCTTCTTTCGCAACTTATAATTAAATCAGCAATATATGAAAATAAACATTTTGTGAAATTTGTTGGTTCAAACTTCTCAACAGGTGAGAATATTCTGTTTTATATCTTTGGACCAATGATCGGATGAGTGGAGAAGTCCCGCTCCTAATTTCTCATTTCTCCTAATTTTAAACTTTTAAACATAATTTATTAATGAAATTCAATACAAATATAGAAGAGAAACACTCCCCGTCATGTCTCAGACAGTCAGATTAGTTCTGGGAGTTTTTGCCAGGTTAAAAAAAAGCAGCAATTTTGATAAATTACTTCAACAATGAAGCAAAAATACAAAAACATTGTCTGGTTCCAGCGTCTTTAGCTTCGTTTGTTTTCCGTCATTAGAAACTGAATATTTTGAATTTTCACTATTTTGGCATTTTATGGGCCAATAAATTAACTGATTAAAATAATAATAATGATAAACAGGTTAACTGATAAACACAAGTTATTTTCAGGCTTCATCTAAAGCCAAAGTTTGTTTTTTCAAAGACTGAACTTGAAAATCTGCAAATTCTTCTCAATTTTTCTATTGATGTATCTAAAAATCTGAATTTTCTAACAATATACGACCAAGAAAAACAGAAAATATTCATATCAGAGGAGCCAGAATCAGAGAATGTTTCTCATTTTCCCTCCATTTAAAACAAAAAGAAGAAAGTTACCAAAGTTGTTGCCGATAAACTGATAAATCCGTTCAGCTGTGCAGACGTTGACGGTCACTCTAAAATATAAAAACAAACCCGTGTGTGTGATCTGCTTCGATTCAGCTTTGTGAACGCCCCGTTGACAGACAGACAGATCTGGCACTCTGAGGAGTGTGTGGCTGGTTCAGTTCACGCTGTATAAAAAAACAAACAAACAAAAAAAAAAAACACAACATGACAGCTGACCCACGTGTGGCACACGGTACAAAGTCCAGAGTCCGAGTCAAGTTGTGTGAGAGCGGCTGGTGGAGGATTTTTGGTCCCTGAAGCGAGTTGTGGGTTCGTCCCCTCACCGTAAAAACATTGATTTCAGTTCGGAGCTTCAGCTGAGGGAAGATTTTTTTTAAAGGAATCCGAGACTCACGCCTCGACAGAAGAGGAGGATTTGTTGACAGGAGAAAAATCACAAGAAGAAAAGTGAAAACGTATGAAAAGACTTTTTTTGTTTTTTTTTTAAAGCCCGAAGTGGCGAAAAAAGAAAAACAGCATCAAAATTCAGCTTCAAATATTCCCAGTTTTCCTGAAGCTTTCTAGCATTTTGACAAGTCGTCTGGATTTCCTGAAGTGAAGGTGTGTTTGTGTTTGAGTGTAAGGCCTTTGTGTCATTGATCCACAGGAGGTAGAAGTCCGAGTCAGGCGATCTCCATCTCTCGCTCGATCCCGACGTACTTCAGAGCGTCGGCCTGGCTGTACCTGCAGAAACACAGTTCACAAGGATCAAAGTTATTTTTAATCAAGTGTCTTTGGAGTTATTGTTGCCTGAAACGACTTCAAACATGCTGCTAGATTACATCATTTAAGATCCCGGGATTCAGGACAGATCTAAACTAAATTACAGTTTGTATCAGAGAGCTAAATCTGAGCTTCAGATACTGTTTAAAAAGGCAGCATTAAGTCCAGCTCAGTTAGCCGGGCTGCGGGGGGAGTGTTAGTTTAGGACCACCAGGAAGAGGAAGAAGAGGTTTTCAGGTCCAGCATTCATCAGCTTTTACAGACAAAATGACAGAGAGTGAAGAGGACGCTGACGGAGGAAGCTAAGAAGAGAAAAGAGAGCGAGCGAGCAAGAAGCCGCCGGACAAGAGTAAATCTGGGACTGACTTTTAGTGGTTGGTGAGAGCTTGGTGAAATAAAAGGCTGAAAGACAGACGCCAAGCTGGGCTGACTGCTGCTGGACTAGTCAGTGATATTAGCTGCTGCTGATTCTTTTTATTAAAAAAAAAAAAAAAAAAAAAAAAAAAAAAAAAAAAAAAAATCGATCAAACCGTGGCTGACACTGACCTGTAGTCAAAGAAGAGTTCCTCTCCAGTCTGGATGGCTCTCTTAGCAAAGATTCCTATCCTGTGATCCCCGTTCACCATCATCACTGCAGAGGAAATCAGCAGAGCTCCACATGAGTCAACCTCCTCCTAACAACGTGTCAGTACAGACTGTGTGTGTCTCGTGAGGCTGCAGCTGGTCTATCACCAACGTCTTCTCACCTTTTGCATAGCAGTTAGGGTTGACAGAATGGTTGGCAAAGCGGATCTTGTTGCCTTTCCTCGTGGCGTCAACAACAAAGTCTGTAAAGAAAAGAAAGTTATGAGTAACCAAACTGTCAGCCTGGACATCAGTGTTTCAGCTCATCGTGTGTGTTTTACCGTTGTTGAGGTTGAAGAGGAAGCTGCACATGTATTTGTCGTAGACTTTCCCTCTGCGATCTGCTTCATCCTGAGAGATGATCTACAAAGACATTTAAATTTCAGAATGTAATACTGTCTCCACATTCCCGTCCACAGAATTACAGCTACACGAAGAAACAAGATTTGCCGCTTGTTCTCCAGATCTTTGTTTGGTACGAGCCGTCGACGTCTGTCCCGTCAGAAAACACAGCGGCAGTGAAGTCCTACCTCTCCACAGTACTCTGAGATGAACTCGTTTTTCTGGACCGGCTCTTTGATGAAGATGCCCCAACCGGCCACGTCTGACGGGGCCAGCAGCAGATGCTGAGAGAAAACGGGTTCAGAAACGTCAGAGTTGAGCTTCAAACTTCAGACTGAGGCGGTTTGGCTGACTGTGTTACCTTCTTGGCGCCTCTCTGAATGGAGCAGTTCTTGCAGGACACGTTCTTGCTGTCCCAGTGGTCTGCAGCGCCGCAGGTCAGGCACAGATCGGGGTCGCACTCCCTCACCGCCAGGTAGCAGGGACACTGCTTGGTGTTGCACTGCGCTTTGCACCGACAGCCTGGGAAACGGTTCTGACCTGCATCCAAAGCAAGGACAGCTGTGAGTTTTTCATTTCTGATGCAATCGAGCTGCACCGGTCACGAGCGTGTGTTCTTACACTCAGAGCTGCACTGGCAAAACTTCTCGCAGAAGTTTTGAGCGGTGACGCACGGACACGAGGAGTCGCAGGGCTGCCGAGGGTGGTCACATGGCTGGTAGTTATACACGTGATTGGATGAGCCATCTGTAAAGCGACAAGGAGAGCTTCAGCGTTAGTTCGTGTGTTTCGATCCAAACCTGCCCAACGATCTGTGGTGGTGGTTCTGGCCCATGTTAATGAACTTTCAGTAAAGATGAAGTGACCTCTGACCTTTCTTCAGCTGGATCTTCCTGCAGTGAGTGGCCCACAATCTATGTTTCCTCTTCTTCTTCCTAGGCGGTGTGTCCTCGTCTTCCGCAGGAGCTCGAGCGATGATGCTCGACTCCTTGACCCTGAACTCATAAACCTGCAGGACAGCACAGCAGACTTTAGCAATGTTTTTAGTCCTAAGAGGAACTTTCTGGGTCAGTTGGTGAACTCCAACTTGGCAGCTCACCTGTCTGCAGGTCTTGGTGCCGATGAGCCGCGCGATGGCGCAGAAGTTGTCGTAGTACGTCCCGATGAGGACCCTGAAGAGAGAGGCTTCAGCCCCGCTCCACTCCACAGCCTCTGCCTCACCGGTCAGCTTCATCTTCACTGGAGTCTGACACCGAGAGTTGCCTTCTGCACAAACGTAACAAGCTGCATTTAGGACAGGAAGAGATCTAGGACTGAAGGAACCAGGGTCTCAACTGACACGCTTCACGTGACGAGCGAGGGATTGTACCTGAGCTGCTGGTGTTGTCGTCCTTCTTGTCTTCGTCGTCTTTGTCGTTGTCTCGCTCGTCTTCTTTGCTGCCCTCGCGGTCGCTGTCCGTGTCTTTGGTTTCCGAGGAAACGGTCGGGGTGCTGGGCCGGCTGTTGCTGTTCGGCAGTCGTCCGCGGCGACGGCCCGCGGAGCGCTTGGAGGGTGTCTTGGCTCGCTCTGCAACAACGCCTGCAGGGTATTCGCTCACCATCCCATCCTGAGGAATCATAACAGTGACACTCTGACAGTTTATACTCAAACAGAGTGTGTTTGTTTAATCTGAGATATTACTCACCTGGACCAGGTACATGTAGCAGTCCATGCCGCACGGTTTACTGTCCACCAGGTTCTCCAAGTTCTTGCGCTTGTAGGTGTTTGGAGTTGCATGGAAAGCTAAAGGAAGCGAGGGAAGCAGGTTTTTAGAGATTTATGGTCCATTACATTAAATGTCTTGTTTAATGTTGGTCTGTGTGTGTGTGTGTGTACACTAACGGTGGAGGAAGCAGTCGTATTTGAAGCAGCGTCTGCAGAACAGAGTGTGGAAGGAGTGCAGGCTCTGTTCGCGCTGCACCGAGCGAGCGTTCGGACCGTCGATGTTCGGCGTGCACTCAGGGGGCAGCGCGCCGGGAAGCTGCTGCTCCGTCAACTCCTTGTACCTGACACACACACACACAGGACATGTTATTAGCACAATGCAGTAAACAGACTTGCTTCCATGTACAGAGGAAACAGCTGCTAACAATGGAGCTGTCAGAGTCACGCTGCCGTAAACAAGACATTCAACAAAACATTCAGCATCAACGAAGTTGCTGTAAAATTTCCTCCACTAAACTCCGAAACATGTTTTTAAAGTAACTACATTAAATCTTTATATCAAAGTCTCATGATAGCTTAGTTAAAATACCAGAGAGGCTCCGAGACGCTTCAGTTCAATGATCTTTGCACTCAAGCATGTGTGGACAGACGTGAACAACGTTCTGTGTACACACACACACACACACACACACACACACACTCCAACAAAACAAACACACTAACTTCTCTTTGAGCTCCTCGGTGGAGCCCTTGTCAGGAAACATGGAGGAGATGGCTTCAAAAATCTTGTCAGAGGGAAACTTCTTGGTGCTGTCATTACTGGCTCGGCCTGGAGGTGACACAAACAAACTTTCCATCAGGGCACGAGATAAAGCAGCAAAACAACTATTTGATGTGTGAAGATATAGAGGAGTGATGGCATCCTGACCAGAGCGAGTGTGTGTGTGTGAGTGAGTGTGTGTGTGTCGTCTGGTTTAATTTGACCATTCCACGCCGGTCTCTCGCAGCGATACTCGGCTGTTCTAGTCGTTGTTTTGTCAGATTCAAAAGAGAAACAAATGAAGTACGTGGCGTATCAGCTGACCACCGCAGAGTTTGTAGCAGAAAACATCTGTAGCTGCAGTCGCAGAGTGCACGATGATCTTGGCGTCTCGGTCGTGGACTTACTCTCATTGTTGATGAGTCCGTCCTTGCGGGCGTCTTCGGGATGCTCCTTGCTGTCGCACAGCTCCATCTTGTCCACCTTGAAGTCCTGTTCTTCCTCCTCCTCGTCATCCTCGTTGTCGCTGTACTGTGCCAGAGCGCTGACCAGCTCCACGAATATCTCATCATTGATGAAGCCGCACTCTGTAAAAAGAGACGTGCACCAAATGTCTTTACTGAGCACGGTAAAGTTTGAATGTCATTCTCATGTCGACGCTGCCGTGTTGGATCTCACACACAACGATACAGCACAGGACTATACATCCTGTAGATTATAACATTTTGTTTCTGAAAGTGTGTGTAAAACTCAAGCACTTTTAAAAGGCACCTAAACTTAAAATTAAATTGCCACCATCATGATTTAAGGCTAATTTCGAGGAGACAAACGGATGCATTTAAATATCGCTTTGATCGTGTTCACGGTATATTATATATTTGTATATTTATATATATTATATATTTGAAAACATGATCGTGTGTAACGCGGCAGCAGGGACCCTCACCTCGGTCTCCGTGGACTTTGCCGTCATAGTTCTTGATGAGCTCTTCGATGAAAGTACCGTCCTGGTCCAGGATCTCGTCTCCCATGTAGGGGATGTTATGGAGCACCGTCTCGTCCTCCACCTGAGGCACAAAATGCAAACCATTACACACACACACACAGCTGTGATAAAGAACGTTTTACATGCAGCTATTACACGTTGACACACACACCATGAAGTTCTGCTGCAGCGGTGACCACGAGTACATGACGGGGACCGAGGCCACGGCGTTGAGAGTCTTCAGGGGGATGACCTGCCTGGGGAACTCGGAGAAACCGCTGTCCACTGTGCACTGCACGCAGACCAGCAGAGAGAGATGAGCAGTCAGACTTCACACACACAGACGCTTCCTACATGTCAGTGTATTGATGAACCACCATGAAGCTGCTGACCTCTCGGGTGCCTCTCAAGGAGCCGACGGACGTCATGATGTGAACCGGCTGGATTCGCCTGGTCTTCCACTCCTGGTTCAGGATGTCAGTTCGCTCCATGATTTTCTGGCGGTTGGTGTTGAACATGCTCTGGAAGTTACGAGACATTTAAAATTAACCACAGAGCGCTGAAAGACAAGAAACGCCGTCGTTATGTGACTGTTCACACAACACCATAAACCTTCACTGCCACCGTGTGTGATGTTCACAGGCGACCCTGTTCTTCATGTACCTTCATGTCTCCTTTCAGACACACCTTGCAGGCGCAAAGAGGAAATGAGAGTGCAAGCAATGTGGGCATGCAAACTTGATATTTCCTGTCGCTACTTTACATGATTAAAATCTTCTAGTAGGAGAACGGTGTACGGATTTTATTGTCACGTTAGCTGAGTTTGTTTAGAGGCCAGTCTGACTGTAAATCGAGGTCAATGAACTTTGAACGTCATCTTCTGTGGGCAAAACGTTGTTTAAAGGGTCAGAATATAAAACAGTTGTTAAAGTTAAAGAATGGAGCTGATGGTCAAACAGAAGATTTGAGAGTAACGGCGCATCAGACACTGCAGGACATTAAGATACCGCCGTACCAGACGGAGCGACGCACCGCCTCGCCTGATGAGACGGTGCTTGAAGAGATGTGGCGAGGTGAGCGTTTCACTGTTCGAGTATCTGTGGACAGCTTGTAGACCTGCTGATGTCATCGTCCAGATTTTAAGTCCTAAACATTTAAAATATTAAATTGATGATTGATTGACGACCCCCGCTGATCATCAGGAGGAGCAGCAGTCCTGTGGCTGCTGATAACTTCTATTTTATCATTCATACATGTGTGTTTGTCCTCGACCATGTCCTTCAGCTGACTTCAGTGAAGGTCTTTATGTGTGTGTGTGTGTGTGTGGACTAACCTTGACCTCATCGGCCCGCCTGAAGCGTTTGAGCTGCCGCAGCCTCATGTACTCAGACTTCACCCTCCTCTTCCAGCAGGCGGGACCCTTCTCCGAGCGCTTCCCTGTCAGCACCATGATCAACCTGCAGCCCGACGGGAAGAAGAAGAAGAAGAAGAAGAAGAAGGGGGTGACTACACGGCGAATGTCACACGTCACTCTTTGACTGGACTGAAGGAAACAACATCACGACCACATGAAGTTCTGCTGCAAGCAAAAAATATAAAATGCACCCGAGCTGCCATGCTGAAGAAAACTGTTGATTATGTGTCTGACACACACATCACAGGTCTGGTTAGGTAACACAAATGACTTCATAATGTCTGTTAATCATCGTTAATGATATACACAATGATTTTTACTTTTAAAGCCTCGAGCGACTTCTGTTTGTTCACGTGCGGTTCAAATGCAGGCGACAGGATTTTCCTGTCCCCTGTTGAACAGGAAGTCCATGTGTTCACTTTTTCTGCTCTTTCACGACTCGAGCGTCTCACACACACTCACACACACAGGACATTTTATTGACACAGTGAGTCGCCTGGCGTCCATTTGCCAAGCCGGTGGTAGTCGCCGTGAGTTGTCGCTGCCTACCAGCCTGACTGAAATGTCACACGTTCGATTAGACATGTCAGACGGCTGTCATGGAGACGTGGCGGTTAAGCCATGTGTCAGGCTGCAGTGGTGACAAATTAATGTCCAAACTGCGAGATGAGCTGAGATCACACGCGGGCGTGTTTTATTTGAAACTTTCTATTCTTTCTCTTCTCTTCCAGTTCATGAGAGAACACAGGAGCACCTGTCTGACGGGGTGGGACTGTAATCTGCCACTTCACGTGATGTTGGGAGTTTTTAAGTGGAGCCTGAGAAACAGAGCTGAGCTTTTACAGAAGCTCAGTCCATAGAGAGACTTGGCTTGGGAACCGGAGGGTGGTCGGTCCAAGCCCAGTATGGACCAAAGTATGGAAGGTCTACTGGTGCCAGTTCACCTTGAGCAAGGCACCGACCCCCTCACAACTGCTCTGTGTGGCTGCCCATCGCTCCACATGTGCATGTGAACCATGTGTGTGTGTTACGTGTTAAAACACATGTTAAACTGAGTGTGAGGGATTAATACAAGTATCTCTATCACTCACCAATGTGACAATCCTTCAGAGGACAAACATCCACACAGGTTACCAACATTTCTCATCTGTCAGTCACTTTTTCAGAGTTTAATAAGCGCTCACAGCCTCCAGGAAACAAGTCCAAACACGTAAACATGAGCAGTGTGGAGGGTAAGACAGCCGAGTCAACACCGGCACTCAGCAGGACGAGCTAGCTCCAAATAACCGAGCCAGCTCCGAGCTAACGACGATAGCTCGCTTGCCGATGTGGTGCCAAGTTTGTCCCCCCTTCAAACTGTCTTTCTCCCCGCAGACAAGCCGCTTCACCTCGGCTCAACACGCCAAAGCGTCCCCGTGAATGTTTCCGGAGCCACGCGGAGAAAGTTGGCTCGGTTCGGTTTCAGTTTGTTTGTTGGCACGACACCCCCCCCGGCGAGCTAGCTAACAGTTGGGTTAGTTAACAAAGATTGTGAGGCACCGACACACACACACACACACACACACACACACACACACAGGGGCCGTTTGAACCGCGACAAAGTGAGCTTGGAAATAATTAAAATCGCCACCAGCAGCACTGACAGCTTCTCTCACCTGCACGGGAGGCTCAGTCCTCATTCACCGGGGTGGTAAGACAAACACCGGCCCGAAGTCGTCCTTTGTGTTTGGGGGGGATTAGCCGGCTAGCTGTAACGTTAGCTCCGCGGCTAGCTCGCTAGTTAGCTCCGGAGGAGGGAGCGAGTCACTTCGCTCGACGCCGGCTTTACGTACCCGGAGTCAGCCAACAGAACAAAGGGCCGCCGGGCTTTGTCTTCGGAACAAAACACACCGTGTTCACGGACGGGAACGGCGCCGTTAAATTCCACCCGTAGCCTGTTAAACAAGTCGTCCGATTCCAATGTTTCCGCCTCGGTTCAAACTGCTCCCCGTCCTCGCTCTCACCGCCCACTACGGCCGCAGCAGCAGATTCAAGAGGCGCCAAACGGTTTGGACCAATCGCAGTGGCGGACGTTGGGTCTCCTCAGTGTGGTGTCATCCGATTGGTCGGGGGTTGTATTACTGCTGCTAGCCATTATAGTGATGGGAAGTCCGAATGTTTTTACTGAATCGGATTGATTGAGGACTTTTATTTCGAACATGTCAAAGCCACCAAAACAATAAATAAATGAATAAAAATAAGATAAAATAAAAAAGGAAAACAGATGACAATAAAATATGTAGCAGGGATGTCCAAACTTGTTTTTAAAGAGGGCCTTTCTTTCACATCTGGAGTCAGATAACAAAAAATAATTTGTATGGAATATGATAAACTTGCATGAAGTTAATACAAATCTTAACCTCATGTTCATTCTTTTTTTTTTTTTTTTTGAACTTTGTTTTTATTAATTCATGTTCATTCTTAACGTAAGTTATTATGAGTAATGCAAAGTCTATTAATATTTAAGTTTAAAACATAACACTCTTGCTCTTGTCTTTAACAAAATAATTCAGAAAATAATATTTTGTGTCACATCAACAGATATATAACAGCAGCAGTTATGTCCTTAAAAGTTCAAATGCTTCGTCATGTCAACCAAACAAGATGCCATGCAGTGTCTGACAATCAGGCCATAAATAATATATTATAAAAATTAAACTTCGGGACACATGAAATCTAAACGGACCGTGATTGCCATACTTTGGACATCTCTGCTGTACACACAGCAACTCAATTGTTAATTTCTCTTAACCAGTGCAAATTAAACCATACATGTTCAAAAAGCAGTAGGAAGAAGTGTACACTTATATATTCATACCCCTTCTCCTCTGATTATTATATTATTATTAGTGCTATTACTGATATATTACAATTTATAGACTGTCTTTATATACTTCTGTATATAAATTTCTATATACATATACATAATTTCACATACATACATAGATGCATACATACCTAATCTATACCCAAGTAAATTTACCCAAGATCACTTACTCTCGGACAGTAAATTGAACCAATCTTTTTTCTGAGTCATTTCGTTCATTCACTAGTGCAGCGCTGTAGCCCTCTTTTGGGCAATGTAAACGTGACAAACGTGAAGACCTTACTTGTATGAACGAACCGTCACGGGATTCAAACTTGAAGACACGTCGTTGAGTCGTGAACTATGTGAAGAACCATTTCTGTTTCCTGTCCTGACTGAGCTTACGCAGCTGCAGCCATGTGGCAAGGGAACGTACTGCCAAAATACTACCAAAGTCATATAAAAGATTAGTTCAAATTAAACGATACGTTCACGAACGACACACCACTACTAGCCAATGAGAGTTTGAGCTGTGCTGGGGGAAAGGGGGGCGACATGTGGACAGGTTCCCTTTGTTCTCTCATATGTCAGCGGAATAAAAACACAAATAGGTCGTTTGACAGCTAAATTAATAAAGACGACACTTTATATTTCATTCTCCACGAGTGTCGGTGACCCATGTCAGTTGTCATTTTTTAAAAACGTTGAATAGAAAGATTATACCGGCTGAAATTAAGTCGAAAATCTATTTATAGCTGGCTGTATATTTAGTTCGTCTCATGGGGCGTGTGGAATATTGTCTCTCTTATTGTCCGTCACCTCGTCCTCCACCTGCTGACCGCAGCTCCGGGTGCGAGCAGGGATGGAGGTGTCAGCTGTCCATCTGGTGCCGGACATGCTCGGATGTTCAGCAGCTGTGTGACTTAGTGGATGACAAACAGTTTGTGCAGAAAATGTACACGAAGGCTGAAAAACACGCGAGTTAAAACACGCTAAATGAAGGAGACACTGTGGCCGGCCGCAGCCAGCAAGGGCAAGGGTCGACAGGTTTATTAAGCCCCGCCTCCGCTACACAGCCATTGGCTGACGGCTCGACCCTGTCTTCATGCTGCATTCAAGGCCGTCGGAAATTAAAGATACATACAGTGAAATACAGTAATACACAATACACACACACACACACACAGAAGTCCAGAGGAAGCCAGTTTGTCAACAATCATCTCTGCAGAGATCCAGGGATCAGAAGCTACTGGAAATATATTATTCATACTGTGAATGTGGAATAACAATTCAGGTCTGAAAAACTTCTCAGGTTCAACTTTATTATTATCCCAAAGGAAATTTGGTTTGCAGATACACATTAAAAAAGATGACAGTATTACATTGATAACAACAATGAACAGCAACAACCAATTCAACTTCATATGGTGCCAAATCATTACAGAAGTTTTCTCACGACACTTTCCATACAGAGCAGATCTAGACCGCATTCTTTATGAGATTATCTACAGAGATCCAACAATTCCCACCATGAGCAAGCACTTGGCGACAGTGGCACTTGGCGACAGTGGCAAGGAAACCCTTCTTCAAGCTGAACATAGCTCATTGGTGGGCAGCCATCTGCGATACAAAGATACTATATTGTCCTTGCAAAGAAATTTACAGTCTGTACAAGGCCTCACATAAAGACTTAGATACATAATACACCACAGCATAACCACTAAAATAGATACCCAATACAGCACATAACTGTTACCATGGTGGATGAAAATACATGATCTCTTGCTGAAAAAGATCACTCCGCATCCATCACCTGTTCACTGAGCTTCAGATCAGCCCGAGATGTTCAGACAGGAAGGGGTCGACCTCACAGAGAAAGTCAATCATCTCTGAGCGGGCAGCTTCACCTTTATTCCTCACTGTGTCGAAAACAACACGAGCTTTGTCTCTTCTGTTCTGGATCTCGTCCGCTGACTCCCTCTCAGAATCAGTCATCACCTTTTTCTCAAACATTTTGTCCAGCAGACTTTTGAGAACAGGTCCTGATATCCCGTCGATGAAGCTGCTCCGTATGTCCAACAGGCTGTCATCTGAACTGCCCTGCACACAGGACCTTTTCACTCCAGTGGACGAAAGACAAACTCGTCTTTCCCAGACTTTCACTTTGTTGGTGTCTCTCAAAAGCAGCTTAATGTGTTTCATGGGTTTTTCGAAATCCACCTGGAATGATGGGAAGTAGTTGTCGTAGTTGTCACAGTCAAATTCTGCTTCTTTTGGTTGAACTAGAACCGAGTCGTCTTCAGGACAAGTGGACAGTGTGTATTCCTGCTTTGGGTGCAGTTTACAGTGTGGGGATGTCTGTATGAGGATCTCATCTCCAAAGAAGTTCTTCCTGGTTCGCAGAACCTCCCGGAGAACGCCATTCTTCGGTAGCAACAACACATTGAGGAGTGATTCCAGATCAGGATCAACCGGAGGCCTGTAGAAAAGCAGAACCAGCGCTCGGACCGGGTCAGGTGGTGAGTCTTCATCCTTGACATTACCGAAACCAGAAAAGCCTGTGACGTTTATAACTACATGAGTCTCTGTTATCTTATGAGGGCTGATAAACTCGATGCCCTCATCATTCACATGAGCAACTGACAGGAAGTCACATCCACCTGTGGAGCGGATCTCACAGTGTGGGAGGTGAAGCTGACACATAGACTGCTGCACACATTTGATGTCAAACAGGGGTCCTGCAGGCTGCTTGTGATGCTGGGCCAGTCGTCTCCTGTTCCAAGGGACAGTCCTGTAATCCACGTCCCCTTCTCCCTCCATGTGGAACACCAGGCCGGTCACTCTGCACTGGTACAGGCCTGGGCAGGAGCACTGGAACCTGTAGGTTTCATCGTCTTCATCAATATCAGGTGTGAACTCCTCAAAGCTGTTTTTTAGCAGCATGTCAGGTAAGCTGTTCGCTCGGGTGAAGGTCTCCTTCTTTGTAGAGGTGAATGGACTCAGTGAGGGAACGCTGTGAGAACGAGGCAAACAGCTGGAGTCTCTCCTACTTGAACCGAGATCTGAGGAGACAGTTTGGAGGTGATGAAGAGTTGGCTGGGTGTTTGTTACTGAGTAGTTCACAGCACTTTTATCAGAATCTGAACAATCGTCATAGTTGGTGGAGAGTTGAGGGGTAGAGGGACCAGCTGCTGCAGGAAACGCCTTTTCTCTGGTGTTATCCTGATCGACTCCTGTTGTAATATCTGCTGCAGACAGTTTTTTCATCACTATTGTTTGTGGAAATATCCTGAAAGAAGAAGGAGAAGATGTGGAAGAATTAGGAGGCCATGTTTGGACACTTTTTCTTGGCAGGTCAAGATTCAATGAAAGATACAAGATAGATACAATGAAACAAATAAAACAAAGCAGTGTGCAAGTGATATAGAACAGGTTCTCGTAAAGAGGCTGTGTAGCGTAGCCAGCTTCCTGTCAGCTCTCATGTTAACGTGTTGGAGTGAAGCTCACAGACCTGCAGAGACTTTGAGCATCAAGTCTGCTGACTCTGCACATTTCACTCAAGTACACAGTGGAAATAAAGTGCTGACAGTCCCTGAACGCATCAAACATGTAAATATGGAGTCTGTTCTAAAACATTTGGACTAAACTAAAGACGCATGGACAGATAAATATATGATGTTAAAGGTCCTACATGTTCACACACAGACTGAAGCTGTGCTTACTGGACTTCAGCAGAGGTTCTGCTCTGTACAAAGACCACATGCTCACTACATGTAATGATGGTTCTTTGCAGGCTTCATCAGACTGATCTGAGAGCTGTGACAAAGATGAACTGATCACTTCTTTAGTGTTGGAATGAGAGAACAAACACTCCGAGATCAGATCTGATGAATGAGGACCGCTGTCTCTGTACATCTTGTAATGCTGTCAGCTGGAATCAGCTTTATTTCCTGTAGACATCAACACAACAACAACAGTCGTCTGCACATCAGCCAAAAACACACGATCACAACGAGCTTCTGGCTCATCTGATTGGCTGACTGTTCTCTCTCTCGTCTGATTGGCTGACTGTTCTCTCTCTCATCTGATTGGCTGACTGTTCTCTCTCTCATCTGATTGGCTGACTGTTCTCTCTCTCTCTGTCTTTCTGTCCAATCCTGAAGCCTGTCAGCGTTCTCCTCTCACAGCTTCACTGAGGAAAGCAGCCGCTGAGAAGGTCGGAGGTTTACAGGAAATACTGGATCTGTGTTTTGATACTAACTGTGTTTAGTACAATACTGCTGAGACCAACATGGACTGACTGCAACCCTCTACTGACCTCAGAGTCTGCAGACTGCAGTGTGGACTCTGCAGAAAATCACACAGTAGCTTCACTCCTGAATCCTGCAGGTCGTAGTTGTTACTAAGGTCCAGTTCTGTCAGATGGGAGGGGTTGGACTTCAGAGCTGAGGCCAGAGAAGCACAGCTGATCTCTGACAACCTGCAGTGCCTCAACCTGAATAAAGAATAAATGATGTTGATAAAAATCCATTTATGATCCAATCAGATGTGTTCAGGTTTGAAATGTGCAGCTCAACATTACTATGTCCTAATCAATGAGCTTTTCATGAGCTGAACATGAGTAGAGTGACTTTGTCATTGTTGTTGTGGAGAAATTGCTGAAGTCAAAGGTCAATGGTGAGGTCAGGAAGGAAGAAAGTATTAAGGAGCCTCTTATGTCTTATGCTGTATTATTTATTGACACTTGGCCAAGGAGAATTAGGGAAACTCAAAGTTCATCAGAAGTGCCTGAGTCGGTCTCACACCCCAAGATAACACCACAAATTGTATACGCCCAGAATTAGGTAGAAGAGAATGCTTTTACCAAGGATGGTGTCTTTGTCAACATAATTTGGTCTGGAGACACAGATGTCTGTTTACGCAGATTGGAATGTCAGTAGCGAGCTGTCTATTATGTCTAAGCATGCAGCACCAGAGTTCTTCGGCCCTGACCACAACAGTGTTGAGATAGGACGACATCTGCTACTGCCGGTCAAAGACAAACAACTAATACTGCTGAGGACCTAAAGGCCCACATGTAACTTTGTGTAACCTTGTGTAATGTCTGTGTGTTTGTGCTTTTATTATATTCCATTTAAAAGTATGTATGTGTCATTCAGAACACTACAAGAATAGAAAATTCCATAACAATTGTGTTATTGTGGATCATCATAA
The DNA here is from genome assembly GCA_023373845.1 of Nibea coibor. NCBI lineage: Eukaryota > Metazoa > Chordata > Actinopteri > Sciaenidae > Nibea > Nibea coibor. Next base: position 1,278,768 of record CM041736.1, on the reverse strand, counting down.
TGTCTGCCTTCTACAGACATCATCCAAACGTCTGCACAACATTCAGACAACCATTCAGTGTGTGTGTGTGTGTGTGTGTGTGTGTGTGTTTGTGAGAATGTGTGAATATTTCTACTTCAACAAGTAAACTTGATCCTTTCAGTCAAATCTGAGTTCAGAGGATCTTCTGTATACAGATGTGACCATTTACCAACAATTCTAAACATTCATTGACTTTAACCACTAACAGACATTTTCTACAGTTTCTTTAAGAAACACAAGTCTTTGTGACTGCAGACTAAATTTAATACAACAAACATGAAAATATGAACAAAAGGACATTTACAACTTTATGGATGGAAGTTATGTCTGAACATAAATTAGCTTCAATTGTTAATGAAACATCAGATCTACAATAGTAACAGAGAGTCAGTGAACTGACCCCAGAGTCTGCAGTCTGCAGTGTGGACTCTGCAGAAAATCACACAGCAGCTTCACTCCTGAATCCTGCAGGTTGTTGTCACTCAGGTCCAGATCTGTCAGATGGGAGGGGTTGGACTTCAGAGCTGAGGCCAGAGAAGCACAGTTGATCTCTGACAACCTGCAGCTCTTCAATCTGAATAAAGAATAAATGATGTTGATAAAAATCCATTTATCTCCTGTATACAGATGTGACCATTTACCAACAATTCTAAACATTCATTGACTTTAACCACTAACAGACATTTTCTACAGTTTCTTTAAGAAACACAAGTCTTTGTGACTGCAGACTAAATTTAATACAACAAACATGAAAATATGAACAAAAGGATATTTACAACTTTATGGATGGAAGTTATGTCTGAACATAAATTAGCTTCAATTGTTAATGAAACATCAGATCTACAATAGTAACAGAGAGTCAGTGAACTGACCTCAGAGTCTGCAGTCTGCAGTGTGGACTCTGCAGAAAATCACACAGCAACTTCACTCCTGAATCCTGCAGATTGTTGTCACTCAGGTCCAGATCTGTCAGATGGGAGGGGTTGGACTTCAGAGCTGAGGCCAGAGAAGCACAGTTGATCTCTGACAACCTGCAGCTCTTCAATCTGAATAAAGAATAAATGATGTTGATAAAAATCCATTTATCTCCTGTATACAGATGTGACCATTTCCCAACAATTCTAAACATTCATTGACTTTAACCACTAACAGACATTTTCTACAGTTTCTTTAAGAAACAGATGTCTTTGTAACTGCAGACTAAATTTAATACAACAAACATGAAAATATGAACAAAAGGACATTTACAACTTTATGGATGTAAGTTATGTCTGAACATAAATTAGCTTCAATTGTTAATGAAACATCAGATCTACAATAGTAACAGAGAGTCAGTGAACTGACCTCAGAGTCTGCAGTCTGCAGTGTGGACTCTGCAGAAAATCACACAGCAGCTTCACTCCTGAATCCTGCAGATTGTTGTCACTCAGGTCCAGATCTGTCAGATGGGAGGGGTTGGACTTCAGAGCTGAGGCCAGAGAAGCAGAGCTGATCTCTGACACCCTGCAGCGCCTCAATCTGAATAAAGAATAAATGAAGTTGATAAAAATCCATTTATCTTCTGTATACAGATGTGACCATTTCCCAACAATTCTAAACATTCATTGACTTTAACCACTAACAGACATTTTCTACAGTTTCTTTAAGAAACACAAGTCTTTGTGACCGCAGACTAAATTTAATACAACAAACATGAAAATATGAACAAAAGGACATTTACAACTTTATGGATGGAAGTTATGTCTGAACATAAATTAGCTTCAATTGTTAATGAAACATCAGATCTACAATAGTAACAGAGAGTCAGTGAACTGACCTCAGAGTCTCCAGTCTGCAGTCTGGGCTCTGCAGAAAATCACACAGCAGCTTCACTCCTGAATCCTGCAGCTTGTTGAAGCTCAGGTCCAGCTCTGTCAGATGGGAGGGGTTGGACTTCAGAGCTGAGGCCAGAGAAGCACAGCTGATCTCTGACAACCTGCAGCTCTTCAAGCTGAATAAAGAATAAATGATGTTGATAAAAATCCATTTATGATCCAATCAGATGTGTTCAGGTTTGAAAACATAAAAACATTATTTATGAAATGTGTTGTTCATTCAGTTTTTCATATATAAAATGTGTCACATAAATCAAAATAAAGACACTGATATCAACGATCAGACATATTTTGTGGAAACATTGAAATCAACAGAAACCAAAGAAATATTTCTACTTCAACAAGTAAACAGAAGACCTCAGACATCATTATCAGACATTTGTCCTGTTTCAACAATTTCATGAAAAATTCTGATACAGATGTTTTTAATAGAGTTTTAAAAAAAGCAACACATGATCAATAAACCAGACTTAATGAAATAACTGTTTATTTATGTCAAAACGAACCTTTCTGCCCCTCTTTAACTCGTGTCCCTGCACTTGTGATGCTCTCATTTCACAGCACAGATTTAGACTGTCCTCATCACCACTGTCATCTCCATCAGCACACAGCTGACTGACTGTGAGCTTCATCCTCAATCATCTTTAGAACTGGATCAAATGTGCAAAGTGACATGAATGTTGCCTTCATCTGAAATGTAACCTTGTACCTCCCCGTACAAATATAGTGGATTATTTATGCTCCTGTTTACTGGCTGAGTCACAACACAAAGTGACATCACTTCTTGAATGGAAACATCATTAAGTGTGTGTGTGTGTGTGTGTGTGTGTGTAATATTTCTACTTCAACAAGTAAACTTGATCCTTTCAGTCAAATCTGAGTTCAGAGGATCTTCTGTATACAGATGTGACCATTTACCAACAATTCTAAACATTCATTGACTTTAACCACTAACAGACATTTTCTACAGTTTCTTTAAGAAACACAAGTCTTTGTGACTGCAGACTAAATTTAATACAACAAACATGAAAATATGAACAAAAGGACATTTACAACTTTATGGATGGAAGTTATGTCTGAACATAAATTAGCTTCAATTGTTAATGAAACATCAGATCTACAATAGTTACAAAGAGTCAGTGAACTGACCTCAGAGTCTGCAGTCTACAGTGTGGACTCTGCAGAAAATCACACAGCAGCTTCACTTCTGAGTCCTGCAGGCTGTTTCTGTTCAGATGGGAGGGGTTGGACTTCAGAGCTGAGACCAGAGAAGCACAGCTGATCTCTGACAAACTCCTCAATCTGAATAAAGAATAAATGATGTTGATAAAAATCCATTTATGATCCAATCAGATGTGTTCAGCTTTGAAATGTGCAGCTCAACATTACTATGTCCTAATCAATGAGCTTTTCTCTAACATGAGCAGAGTGACTTTGTCATTGTGTTATTGTGGATCATCATAATGTCAGCCTTCATATGAATGTTCATTCGCACCTATCTCCCTACCTTGTTTGAGGGTTTGTTACAATTTAGTTATTTTAAATCAGTTCACATTTTTGGGGATGATACTGTTGATTCTTAGTTAGTATCAGTTCTCTTACTCTGTGTCTGAGGGTCCAGGTTCATCACTGAAGCCTGGAGGTTCAAATTCGGACCAGTCACTCTCCATAGACAGACAGCTGGATCCTGCAGACTCTGCTCTGTCCTCCTCTTCCTCCATCTTCTGGACTTCAGTCAGTCTGAGAGATGAAACAGTAACACTGACTGTGAGCTCAGGACACAAGAAAAACAACAGAAATGTAGTCCAAACAAACTGAACACTTTCACTTTCAGATTCCCTCCCTGTTATTATCAACATGGACCACCTGTTAATGTTGCTCCTCCCTCTCCATTAACAGGAAATCAGGTAACTTTATCTTTGTGTCCCCGTGTTTGTGTGTGTGTGTGTGTGTGTGTGTTGGGGGGGGGGGGGGGGGCATTTTATGCCAGCGGACAACAGTGCACACGCTCATCTCAATGTATAAATAATTATTTATTTTCCGATGATGAATTTTTGAGTTTAACAGCTGCTTTGCTTCACAATTATAACTCATAACTAGAAAATGTCATTTCATTTTCTCCACTTATTTACCTGCTTTAAATGTTGTTTCTCTATTCACATTAACTTAGTTTTTCCAATAATTACAATCAGCACAAATCCAATAACTCTTTCCAGAATTCTAAATTATGGATTTCTGAGATAAAATTCAGAAGCTACAAATGACGACAACACTTGAATGCACCACAGCACAACAAGAACAACAGCTGTCCCAGTATGATGCATGAAATACTGAACATGTGTACAAATGAAACATTAAAGGGATCAAATCTATGGGATGAAATATCAGAGTCAAATAAATGAGTTAGTATCAGGTCTCTTACTGTGAGGGTCCAGGTTCAATTCCGACGTATGAAGGAGAATATATCGACCGGTCACTCATCATAGGCCCATAGTTGAGAACTGGAGAAATTAGAGCTCTCTGTCTGTTGAACTGAACTCTGCAAAGACCAACATGTTTTTATTCAGATCACATGAATCTGATAAATTCTCTGATCAAAGAGGATCTTCTGTATGTCTTTGTGGGAATATCCTGAAGGAAGAAGGAAACGTGGAAGAATTAGGAGGCAATGTGTGGACACATTTTCTTGGCAGGTCAAGATTCCAAAGTTTCCAAAGTGTATTTCATACTCAACTACAATAAAATAAATAAAACAAGTCATATAGCACAGGTTCATGTAAAGAGGCTGTGTAGCATAGCCAGCTTCCTGTCAGCTCTCATGTTAACGTGTTGGAGTGAAGCTCACAGACCTGCAGAGACTTTGAGCATCAAGTCTGCTGATTCTGCACATTTCACTCAAGTACACAGTGGAAATAAAGTGCTGACAGTCCCTGAACGCATCAAACATGTAAATATGGAGTCTGTTCTAAAAACATTTGGACTAAACTAAAGACACATGGACAGATAAATATATGATGTTAAAGGTCCTACATGTTCACACACAGACTGAAGCTGTGCTTACTGGACTTCAGCAGAGGTTCTGCTCTGTACAAAGACCACATGCTCACTACATGTAATGATGAGAAGGTCGGAGGTTTACAGGAAATACTGGATCTGTGCTTTGATACTAACTGTGTTTAGTACAATACTGCTGAGACCAACATGGACTGACTGCAACCCTCTACTGACCTCAGAGTCTGCAGACTGCAGTGTGGACTCTGCAGAAAATCACACAGCAGCTTCACTCCTGAATCCTGCAGGTAGTTGAAGCTCAGGTCCAGCTCTGTCAGATGGGAGGGGTTGGACTTCAGAGCTGAGGCCAGAGAAGCACCGCTGATCTCTGACAACCTGCACCAACTCAACCTGAATAAAGAATAAATGATGTTGATAAAAATCCATTTATGATCCAATCAGATGTGTTCAGGTTTGAAATGTGCAGCTCAACATTACTATGTCCTAATCATAATTGTTTGAGGGATTATTATGTAGCAGCACAATTAAGAACACTGATTCTTTGGTATAACCCTCAATATGAAGCCAACTGGCAAAACACTGAATTATTGACATCAAGTAGACCTGTACAATCCTTGTTGGGCTGCCCATCTATTATCAATGACTTGTCTGATTTCCAGAATCAAACACTTTGCTTTTCTTTGACTGAAAAATATGGTTTAGAAGACAAGATTTTTATAGACATGCAAATCCAACACTATTATGTAAATGAGGTGACGGGACAGAGTATGGAAGAACAATCCAGGGTCTCACAAATGTTCATGAATCCACCGCACAAATTATTGGGAATTTTCCTTTCAGTATTTCACTGATGAAAAACAACTCAGCCTAGATAAAACAAAAATGGAGAAAAGATCTGGACACTGAAATCCTCTCAGGGGAATGGTATCTCATAATCCAAACACAGATGATGACCACAAACTCACAAAGTTGGAGAGACTTCTGTTGGAAGAACTGTGTGAGTTTTTTTCCATAACCCCAAAAATAAAACAAACTGGACATCAGAACCAATCCTGAAGACAATGTGGAGAATTAATGGTGGACCATATATTTTTTGGTCCTGCCCCACCAAAGATTCTGGGATTTAATATTGAGTTTACTTGTCTTTCTACCTTAGGAATATATCAAATGATCTGGATAACAAATATAATATAAAAAATCAATATCAATGATCAGACATGAGAATATGAACAAGGTTCAAGATCTGGCTGTGTAAGGTCACCATTACCTGGTAAACAGACCGTTACCAAGAAATGGTTGTCACAACTCTGGTTGAGCCCAATTCTGAATGCATGGAGGGAAATCACAATGGATATTTACAAAATAAAGAAAATAACTTTTTTTTAATCACAAGATGGAACATTGGAAATGTCTATTTGATGCAGGTTGTCAATATAATTTGAATCAATAAAAAGGAAACATGAACATATGAACAAAAGGACATTTACAACTTTATGGATGGAAGTTATGTCTGAACATAAATGAGCTTCAATTGTTATGAAACATCAGATCTACAATAGTAACAGAGAGTCAGTGAACTGACCTCAGAGTCTGCAGTCTGCAGTGTGGAGTCTGCAGAAAATCACACAGCAGCTTCACTCCTGAATCCTGCAGGTCGTTGTTACTCAGGTCCAGCTGTGTCAGATGGGAGGGGTTGGACTTCAGAGCTGAGGCCAGAGAAGCACAGCTGATCTCTGACAAACTGCAGTCCCTCAATCTGAATAAAGAATAAATGATGTTGATAAAAATCCATTTATGATCCAATCAGATCAGATCAGAACATGAGCAGAGTGACTTTGTCATTGTGTTATTGTGGATCATCATAATGTCAGCCTTCTACAGACATCATCCAAACGTCAGCACAACATTCAGACAACTATTCAGGGTGTGTGTGTGTGTGTGTGTAATATTTCTACTTCAACAAGTAAACTTGATCATTTCAAACATGACATATAACTTTCTATAAATATAGAACCTCTCGCTGCATTAATCAGACAAAATGTATTAAATGCATAAAAGATCAAGGTCAAGTAGAACACAAAAATTCTCTTTATGCAGATGACATGTTGACATATATTAGAGACCCAGTTTCCTCTGTCCCTGCATTTATGAGAAATTTAAAGGAATATGGAGAATTCTCAGGCTACCACATTAATTAATCAAAGTCAGAGGCAATGATGCTGGTAGGGCACTGGCCTGTACAATTAACAGGGAATATTAAATTCTACTGGTCTAATCAAGGGTTCAGATACTAGGGTATCATCATAACGCCTGACACATCACAGCTGCACAAGGCCTCATAAGATGGGGAGTTCTCCCTTTATTCTTAATAGGACAAGTGGAAACAATACGAATGAGCATGTTACCAAGGCTGCTCTTCATGTTCCCATCTCTACCCATAGACGTCCCCACTTCCACATTCAAAACAATCAACAATTGGCTATCTAAATTTATATGGCAAAACAACAGATCCAGAATTAGACTGAAAAGAATGTTATGCACAAAAGAAAGTGGGGGCCTTGAATCTGAAAAAATATTATTGGGCAGCTCAGCTTAGTAAAATATCTCCAACTGAGACACTGCTTACAGAAACACATAGAATGGGACAAACTATGTACTCTTCCCTCTAATGTACGCAGAGCACGTCCATATTTTAATAATTAAAAGGATTGTTAAGAACATTATATCACACTTGTATAGGATACTACAAGAAGAACTAACAGATCATAGTTTAGACTTTAAAGACATATGGGAGCTGGAAATGAACACCATAATTCCAGATGATATCTGGGAATTGTCATGCAGAGAGGGCCACAAAATTACAAATAGCCCCATCTGAAGGAATTTAAATGGAAAATTAAGATGAGGTTTTTCAGGATTCCTCTTATCACATCAAAATTTATGGGTACCTCAAATCAGTGCTGGAGGGTCTGTGGTATGGTGGAAGACCACACACAAAATTGTTAAGATATTGGCTAAACATACAAAATGAAATAAAAGTGTTTGAATGTAGATCTCCCCTCAGAACCATCCTGTTTTGTGTTAGGAATATTGCCAGAAGATCTAGAAAATAATAATCAGAGAGTATTGCTGAGAGTCCTTGATGATTATAATCTCCTGGCTGAGGCCACAGCCCCCCACAGTCGCACAATGAAGAGAGAAAGTTTAGGATGTTTACTATATGGAAAATATAACCACAAGGTTACACTTAAAAATGGATGTATTCCTGACTAAATAGTAACAGAGAGTCAGTGGACTGACCTCAGAGTCTGCAGTCTGCAGTGTGGACTCTGCAGAAAATCACACAGCAGCTTCACTCCTGAATCCAGCAGGTAGTTGTAGTTCAGGTCCAGCTCTGTCAGATGGGAGGGGTTGGACTTCAGAGCTGAGGCCAGAGAAGCACAGCTGATCTCTGACAAACTGCAGCTCTTCAACCTGAATAAAGAATAAATGATGTTGATAAAAATCCATTTATGATCCAATCAGATGTGTTCAGGTTTGAAATGTGCAGCTCAACATTACTATGTCCTAATCAATGAGCTTTTCTCTAACATGAGCAGAGTGACTTTGTCATTGTGTTATTGTGGATCATCATAATGTCAGCCTTCTACAGACATCATCCAAACGTCAGCACAACATTCAGACAACCATTCAGTGTGTATGTGTGTGTGTGTGTGTGTGTGTGTGTGTATGTGTGTGTGTGTGTGTTGAAATCAAGAGAATCCAAAGAAATATTTCTACTTCAACAAGTAAACTTGATCATTTCAAACATGACATATAACTTTCTATAAATATAGAACCTCTAGCTGCATTAATCAGACAAAATGTATTAAATGCATAAAAGATCAAGGTCAAGTAGAACACAAAAATTCTCTTTATGCAGATGACATGTTGACATATATTAGAGACCCAGTTTCCTCTGTCCCTGCATTTATGAGAAATTTAAAGGAATATGGAGAATTCTCAGGCTACCACATTAATTAATCAAAGTCAGAGGCAATGATGCTGGTAGGGCACTGGCCTGTACAATTAACAGGGAATATTAAATTCTACTGGTCTAATCAAGGGTTCAGATACTAGGGTATCATCATAACGCCTGACACATCACAGCTGCACAAGGCCTCATAAGATGGGGAGTTCTCCCTTTATTCTTAATAGGACAAGTGGAAACAATACGAATGAGCATGTTACCAAGGCTGCTCTTCATGTTCCCATCTCTACCCATAGACGTCCCCACTTCCACATTCAAAACAATCAACAATTGGCTATCTAAATTTATATGGCAAAACAACAGATCCAGAATTAGACTGAAAAGAATGTTATGCACAAAAGAAAGTGGGGGCCTTGAATCTGAAAAAATATTATTGGGCAGCTCAGCTTAGTAAAATATCTCCAACTGAGACACTGCTTACAGAAACACATAGAATGGGACAAACTATGTACTCTTCCCTCTAATGTACGCAGAGCATGTCCAGGATTCCTCTTATCACATCAAAATTTATGGGTAAATTAAATCAGTGCTGGAGGGTCTGTGGGAGACCACACACAAAATTGTTAAGATATTGGCTAAACATACAAAATGAAATAAAAGTGTTTGAATGTAGATCTCCCCTCAGAACCATCCTGTTTTGTGTTAGGAATATTGCCAGAAGATCTAGAAAATAATAATCAGAGAGTATTGCTGAGAGTCCTCGATGATTATAATCTCCTGGCTGAGGCCACAGCCCCCCACAGTCGCACAATGAAGACAGAAAGTTTAGGATAGTTTAGGTTTATTATATGGAAAATATAACCACAAGGTTACATTAAAAATGGATGTATTCCTGACTAAATAGTAAGAGAGAGTCAGTGAACTGACCTCAGAGTCTGCAGTCTGCAGTGTGGACTCTGCAGAAAATCACACAGCAGCTTCACTTCTGAATCCAGCAGGTTGTTGTAGTTCAGGTCCAGCTCTGTCAGATGGGAGGGGTTGGACTTCAGAGCTGAGGCCAGAGAAGCACAGCTGATCTCTGACAAACTGCAGTCCTCCAATCTGAATAAAGAATAAATGATGTTGATAAAAATCCATTTATGATCCAATCAGATGTGTTCAGGTTTGAAATGTGCAGCTCAACATTACTATGTCCTAATCAATGAGCTTTTCTCTACATTTCTGCTGTTTCAACCTTTCTGCCCCTCTTTAACTCGTGTCCCTGCACTTGTGATGCTCTCATTTCACAGCACAGATTTAGACTGTCCTCATCACCACTGTCATCTCCATCAGCACACAGCTGACTGACTGTGAGCTTCATCCTCAATCATCTTTAGAACTGGATCAAATGTGCAAAGTGACATGAATGTTGTCTTCATCTGAAATGTAACCTTGTACCTCCCCGTACAAATATAGTGGATTATTTATGCTCCTGTTTACTGGCTGAGCCACAACACAAAGTGACCTCACTTCCTGAATGGAAGCATCATAACATGATGAAGTGTTGTCTGTTGATGGAGACAGATCAGACACAATAATGTCTATCTGTGTTTGTGAGCATAATTTTGCAGCACATTAAAGGAGTACAGACACAAACTCAGAAAACAAGACTGACTGAGATTTAAAAAGTCTGTTCTGGATTTAAATTTGGTAGATATACACTGTACATTTTGTCTTTGTCCTCAGTGCATCGTCTTCATCAGGTCAGTTTACAGTAAAAACACTCTTACTTTGTGTCTGAGGGTCCAGGTTCATCACTGAGATCTGGAGGTTCATCTTTGGACCGGCCAATCTTCATAAACAGAGGCCTGGATCCTGCAGACTCTGCTCTGTCCTCCTCTTCTTCCATCTTCTGGACTTCAGTCAGTCTGAGAGATGAAACAGTAACACTGACTGTGAGCTCAGGACACAAAAAGACAACAAACAAGGTTGTTCTAGATTCACAACAAACTCTTTCAGATTAATCTCTGCCTGTTTTCTTGGTTTCAGCAGGTTTAATGTGAATTATTCAGCCAAACAGGTTTTTGTGTGGACAGGTGAATCAAACTGTTGAGTTCATTCCAACATTTCTTTCCTCTACAGTCCACAGAGAGAAAACTGACTCAGAGACTTTGACAGGAAAATAATTCAAATGTTGGATTAACACTCACCCTGACTGAGTATGAACTTCTCCTCCGTCTGCTCTGACTTTAAACTGAGGGTCCCTCCCTGATCTCTATTTACACAAGTTCATGTTAATTTTGTGTCAGAGTTTAGAATCAGACTAATGTCTGCAGGAAATCAGCCTGTTTTAAATCACAGAGTGTAGATGACAGTGCATGTGTCCATACAAGGAGAAGATTTATATTATGTATGAGCATGGAAACTCATCATGATTCAGATTCTGAATAAATTATTAATAAAATCTGAGAAGTTTGTTCAAAAGAAGTACGGACATTTGTACTAATTAATATGAAAACACAGAGTTCAATTAAAACTCAATGAAGTGCGAGAGTTCTCCAGTCTTTGAGTTCACAGCAGTAAGGTGAACATGCTAAAGGGTGAACTGTCTGCAGCCAATAATTCAATTCAACACACAGAAAATAGAGTTTAGAATAATAAATGAACAATGAATGATTATTTACCTGCTTTAAATGTCTTTTCTCTATTCACAATAACTTATTTTTCCAATAATTACAATCAGCACAAATCCAATAACTCTTTCCAGAATTCTAAATTATGGATTTGTGAGATAAAATTCAGAAGCTACAAATGACGACAACACTTGAATGCACCACAGCACAACGAGAACAACAGCTGTCCCAGTATGATGCATGAAATACTGAACATGTGTACAAATGAAACATTAAAGGGATCAAATCTACGGGATGAAATATCAGAGTCAAATAAATGAGTTAGTATCAGGTCTCTTACTGTGAGGGTCCAGGTTCATCACTGAAGGCTGGAGGACGTTTCAACGGGCCACTCTTCATAGACTGACGCCTGGACTTTCGAGACTTTCTTCTCCGTCTGTTGGACATGTTTTTATTCAGATCACATGAATCTTTGATACATTCTCTGATCAAAGTCATTGATGAAGCTCTAAATACACAAACTGCTGCTGCTGTTGATAATGAGGAGCTTTCAAAGTTTGTATTCGTCCTCTTAGATCAGATTACAGCTTTTCCAGCTGACTGACAGCTGTCACAGACACTAAGAGGAAGATGGAACAAATGATTTCTCTGTCTGTCACAAGAAGTTTGTTACATTTTAAATCAGTTCACATTTTGGGGATGATACTGTTGATTCTTAGTATCAGGTCTCTTACTCTGTGTCTGAGGGTCCAGCTGATCCTGAAAGAGGACTTTTGGACCGGTCACTCTCAGACTCTGCTCCGTCCTCCTCTTCCTCCACATGAACATCCATCTTCTGGACTGCAGTCAGTCTGAGAGGTGAAGCAGTAACAGGCAACAAGAAACACAATATAATAAAGCAGTCATATTTTCACCTGGTCACTTTTCTCTGTGTTGGGAATGATACTGTTGATTCTTTGTGTTTTATTGTTTGGCTGCTCCATTGTATCTTTAATCATTTAAGTCAGTTCACTGATGTATTTTGTCCTGTGTTGGATTGTGGGGAGAGTTTGAGCCTGTTTTCCTCTGATAATGTAACAGACTGTTGTATCTGCTCGGATCATCTGAACAGGTTTGGAATCTCTCCCTCAGAGTTTGACCAACAGGGGGCCCCAAACAGCATCTTGCATCGGGCCCCAAACAGCTGGAAACGGCCCTGGAGCTGGGTGTGTTCTGCTGAGTGTAACCGCTGTCAAACAACCAGGAAGTGACTTTTTCTTCCTCTCCTGTAGTTTGTACAGCACAGCATCCACACACTACACACTGACTGACTCACACACACACACACACATTCATTTGTCTTGTTGTGAATAAATGACTTTCTTATGGAGTCTGCAGTCAGTCCGACTGTAACACAGAGAGAAACTGACTCAGAGACTTTGACAGGAAAATCATTCAAATGTTGGATTAACACTCACCCTGACTGAGTATGAACTTCTCCTCCGTCTGCTCTGACTTTAAACTGAGGGTCCCTCCCTGATCTCTATTTACACAAGTTCATGTTAATTTTGTGTCAGAGTTTAGAATCAGACTAATGTCTGCAGGAAATCAGCCTGTTTTAAATCACAGAGTGTAGATGACAGTGCATGTGTCCATACAAGGAGAAGATTTATATTATGTATGAGCATGGAAACTCATCATGATTCAGATTCTGAATAATTTATTAATAAAATCTGAGAAGTTTGTTCAAAAGAAGTACGGACATTTGTACTAATTAATATGAAAACACAGAGTTCAATTAAAACTCAATGAAGTGCGAGAGTTCTCCAGTCTTTGAGTTCACAGCAGTAAGGTGAACATGCTAAAGGGTGAACTGTCTGCAGCCAATAATTCAATTCAACACACAGAAAATAGAGTTTAGAATAATAAATGAACAATGAATGATTATTTACCTGCTTTAAATGTCTTTTCTCTGTTCACAATAACTTATTTTTCCAATAATTACAATCAGCACAAATCCAATAACTCTTTCCAGAATTCTAAATTATGGATTTGTGAGATAAAATTCAGAAGCTACAAATGACGACAACACTTGAATGCACCACAGCACAACGAGAACAACAGCTGTCCCAGTATGATGCATGAAATACTGAACATGTGTACAAATGAAACATTAAAGGGATCAAATCTACGGGATGAAATATCAGAGTCAAATAAATGAGTTAATATCAGGTCTCTTACTGTGAGGGTCCAGGTTCATCACTGAAGGCTGGAGGACGTTTCAACCGGGCACGCTTCATAGACTGACGCCTGGACTTTCGAGACTTTCTTCTCCGTCTGTTGGACATGTTTTTATTCAGATCACATGAATCTTTGATACATTCTCTGATCAAAGTCATTGATGAAGCTCTAAATACACAAACTGCTGCTGCTGTTGATAATGAGGAGCTTTCAAAGTTTGTATTCGTCCTCTTAGATCAGATTACAGCTTTTCCAGCTGACTGACAGCTGTCACAGACACTAAGAGGAAGATGGAACAAATGATTTCTCTGTCTGTCACAAGAAGTTTGTTACATTTTAAATCAGTTCACATTTTGGGGATGATACTGTTGATTCTTAGTATCAGGTCTCTTACTCTGTGTCTGAGGGTCCAGCTGATCCTGAAAGAGGACTTTTGGACCGGTCACTCTCAGACTCTGCTCCGTCCTCCTCTTCCTCCACATGAACATCCATCTTCTGGACTGCAGTCAGTCTGAGAGGTGAAGCAGTAACAGGCAACAACAAACACAATATAATAAAGCAGTCATATTTTCACCTGGTCACTTTTCTCTGTGTTGGGAATGATACTGTTGATTCTTTGTGTTTTATTGTTTGGCTGCTCCATTGTATCTTTAATCATTTAAGTCAGTTCACTGATGTATTTTGTCCTGTGTTGGATTGTGGGGAGAGCTTGAGCCTGTTTTCCTCTGATAATGTAACAGACTGTTGTATCAGCTCGGATCATCTGAACAGGTTTGGAATCTCTCCCTCAGAGTTTGACCAACAGGGGGCCCCAAACAGCATCTTGCATCGGGCCCCAAACAGCTGGAAACGGCCCTGGAGCTGGGTGTGTTCTGCTGAGTGTAACCGCTGTCAAACAACCAGGAAGTGACTTTTTCTTCCTCTCCTGTAGTTTGTACAGCACAGCATCCACACACTACACACTGACTGACTCACACACACACACACACATTCATTTGTCTTGTTGTGAATAAATGACTTTCTTATGGAGTCTGCAGTCAGTCCGACTGTAACACAGAGAGAAACTGACTCAGAGACTTTGACAGGAAAATCATTCAAATGTTGGATTAACACTCACCCTGACTGAGTATGAACTTCACCTCCGTCTGCTCTGTCTACAGTTTAGAAGCTCGAGCGGCTCTTTAACACGAACGATGAGAACAGAGGAACTTTCCGTTTCCTTTTCTTTCTTTCTTTTTTAAAGTTGCTGCATGCGCAGTCACACTCACAAGCTCAAAGCTCCTCCTCTGCTCCTCCTCTGCTCCTCCTCTGTCTGTCTTAGGAACATGCACATTAAATGTCCAACAGATGGTGATATTTCACCTGTTCTCGTACTCACTGGTGCCACTCGCCCTGTTGATGGCAAAGTTGCACTGCAGTCGTTGGAGGTATGTGAGTATTTGGGTTATATCTGCACTGCTGCTATCATTCTTACTTCTCTATGTGTGTCTGTTCCTTTAAGTCAAAGCAGGTCAGGATATACTGTATGAAGGCCTCTTAGCGCCTCAGTAACATGTTCATCAACATGTCCAGCACATTTCCCCGGTTTCCTGATACAGTTTACTGTTTGGTCGAGGCTGCCGGTGTTCACTCTGTACCTGGATACGCAGGTTCGGTCCATAAACTCTGTGTTTGTGCAGGTGAAGCCTGGAGAAATCTCAGAGTGTTTGAGTGTTTGAATCACAGAGTCTGACAGGATCTGTGTGGTGGAGTTACCAGAAACCACAGAGACACTACAGGTTTACAACACACCCGGGCTTTATTGGTAAATGTGTCTATCACTGCAGTTTACAGGATGAAGAGGTGAGACAGAGGGAGCTGCTGTACATGTGAAGAGAATAAGAAGGCTGACAGGACAAAATACATGCACTGATTTCAAACACACATGATGTGAAATTAAATGAATCTCTGCTTCAATGCTGCTGATTCTCTGACTCTGATACATGCACAGTTATTCTTTCTGCTGTTATTTCATCATCCTGTCCACTGTCTGCATTAGCTTCTCCACTTGACGTGAACCTGAGGCACGGTTCTCAAAAAGGACACATCGATTGTTACACTGCTTAACTAGTTTCTTGAGATCAGCCTGACAGTCGTGTAAAAACTCGTCAAAGCTGATGTCACCACTCTTCAGGTCGTCCCCACGAGTAAACAGGACGACTGTTTGTTCCTGAACTTTGGGACCAAAAGTCTCTGTCAGCTTTTTCAGTATGTCTCTCTCACCGTCTGTAAATCTGCTAACATGCACCACTAGTAAGTACACACAAGGTTCTGACTGACAGAGCTCTTTGCACTTTGCAACATGTTTGTCTTTCACTGATGATGCAATATCATCATCAAAGATGTCTGGGGTATCAATGACACGTACACGTGTACCGTCTATCTCAGCTTCTGCCTCTTGGCACTCTGTGGTGACGGGCTTTGAGCTGACTCTTGACGTAAACTCTTTCTTTCCCAGGATCGTGTTTCCACTTGCACTCTTTCCAGTCCCGGACATTCCCAGAAGAACAAGGTTCACTTTGGAGCCTGAGTGCTTTCCTGCATTGACAGAACAAAAAGGACTTTGAAATGATCTGAATGAATCCAAGCAGCTGCTCTTTGTTTCTTCTTTTTAAAAAGTGCCATTTGCATTAAAATAACAGTTTTGTAAATAATTTATTGTCTGAGTTCAGACACATCTTGAAGACAAAGTCTTACTTTTTAGGTTCTTCTTGGGGTCTCTTTGCTTTTCATTATTTCTGCCACCTGAATGAAATAGTTTTGTTAGAAATAGTTGTTATAAACCCTTGTGGTTGTGTTTGATTTAATCATTATAGTAAGTTATTATAAGTTACAAGATTATAAAATTGTAGCTTACCTGTCGTCTTCATTGGAGTGTGCGATGTTTGCATATTTGACTCAGAATGGTCATCATGGCTATAATGTAGATAGAGTTAATTCATCTGTGGTGTGTAAAATCCATTACAACAGCTCCCTTGCAGACTAAACTGACTGAATATTACAGGTGTATATCATAAATAGACTTTGTTCACAATATATTTCTACATTAGGTTCTGTCTAGTCCCATAACTACATATTTTCCCTTTCACCTTTACCTGCAGTTGGTCGGCGCGCTGTCTCGAGTCGGTTTTATGCAACTTCCGCCCCTACTGTAGAATTTAAATGGGGAAAGAATCTATGTGGTTAGATCTTGTTGGTATCACAACTGTGAACTCCTCTGTGGCTGGTCCAGTTATATCGTGCAACTTTTCTGTGCGCTGCCACACCTATTCTGTTTAAAGTCCATCCTCTACCACCAGCAGAGACATGTTAGAGTGGCGATTAAAAGCAAATGTGTTCTTTAATGTCCTCACTTTCTGAGTACAAGCCAGGTGAACATGTGACCACATATATCATATATATCATTTATCTCCACGCAGTTCTTTTGGATAGAAGAGAAAAATCTTTCCATAATATGTTGATTATCGGAGCAGAAAGAAATCTTTCAAAGAATCGCCATTTCTGAAGACAACGACCCAAATTTTATCTGTGAAAAACAAACATAATGACATTTTTACCTGATACATACAATAAAAAAATCCTTCTTGTAGTTGCATTTGATTTGGATTATCCAATGGAGGTTTCTTTTACTTCAACATAAGAGTTCTGATGCAAAACATTAAAATAAACATGTTTGATAGAAAACTATTATGAAACAACTTACTGGGACATGGTCGTCAGGTCCAGTGCAGCAGACGAGCTGTGTGGTATCTGTAGAACGTGCTGATCTCTGCCTGCTTTATATGGAGCTGTTATGCAAATGTTGTGGGGTGTGTCATCTGTCTAGATACAATATAACTGAACAACAACGACTCAAAGAAAGGCCTGGAGGCTGTATGATTCATTAATATATGATATATATATTTTATTTTCACCAAAATATTCCATTCCATATATACAATACAATTTTACATTTTTATATTACACTTCACACATTTGCAGCTGCTTTGATAGCCACTTCACTATATCCCTACACATATAAAATTAGACAAAATACATAAGTAAATGAGTAAAAAACACAAAAAAGAAAAACATAAACGCATAAACCAAATAAATAAAAAGTAATAAGACAAAAGTACACCTTTCTTATTGCATTAACAGACTCATTACAAAGTTCTATCTCTTTATAAATGTGGGCCTTTGTAGCCTTATTGCTTATGTAATTTGTTCCATCTCGTACACTTCCCATACTTTTTTAAGCCATATATTATATGTTGGTAGTTCCGGTTTCAACCATCTTATTGTGACACACTTAATAGACCCCAAAAGTATTTGAAACAGATTTGGCTTTTCACTCAAAACCTTCTAGGATTGAACCAAGGAGGACTAGCCTTGGGTCATCAGGGATATTTTGGTGAAACACAACATCTCTCAGGGAGTCTAACACTTCCTTCCAAAAACTTCGGACGAAACCAGAAAATATGAGTGTGGTTTCCACTTTGTGGCCCACAGTTTCTCCAACACTTGTCTGAGGTGGTCAGGATCCACTTTGACTTTAGTAAAGTTAAAAAGATATTGGCAGATTCGAACTTCTGGGATCAATAACTCTTAAGTGAAACATTGTTAAAACACAAAACACATATATTTTCAACCATACCAAGATAGACAATGTGCTGCAACCTAATGTTCATCAAAACGAGCCATCCTCTGAGCTGTTTTGAAAGTGTTTGAATCACAGAGTCTGACAGGATCTGTGTGGTGGAGTTACCAGAAACCACAGAGACACTACAGGTTTACAACACACCCGGGCTTTATTGGTAAATGTGTCTATCACTGCAGTTTACAGGATGAAGAGGTGAGACAGAGGGAGCTGCTGTACATGTGAAGAGAATAAGAAGGCTGACAGGACAAAATACATGCACTGATTTCAAACACACATGATGTGAAATTAAATGAATCTCTGCTTCAATGCTGCTGATTCTCTGACTCTGATACATGCACAGTTATTCTTTCTGCTGTTATTTCATCATCCTGTCCACTGTCTGCATTAGTACGTCCACTTGACGTGAACCTGAGGCACGGTTCTCAAAAAGGACACATCGATCGTCACACTGCTTAACTAGATTTTTGAGATCAGCCTGACAGTCGTGTAAAAACTCCTCAAAGCTGATGTCACCACTCTTCAGGTCGTCCCCACGAGTAAACAGGACGACTGTTTGTTCCTGAACTTTGGGACCAAAAGCTTGTTTCAGCTTTTTCAGTATGTCTCTCTCACCGTCTGTAAATCTGCTAACATGCATCACAAGTAAGTACACACAAGGTTCTGACTGACAGAGCTCTTTGCACTTTGCAACATGTTTGTCTTTCACTGATGATGCAATATCATCATCAAAGATGTCTGGGGTATCAATGACACGTACACGTGTACCGTCTATCTCAGCTTCTGCCTCTTGGCACTCTGTGGTGACGGGCTTTGAGCTGACTCTTGACGTAAACTCTTTCTTTCCCAGGATCGTGTTTCCACTTGCACTCTTTCCAGTCCCGGACATTCCCAGAAGAACAAGGTTCACTTTGGAGCCTGAGTGCTTTCCTGCATTGACAGAACAACAACAAAAAAAGATCTGTTTGAATCAATCCAAGCAGCTGCTCTTTGCTGCTTTGCTTTAAAGGTGTGTGATCATTTACATTAAAACAGATACAGAAGATAATTCCACATATTTACTGTCTGAGTTCAGACACATCTTAGAAACACAAAGTCTCACTTTTTAAACTCTTCTTGAAGTCACTTAGCTCTTTGCATTTTTTGCCACCTGAATGAAGGTCAAAGAGGAACTTCAGTCAGGTGTTTGAATTAATCACTGTTCCCTAAACACTACACATTTGATAACATGTTACTGAAACGCTGAGAGAGATAGCAGCTTACCTGTTATTTCTGCCTCAGGGTGGTCAGCATGCCTGGAATGCAGAGGTAGAACTATGTTAGCTCATACATTTACATTTATACAGTTTGTTTTGTTCATCTGTGGTGTAACACTGTGCAAACATTTATGTCTTTATGTCTCTTCGTTCATCCTTACCTCTCATTGATCAGATTTCCGTCTTCAGCCAGCTGTCTCACTTTCCTGGAAAGTTGCTCGTGGGTGTAGTATCTGAACGGGTAAGAATCTGTCTGTTTACAGCTGAGGGGCAACACGACTATGAACTTCTCTGTGGGTATTTCACTTGTTTTGCTCAACTTTTCTATCTGGTGCCACACTTTCGGTACTGAAAACCCATCCTCTACCATCCACAGAAACATGTCAGGGTATCGATTAATTACAAGTATGTTATTAATCTCCTCCCTGTATTTGTTCAAATCTGGTGAACATGTAAACTGAAATTTATCATCTTCATATATCTCAGTTTTTTTCAGAGCAGTTCTTTTGGACAGTCGAGATAAATCTTTCCCTGAGATGACATTTATCAGGGATTTCTTCAAAGATTCTCCATTTCCGAGGACAACGACCGTTTTCTTTTCTGTGAAAACAACAAACAGAATGTATTTTTTACCTGAGACATACGATGAATAAAATCCTTCACATGGTTACATTTCATCTGTATTATCCAAAAAGAGATAAAACAGTCAAAACAAACATGATATAAAATGATTAATACACAGCTTACTGTCAGACATGGTCGTCAGGTCCAGTGCAGCAGACGAGCTGTGTGGTATCTGTAGAACGTGCTGATCTCTGCCTGCTTTATATGGAGCTGTTATGCAAATGTTGTGGGGTGTGTCATCTGTCTAGATACAATATAACTGAACAACAACGACTCAAAGAAATGCTTCAACATTCAGCTTTGTAGAGACAACAGTGCTGAGAGAAGATGGCTTCAATTCCTGCTGGTAAGACTCAACATGACTCATTAAATAAAGATATTCATACATAAATATTTAAATTAAAAATGTGCATATATCTGTACATCACATCCATGACAAACTCTTTCAGACAGCTCAAACAAAACTCGATAATTGTGTTTCAGGTCCTGACTTGAGAATTGTGATGATTGGAAAAACTGGTGTGGGCAAGAGTGCTGTTGGAAACACCATTCTGGGAGAGAAACGCTTCAAATCACATCCCTCTTCAAAATCAGTGACTGAGACCTGTGAGAAAGGTGTGACACGCTGGGGTGACAGAGTAGTTAGTGTGATAGACACACCAGGGATCCTGGACACTAATAAATCTCAAGAATTCATCAAAAAAGAAATTGTGAGATGCGTTGAAGTCTCATGTCCTGGTCCTCACGTGTTCCTGCTGGTCATCCAAGTCGGTCGATTCACCACTGAAGAGAAGAACTCAGTGGAAGCTCTGCAAGAGCTGTTTGGTAAACAGGCTAACCAGTTCATGATCGTGCTGTTTACCCGTGGAGGTGATCTTGGAGATATGACCATACAGGAGTATGTATGTGAGGGCAAGCCAGAGCTTCGAACAGTCATCAAAAACTGTGGAAGCAGATTCCACGTCTTCGAAAATGGCAATCCAGACAGAGGTCAAGTAGTGGAGCTGATCAAGAAGATCGATGACATGGTTTCTGCAAATGGGCTCGCACACTACACAGATGCCATGTATAAAGAAGTGCAGGCAAAACAGCAGAAGGGAGGTGCAAATACTATGGATGAAGAAGAGTATAAGTTCATGGCTGCACTGTTGCAACGTATCTTACTTTTTCAATTCATTCTTGGAAGAGAGTAAATAACCATGATCAACAGACCACGAGCATCCTCAATATCCAGTCAAAACAGCTTCTGTGTTCATGTATGAAAACATATGAAGTTAGTAATTTATGTAGATAGTGTGTAGTGTTGTTTTATATTACTTCAGGTTATATAATCAGAGAAAACATTTAAAGAAAATGTATGTTGTTGATTATAAGAAATCCTGTTGGGGTCATGAAGTATTTGAGTTTTAAAGATGAACTATATACACTGTGACACGCTACTAATTATTCCTGATCACTAACCTGTTCTTGGTTTTATAACAACAACAACAACAATAATAATAATAATAATAATGATGATAATGGTTATTTGGTATATCAAAACTCAGTTGTATGCTTTTTATTTTACATGTATGCTTTGACCGATTGAAAATTCAAATATGGTGTTGAAAAAGTAATGTTGATTTATATTGTGGAAAATGAAAAAGACATTTAAAAAAAAGATAACTCTGTAAAACTGTTAATGTAATAAAGATGTAATAAAAACTGAGATGATACAACTGATTATCACTATTTCTTCTAGTATTATTCTGTATAAATCATAATCATATATAGTAGAGCAATAATTCTGAATGATCTGCTAATACTCTGACTGTAACATGTCCTGGGTCATCCTGCTGGCCTAGAGGTTTAGGGCGGTCATATATCATCAAACATCCCCAGCTGAAATCATGTTGGAGTCCTTCAGTCAACATCAAGAACAGACAGAAAGAATCCTGAAGAAAAATCACACAGTAGCACTTCAGATTGACAACTATAGGCTGCACAGTTCAATCCAAACATAGGCCTCTATTCACATGTATTGGAAATAAATGATACAAAGATGATCCACATTCAACACAGACATTATTATTTTGTTCATGTCCACAACACAGCTTCAGTCATACATTTAAATAGACTGTAGTATCTGCAGATAGAGAAACTGGTATCAAGTGTCAGGTGTAGACTATAATCCTTTACAACAAACACAGTCTAAAACAGTTATATCACTTGATGTAAAAAAAAGGATGTGATCAGATGAACTGGACCTTCTTATTTCACACACAAGTGATCAGAAAATGTATAACTGAATAACTTGACTGTCATGACTTTAGTATGATGAAACGACCAAACTTGACTTCTGACTAAACCTGTATTTCCAACCAGTAAACAACAGAATGTGAAGCTTCACTGCTTCTGTGAGGTCTGTTTACCTTCTGTTTGACAGAAACTTTAATAATGACTGATAAAACATTATGACGACTTTTCTTATCAAAGATATCTCTTGACCTCAAATCAAAGTGATTACTTCTTTCTTTGACAAATAGCAAAGATAGTTTGGGTGTGAAACTTTTTGTTCACTGACACTAACACCATTGCGTGCGAGTCCAAATATGACAATCATGTGTCGGGCTGCAAGAAACAATTGTTTTCAGTTATGTAACCCTGTTTCGAAAGGAAAACTGGCACTCTGTGTAAAATGTAAACAGAAACAAAATGTGATGATGACAACATATTGAAACCCCACATTAATTGAAAATAGCACAAAGACAACAAAAGACCAAAGACTGGAAAAGTTGTAGACTGCTAAAAGCAAAGAGCTGCTGGAACATCTCACAACAAATGAGGTTAACAGGCAACAGCTTACTAACATGTTTGAGTATCAACAGAGAGGCTGAGTGCTTGTGAAGTAAAGATGGGGAAAATGGTGAAAAACTGTATATATACTATGTAAGATATGAAATATGTGGCAGACAAAACAGGTGTAAACAAAGCAAAATGTTTTATACTTTAGATTCTTCTAAGTAGACACCTTTTACTCTGAATGATTTTCCAACAGTGGTGAATGTGTTCCCATATATACTGAACACTTGTTGGCTGCTTTTCCTTCATTCTGTCGTCCAGTGCATCTCAAACCATCTCAGTTGAATTTAGGTTCCATGGTTGTTGAGGCCAGGCCGTCTGATGCTGATGCTGATGACCCGTTTTCTTCTTGGTCAATATCCCTTACAGAGCCTACAGCTCAGAGCTTTGTTTGGGGTCACAGTCCTGTTAATGCAGATGATAGTCCCACTAAGAACAAACCAGATGGGATGACAAGGGTGGCAACCACACATGCAGATCGACCCATTCACCTTCTCTGTGTCACAAAAACATGGCAGCTGGACTTTGAATCAAATCTGAGATTTTTGGATTTCCACTGGTCTAATGTCCAATCTTGTGTTTTTGGTCGAGGCTGTTCTCTTCCTCTGTTAAACTGTCATTTCTCTTTACTTAGTTGAGTGGTTCCTGTCATAAAATGGTTACTACATAGAAAATATGTGTTATTTCATGGTTTGGATGTCTTTAGTGTTGATGTACAAACAGAAACACTGACAGAAACCAATGAACAACATGATGTTACCAGATATGACAGAAACTTTAACAATGATTACAAAACTCATGATCTGTAAGTTTCATTTTTTATTATCTCTGCTTGGACAAACTGTACAGATGATTTGTTGTGATACGATTGTCTTACACTGGAATGTGGAGGGACAAGACAGCAGGTACAGACTGTATCTTGGAATGATTCCTGCCAAAACTATTATTATTGTTTTGTCTTAAGGTTCCACATCTTTGAAAACGCCAGGCAGGACAGGGGTCAAGTAGCTGAGCTGATCAAGAAGATCACTAACATGGACTTGTACATACTACACAAATGCCATATATAAAGAAGTGCAGGGAAAAAAAGCACTGCTCCAGTGACGTACATTGGCCAATATGAATTTCATTATGCACTGAGCTAACTTATCATCGCATTCTTGGCAGAGAGTAAATAATCACGATCAATATCCCAAACACAAAATATGTACCCATGTGTGAAAATACACAGCAGGAGAAATAATACAGGCTGTGATGAAGTATGTATTGTCTCTTCTGCACATAAACCTAGTATTGATTTTTCACTATGTGTACTCGTGTTGGTTTGCTATGTCAGAGGTGTGTGCTTTAAATTTCAGTTATTGTTGTAACATGTAAGCATGGAAAGTAGAATTTGTAAGTTTAATTCTGTGACATTATCTTTAACAAACATGTCAGATTTTCCTGTGTAACATGAATTGAGATATACAACTGATTATTATTATCATCATATTAGACAGATCTTAGTTGTGTCTGTTAAGAGGAAGTTGTCTTGGGCATTTCAGAGAACATAGTTACTGTTGTTGGTGAGTTACATTTAGCATTTATTTAGCATGTACAGCAACAGACCTTTTCCACATCAGACATTTGAACCTTTCACAGCAGGGAAAGCACAGGTAAGACCATTTACTATCACTGACTCAGTATCACCAAAAGTTGTTTTTTCAAGCACTGGTACATTGGTTAAATGCATTTATTTTGAAGTTTGTCATCTGTGACTTGACAGCTGATTGGAATTACTCATATTAACTCAGACACACCAGTGAGACTTACTCTCAATTCATGTACTTATTGTAGCAGTCTTTGCATAGATTTGGTAAGTTTTTCTAAAGAGACTTTGAAGATAACTAGAAAACAAATCTAACTAGTAGACTCTGAAAATGATTACTGAAATAAATCCTGTTATGTGTAAATTAATAAGTGTTTTATTATGGGTTATCGTGTATAAATATTCTTTTCCATGTGGAGGAAGACATACTCAGGCCCATTGGTCAAGTAAGTGTAGCATAGCGTCACAGTTGAGAATGACTCCATTAGAAGTAAACTACTTACATTCAGAACTTAATTTACTTGAAGTATGGAAGACTTGGCAACAAAATGTACTTAAAGCATCAAAAGTCAAAGTCATCATGATGAAGAGTTCTCCCTGTCAAAGTACCAGGACCTCATTAACACACAGAGAGAGCAATACAGCACACAGTCAAAGGGTGACAGACTAACACAGTCTGTTAAAGCCACACTGACCTCAGGCCATCAGTTCTACAGGAGACTGGAATGTCTCTAGTGTAAATCTACAAGAAGCAACCAATGAACAACATGATGTGACCAGATATGACAGAAACTTTAACAATGATTACAAAACACATGAACTGTAAGTTTCATTTTTATTATCTCTGCTTGGACAAACTGTACAGATGATTTGTTGTGATACGATTGTCTTACACTTGAATGTGGAGGGACAAGACAGCAGGTACAGACTGTATCTTGGAATGAATAGTTCCAAAACTATTATTATTGTTTTCTCCTAAACTACGCCCTGAGTTCTGGTTAATCCAGGTAACTCTTTCTCTCTGACTGACTTTAACCCCACATCACCTTGTTATCTTTAAACTTTGATCATATGCACACATTAATCTGTTCATCGCTCCTTTATTATACAAATAAAATAATCTCTTCTTTATTCAAGGGCAACTTTTCATTCAGAGGTCAATGACAGTGTTTCTGACCCAGAGATGAATCGTCCTGAGTTATTAACTGGCCTTTCAGTTTACAGCATGTTCATGATGACTGAAGAGCTTGTATGGTGAGATCTTGAATGGACCTCAGCTAAAGAAAGAACAGTGTAGTGGCAATCCGAAAAAAACAAAAAAGCCACTTAAGGGAAATTGAAAGTCCTTTGTAACTTGTTGTGTTGGCAAAAAATCAGATCTTCCAAGAAATAATGCTTTGACATTTTATTAATGCAAATTAACAACTACAAAAAGAATCCGGGTGTACTGACTAAATGAATAAATGATGGATGACTTAAACTGTGCTCGTTAACTTAAACAAAACTGAAGTAATCCGATAAAATGCACAGCACCTTTTGCCTACACACACAAGCGGTTACAAGACTGGGTGGCTTCTCTACTTCCTAGCCATGATTTTTCCCTGCCACCTGTCCACCCATGACTCCCCTTTCTAACCTTCACCCCTGATTCGATTCACGTGTGAATTGGTCAGCTGTGCAGGTGACATCACAACCACGACATCCTGCATTACCATACATAAAAAATTGGCTACAACAAACAGTTTGTGCACTTCTGTAGCTACCTCCTCACCTGTCAGTCATACAGACCGGTAACACCAGTTTTAGTACAGTGACATCTTCTGGCATCTTCTATAGAAACACACGTGTGTTTTGTTGGAATGAATTCCTTCTTTAAAGAGTTCATTACAGATATCAAAACTTTAACCTTTAATTCTAGAGTAGTAGGCTGTAACATTGGCAGAGTTAAAATAAATTATGTGCACATTAAAACAGTCAATGTTTAATTACATTACATTAATATAGCAGATGATTTTGTTCAATGAAACTTTTTTAATTTTCAGGAGAAACTTTGGTTTGAATTTCAAACATTTAATAGGGACTTTTTACAACATATGAGTTTATGAAGCTTAAATATATCTGATGGGTATACTCCATGAGGGCATCGAGTTTATCAGCCCTCATAAGATAACAGAGACTCATGTAGTCTGTCCTGAATTTGACTGTGACAACTACGACAACTACTTCCCATCATTCCAGGTGGATTTCGAAAAACCCATGAAACACATTAAGCTGCTTTTGAGAGACACCAACAAAGTCAAAGTCTGGGAAAGACGAGTTTGTCTTTCGTCCACTGGAGTAAAAAGGTCCTGTGTGCAGGGCAGTTCAGATGACACTTCTGTAGCTACCTCCTCACCTGTCAGTCATACAGACCTGTAACACCAGTTATAGTGTAATGACCGGTGTTTTAAAAGTTCCTCTTTGAAATGCAGTTGAAAAAAAGGAAGCGATGGAGCAAAAAAAGGGAACATCTGACATGACTTACCTTCAACCCCTGTTGAAAGTCCTGAGGTTTGTCAGGGACCAACCTATAGCTCTGGAGAAAGCTTGAAACAAGGTGCATGTGGATTTCCAGTGCAGTCAGAAAGTGATCCTGCAGGGTTCAGAGAAAGGCCACCTGTTACTGCTGAGCTCGTCTTCACACTGTCTGCACACCATCAGCAGCCCTCAGAAGTCAGCAGTCTGGTTCACATTACACTCATGGAATCACTCATGTTGTAAATAAACGAGCAGAGACTTGATTTCTACTGAAACTTTCGTACTGAAACATCAAGTCATCTCACAGGCAGGTCCTGCCAGAGCCTGTTACGCATTGTGTAACTGGCTGGAAGGTGTGGAGACAACTCATCCTTCAGTGAGGACACTAGACCATGACAGAGAATGAGCTCGACATTCATTCTGATATTTAGGATATAAAAAGTTTCATGGTTCACGTGATTGTCGGCATCTCGAGTGTTCTTCACAGGGTTAGGGTTGCGATTTGGCCTTGTGCCCTTGAAAAAAAAAATCTGCCCTCAGGCCCCAGTGGCCTTGATGCCCCGCCCGCACCGCCCCAGTTTGTTTTGTGGTTTTCTAGTCTGCCTCTTTCCTGTCGACACAGCTTTGACACCCGCGTCCTTTGCTGACATTCATCATCAGTGGTAGGTTTCATTCGAGCCTGGCATGAACCGCTCGGACGGACTATAATGACACTTCATCAAACACACCCCCACCCTCGTGACCCCGCGAGGCTGTGACGTTGGTCCGAGACTGATGTGAAGAGAGGAAAAATCACCAGGACTGAGGTCAGACAGTGTGTTAGTGAACGAATAAGAGGTTAAACTGTGTGAACAGTAACGTTCTATCACTTTAACCCAGTTTAACGTGCTGACCACAGCCTGTAACATTAACCCCTTATGATCTTGGTGTTGCTGCTTGGTAAGTTACAGCTGGTTGATGTGTGCTGGCTGTTCATAGTCGCTTTACATCATCTGTTTGCAACAGTGACCTTCAGTAGAAAAGGGCGGGAGAGTTGGAGAAAGGATGTAACACAGGTTAAGTATTGCAGAGCCAACATGCTCTTGCGGGTTGATCAGTAGCCTGTATGCTCGTATATGTTCACAGTCAAACATTTTGATGGTGGAGATTGGTTTAATAAGTTTTACAGTTTTTGAAGTGAGTGGTAGACTTCATGGTTTCCTGTGTACTTCAGTTCACTTCAGGTGCTTTTATTGTCCCCTAAGGGAAACTTGGCTTGCAGACAAGTTGCATTAAATTCATTATGGACGAGAGCACATTATGATTACTGTTAATCAGATGTCATCTGTGTGATATGCACACCTCGAGATCTGTATTTTAAAATCTACAACAAGGATTTTCATTCTGTTTTATTTTAGAGTCTGGGACCACATGAGAAAACATGAAGGTGAAAGTTTCTCTTTGAAATCAAGCTGAAACAAAAAAGAAACGATGGAGCAGGACAAAGGAAAAACTCCCTCTGCTTTCTCTGCTGGGTATGACACCAAAAATCAAGGAGCAGCTTCAGCAGATGAGAAGCTTTCAGAGGACGGCGTTCAGAATAAACTGCTGTGTGTCTTCAAGATGGATCAGGTCAATCGCTGGTGCAAATCTAAAGTACGACAAATAGTTTCTTCCAAACAGTTACTCATTAGATCGAGCCCCGTCTGCAGCAGCAACACCATCAGTGAGCAGGAAGAGAAAGGAGGTCAGGTTGTACCCACAGCAGCGGTCCGTGGTGACCCTCTCCCCAAGTGTTCTCAGGAAATGAGCAGCATTTTCTCTTCACTACTTCCTGGCAGGCCTGTCTTTCAAAAAAGCAGTTTCCTGGATAGGACACGTTTCTCAGAAGCCAACTTTCTTAACCATCCTCGCTCGTTTAACCAGGCCAGTCAATGCACTTCTGTTGTGCACCGTCTTTATCCAGGAAAAAGCCCCACTGCCACTGCTGATGCTGACCTCACTGACAAAATTAAGCTAGCTGTGGGACATGGATCTGGAGAAATAACATTTCACAACATGGGAGACAAAATGATCAGCAGGGATCCGTCCAGGACTCGCAGAGATGATAGTTCCTCTTCCTCCGTCTCATCAAGTCATCTGGTATCTCAGACAGAGGATTCATTTTCCTCAATGAACTGAATCTGGCGATTGACTTGGACAACAGTGACGATGATTTCTTTCTGCCTTCACTGGTATCAGACCAGAGCGTACATCTTTCAAACAAACAAGACAAACATGATGGTGGGCCCATATTTAACAAACCAGGTTTTTTCAGGAAACCCACCTGCTCTCAGTCCATAACCCCAACTGGTGGTGGCCCCCCACGTCCACAGGGCAGGTCTGCGGACCTCCAGGAGGCGTTTGTTACATCTGTGAACTACTCAGTAACAAACACCCAGCCAACTCTTCATCACCTCCAAACTGTCTCCTCAGATCTCGGTTCAAGTAGGAGAGACTCCAGCTGTTTGCCTCCTTCCCACAGCGTTCCCTCACTGAGTCCATTCACCTCTACAAAGAAGGAGACCTTCACCCGAGCGAACAGCTTACCTGACATGCTGCTAAAAAACAGCTTTGAGGAGTTCACACCTGATATTGATGAAGACGATGAAACCTACAGGTTCCAGTGCTCCTGCCCAGGCCTGTACCAGTGCAGAGTGACCGGCCTGGTGTTCCACATGGAGGGAGAAGGGGACGTGGATTACAGGACTGTCCCTTGGAACAGGAGACGACTGGCCCAGCATCACAAGCAGCCTGCAGGACCCCTGTTTGACATCAAATGTGTGCAGCAGTCTATGTGTCAGCTTCACCTCCCACACTGTGAGATCCGCTCCACAGGTGGATGTGACTTCCTGTCAGTTGCTCATGTGAATGATGAGGGCATCGAGTTTATCAGCCCTCATAAGATAACAGAGACTCATGTAGTTATAAACGTCACAGGCTTTTCTGGTTTCGGTAATGTCAGGGATGAAGACTCACCACCTGACCCGGTCCGAGCGCTGGTTCTGCTTTTCTACAGGCCTCCGGTTGACCCTGATCTGGAATCACTCCTCAATGTGTTGTTGCTACCGAAGAATGGCGTTTTCCGGGAGGTTCTGCGAACCAGGAAGAACTTCTTTGGAGATGAGATCCTCATACAGACATCCCCACACTGTAAACTGCACCCAAAGCAGGAATACACACTGTCCACTTGTCCTGAAGACGACTTGGTTCTAGTTCAACCACCAGAAGCAGAATTTGACTGTGACAACTACGACAACTACTTCCCATCATTCCAGGTGGATTTCGAAAAACCCATGAAACACATTAAGCTGCTTTTGAGAGACACCAACAAAGTCAAAGTCTGGGAAAGACGAGTTTGTCTTTCGTCCACTGGAGTGAAAAGGTCCTGTGTGCAGGGCAGTTCAGATGACGGCCTGTTGGACATACGGAGCAGCTTCATCGACGGGATATCAGGACCTGTTCTCAAAAGTCTGCTGGACAAAATGTTTGAGAAAAAGGTGATGACTGATTCTGAGAGGGAGTCAGCGGACGAGATCCAGAACAGAAGAGACAAAGCTCGTGTTGTTTTCGACACAGTGAGGAATAAAGGTGAAGCTGCCAGCTCAGAGATGATTGACTTTCTCTGCGAGGTCGACCCCTTCCTGTCTGAACATCTCGGGCTGATCTGAAGCTCAGTGAACAGGTGATGGATGCAGAACGTGAACATGATCTACATGTACTGTATATCAACAATTAGATATTGAATTTACAGTTGTGGACTTGACCAGTCTTGAAATAAAATCTTTAGTCTTTGAGTGAAAACGCAGTCGATTCAGCCCAAAAGCTGCTTCATCAGCACATTTCTGTTATTGTTGCATCATTATTCCAAAGTCCAACGTGAAATTTTTAAATTCAGTTTTTCCTTCAAGTCTCTCAAACTTTTGACCCACCTCAGAATATACAGACAACCTGCATGAACGTGACCTGACTGTAGAGCTAAATATTACAGGCTGGTGAAAGTGGTATCGATCGGTATCATTCATACTCTTATTAGATTATTGGATGTTTTGTTGTGATATGAGTTTAAATCCATTTAAGAACAAAATGAAACAGCAGCCGACAGCAAATCATCAAAGTTTATTTCCTGCACATTTAAAAGCAATAAAAGTATCAGCTTCTATCTATGAATGACAGCCCCATCGCTTCAGAAAACCTAAACATCAGCTCAGTTCTCTGTGGGCGTTTGAGTGGTACCGACAAGCCTCGGCTGCGGATTTGGACCGCGTGTTTCCTGTTTGTCTGTTGGATCGTCCAAGAGTCCGACACGCAGCGACAGTTCACATCCAAAAACTGTGTGTAGTACAGGAACTCTACGACCTGCAGAGTGAGCCAGTGTCGCCATCTAGTGGTAAAATTTAAAAAAACAGTGCACAAAACCTCCCTGTTCAAACCCCACAAATCTGTCACTCGAATAAATTAGCTCGTTAATTCAGTTCATCATCAGCCAGTATTTACACCAGTGCTTCAGCCAGTTCAACAGTTTTTACAAACCAAAGAAAAAGAAACAAACAAACTCTCTTCAAATTGCTCTTGTTGTCTGTAATGGACAAGCGGAGAGCTGCAAAACAAAGAAATACAGAGAAACCACAGACTGAAGGAATCAAAGACAGAAAGACAGACAGAGCAGCAGTCCAGATCCACTGATGATCCTCTGTCACATGATCCAGAGGAACACACATGATGATGGTGGACTTGACATTGTGTCTGACAGTGGAGCTGATCTCAGAGCAGTTCAGACTGCAGCACTGACAGTCATCTCCACTTGTTGTGATTCCTCCGTCAGTCTCTGCTGGATGAAGCTCTCCTCTCCACTCCACCTCCCAGTAACATGGCCCAGTCAGAGCTGATGCTGCTGCTTCAACCTCTCTGGATCATCAGGACTCAGCTGACCAACACACACACCTTTCTCACCACTGACACTCTGACAGAGATCACTTCCAGCTGATGAGAGAAGCAGACAGACAACAGAAGTCATGAATCAGTGTTAGGACTGTAACAGTGCTGTGACATCTGATTGGCTGACTGTTCTCTCTCTCATCTGATTGGCTGACTGTTCTCTCTCTCATCTGATTGGCTGACTGTTCTCTCTCTCATCTGATTGGCTGACTGTTCTCTCTCATCTGATTGGCTGACTGTTCTCTCTCTCATCTGATTGGCTGACTGTTCTCTCTCTCATCTGATTGGCTGACTGTTCTCTCTCTCATCTGATTGGCTGACTGTTCTCTCTCTCTCTGTCTTTCTGTCCAATCCTGAAGCCTGTCAGCGTTCTCCTCTCACAGCTTCACTGAGGAAAGCAGCCGCTGAGAAGGTCGGAGGTTTACAGGAAATACTGGATCTGTGCTTTGATACTAACTGTGTTTAGTACAATACTGCTGAGACCAACATGGACTGACTGCAACCCTCTACTGACCTCAGAGTCTGCAGACTGCAGTGTGGACTCTCCACAAGATCAGACAGAGGCTTCACTCCTGAATGCTGCAGGTCGTTCCAGCTCAGGTCCAGCTCTGTCAGATGGGAGGGGTTGGACTTCAGAGCTGAGGCCAGAGAAGCACAGCTGATCTCTGACAAACTGCAGTGCTCCAACCTGAATAAAGAATAAATGATGTTGATAAAAATCCATTTATGATCCAATCAGATGTGTTCAGTGTGTGTGTGTGTGTGTGTGTGTGTGTGTGTGTGTGTGTTTTGAAAACAACAGAAACCAAAGAAATATTTCTACGTCAACAAGTAAACTCAGTGTGGATCAGTATAATATCAGCCTGATGTCTGCAGTTTAGTGTCAGCACAACTTTCACATCATATTAATCTCAGCACAGAAGGAAAAAATGTGTCTGACCTCAGAGTCTGCAGTCTGCAGTGTGGACTCTCCAGAAAATCACACAGCAGCTTCACTGCTGAATCCTGCAGGTTGTTCCACTTCAGGTCCAGCTCTGTCAGATGGGAGGGGTTGGACTTCAGAGCTGAGGCCAGAGAAGCACAGCTGATCTCTGACAAACTGCAGCGCTCCAACCTGAATAAAGAATAAATGATGTAAGTTTATGAAACAGTTCAGTCAGTAGAAACATCAAACAGCTTCATAAAAACAGATTTCTTATAGAGTTTATTCAGTGATTTAATTTGTTGTCACTTCTTTAAACTTATGATGTGAATATAAGATGAAAATCCAGAGCTGAAGAGGTTCACAGTGAATTATCCAGTGTAGATTTGTCTTGTTATATTCAGGTTTGAAATGTGCAGCTCAACATTGATCTGCCACAGTCAATGGACTAAACCACAGAAGAAGAAAATAGACTTTAGCATTCAGATACTCAGTGTGGATCAGTATAATATCAGCCTGATGTCTGCAGTTTAGTGTCAGCACAACTTTCACATCATATTAATCTCAGCACAGAAGGAAAAAAGTGTCTGACCTCAGAGTCTGCAGTCTGCAGTGTGGACTCTGCAGAAAATCACACAGAGGCTTCACTGCTGAATCCTGCAGGTCGTTCCACTTCAGGTCCAGCTCTGTCAGATGGGAGGGGTTGGACTTCAGAGCTGAGGCCAGAGAAGCACAGCTGATCTCTGACAAACTGCAGCGCTCCAACCTGAATAAAGAATAAATGATGTAAGTTTATGAAACAGTTCAGTCAGTAGAAACATCAAACAGCTTCATAAAAACAGATTTCTTATAGAGTTTATTCAGTGATTTAATTTGTTGTCACTTCTTTAAACTTATGATGTGAATATAAGATGAAAATCCAGAGCTGAAGAGGTTCACAGTGAATTATCCAGTGTAGATTTGTCTTGTTATATTCAGGTTTGAAATGTGCAGCTCAACATTGATCTGCCACAGTCAATGGACTAAACCACAGAAGAAGAAAACAGACTTTAGCATTCAGATACTCAGTGTGGATCAGTATAATATCAGCCTGATGTCTGCAGTTTAGTGTCAGCACAACTTTCACATCATATTAATCTCAGCACAGAAGGAAAAATGTGTCTTACTGTGCAAGTTACTGAAAATGACTAATTAGTTACAGTTACTAGATACTTCTCTCAGAAGTAATTGGATTACTTTATCAATTCCTGCATATGAAACTTCAGTGTTCTTTTAAATGTGGACTTCATATTTGAAGCTCTTTGAACATTGAATCAGTCGAGCTGACGAGGAGACATTTAGTTTGCACTCGTGGAAATTCTCCTTAAATTCAACATGTCAGAATGTTCATTAAAGATTTCTGTAGAACAGTTTGGACATGAACTAAATATATTTTCACATGTAGAAAAACATTTCAACCAGCCCAACCTGACTCACAGATATCTTTCATTTAATCATAGATATCAGTAATTCATGTTTCACTAGAAACAACAACGATCACAGACATCTACACCTGAATATACACATGCTGAAAAAGGATGTGACTCGTGGAAATGTAACCTTCACATGTGAGATATCTACAATTATATTTACGATACATCAACTCATTATTTCACATGTCACCTCATTAGCATATTATTTGGATATATCACCTCATTAGCATATATATTCTTGATATATCACCTCATTTGCATATTAATTTAATATACATACTTCATTGCGGATTTCTACAGAGACGTTTGACTTGTGGAAATTCCCCTTTTGAGATCTAAAGCTTAATTCTGACGAGGCATAAAATGAACTGTAGATATCTCAGATATAATTGTTACTAGTACAAATATAATTTTCACAGTTCAAACTGTGTTTCAGACTTCTGAAATATAATTCTAGATATCTGTCTATCTGACACATCGATCATTTCATCTAAGTTTCACTAACTGTAATCTTGTTATTTAACTTGACAAAGCAATCAGTTACATTTCTAGTTACCACCAAAAGTAGTCTAATTACAATCTGTTACACATTAGTCCCAACACTACTAACCTCAGAGTCTGCAGTCTGCAGTCTGGACTCTCCAGAAAATCACACAGCAGCTTCACTCTTGAATCCTGCAGTTTGTTTCCACTCAGGTCCAGCTGTGTCAGATGGGAGGGGTTGGACTTCAGAGCTGAGGCCAGAAAAGCACAGCTGATCTCTGACAAACTGCAGCCCTCCAACCTGAATAAAGAATAAATGATGTAAGTTTATGAAACAGTTCAGTCAGTACAAACATCAAACAGCTTCATAAAAATATATTTGTAACACTTTCTATCTTTCTAACAGCATTCATAGTGAATTCATTCATAATGTTCTATGACTGCACTCATAAACACACATAATGCTTTCTGATATCAACAGTCATGAAACATTATAGATGTGACTTGTGAATTCTAACGTCAGTGTCTGATGGAGGCTCTTGACTAGTTCTAAACTAGAGGTTGACTGATGGAGCTTCTAACACATTCTGACTACCTGTACTCACCTGTACACACGTCAACAGTCAGCTGTAGTAAGAAGTCACAGTGTGCTCTAACAGTCCATGCAGTGTCATCACTTATCAGTGTATGTGTTCAGTAACGTGACGTACATGCTGATCACTATAACCATTCATGCTTCACTCTAATGTTTGATTGTTGGTGTTCAGTAAAGTGGGATGTGTTTTCATGCTGCATCATCACTGATTATTATGGAAGACGACCAAACGCAGAGAATTCAAAGTCACATTTGTCTGATTTAGAAATGAAATCATGAGCTGCTGAAAACCTAAATGATGAATTCAAAGTCAGAAAAAGAAGCTTTATTTTCACTGTGGGATGACAGACACTGTTACACCAACACAACCCCACAGCTGTATTCTGCTCTACGAGACACATCAGGACTCTTCAGCTGTTTTTAGTTTGATGGAGTTTTAACTGTTGGAGATAACACTGTCAGCTGAGCTGCAGGCTGTCACACACAAAGCTAGCTCTGTTCACACAGTCCGAGCTGACGAGGAGACATTTAGTTTGCACTCGTGGAAATTCTCCTTAAATTCAACGTGTCAGAATGTTCATTAAAGATTTCTGTAGAACAGTTTGGACATGAACTAAATATATTTTCACATGTAGAAAAACATTTCAACCAGCCCAACCTGACTCACAGATATCTTTCATTTAATCATAGATATCAGTAATTCATGTTTCACTAGTAACAACAACGATCACAGACATCTACACCTGAATATACACATGCTGAAAAAGGATGTGACTCGTGGAAATGTAACCTTCACATGTCAGATATCTACAATTATATTTACGATACATCAACTCATTATTTCACATATGTCACCTCATTAGCATATTATTTGGATATATCACCTCATTAGCATATATATTCTTGATATATCACCCAATTTGCATATTCATTTCATATACATACTTCATTGCGGATTTCTACAGAGACGTTTGACTTGTGGAAATTCCTTTTTTGAAATCTAAAGCTTAATTCTGACGAGGCATAAAATGAACTGTAGATATCTCAGATATAATTGTTACTAGTACAAATATAATTTTCACAGTTCAAACTGTGTTTCAGACTTCTGAAATATAATTCTAGATATCTGTCTATCTGACACATCGATCATTTCATCTAAGTTTCACTAACTGTAATCTCGTTATTTAACTTGACAAAGTAATTAGTTACATTTCTAGTTATCACCAAAAGTAGTCTAATTACAAGCTGTTACACATTACTCCCAAAACTACTGACCTCAGAGTCTGCAGTCTGCAGTGTGGACTCTCCAGAAAATCACACAGCAGCTTCACTGCTGAATCCTGCAGGTCGTTGTAGCTCAGGTCCAGCTCTGTCAAATGGGAGGGTTTGGACTTCAGAGCTAAGGCCAGAGAAGCACAGCTGATCTCTGACAACCTGCAGCCCTCCAACCTGAATAAAGAATAAATGATGTAAGTTTATGAAACAGTTCAGTCAGTAGAAACATCAAACAGCTTCATAAAAATATATTTGTAACACTTTCTATCTTTCTAACAGCATTCGTAGTGAATTCATTCATAATGTTCTATGACTGCACTCATAAACACACATAATGCTTTCTGATATCAACAGTCATGAAACATTATAGATGTGACTTGTGAATTCTAACGTCAGTGTCTGATGGAGGCTCTTGACTAGTTCTAAACTAGAGGTTGACTGATGGAGCTTCTAACACATTCTGACTACCTGTACTCACCTGTACACACGTCAACAGTCAGCTGTAGTAAGAAGTCACAGTGTGCTCTAACAGTCCATGCAGTGTCATCACTTATCAGTGTATGTGTTCAGTAACGTGACGTACATGCTGATCACTATAACCATTCATGCTTCACTCTAATGTTTGATTGTTGGTGTTCAGTAAAGTGGGATGTGTTTTCATGCTGCATCATCACTGATTATTATGGAAGAAGACCAAACGCAGAGAATTCAAAGTCACATTTGTCTGATTTAGAAATGAAATCATGAGCTGCTGAAAACCTAAATGATGAATTCAAAGTCAGAAAAAGAAGCTTTATTTTCTCTGTGGGATGACAGACACTGTTACACCAACACAACCCCACAGCTGTATTCTGCTCTATGAGACACATCAGGACTCTTCAGCTGTTTTTAGTTTGATGGAGTTTTAACTGTTGGAGATAACACTGTCAGCTGAGCTGCAGGCTGTCACACACAAAGCTAGCTCCGTTCACACAGTCCACGTCAATAAGTTCAGTTCATGAAGAGTTAATTAGACCACCTGGTTGAAGACTGATTGGAATCTATACAAAGTAAATACCTGTATGGGTTTTTAATACTGAACTACTTCAATGCATGGAAAACTGAAAATTTGCAGCATTCTAGTGACATCAGTATAGCTGTCAGTGTGTTAGCAGTCCACATTACTGTGTGCTGGCGTGTGTTTGTGCTGTTAGCTCAGACCTGAAGATAAAACTACCTCAGTATGATGAAGTGTAGGAGCTTTAGGTTTATTACAGTGACTTTGTGAACGAAGCTGGAGTTCTCCATGAATTCTGCTGATGAGCCTGCAGCTCACTAATTCTAACTTTTATTTAACTTGACAAAGTAATTAGTTACATTTCTAGTTACCAACAAAAGCAGTCTAATTACAGTATATAACACATTACTCCCAACTCTACTGACCTCAGAGTCTGCAGTCTGCAGTGTGGACTCTGCAGAAAATCACACAGCAGCTTCATTCCTGAATCCCGCAGGTTATTTCCACTCAGGTCCAGCTCTGTCAGATGGGAGGGGTTGGACTTCAGAGCTGAGGCCAGAGAAGCACAGCTGATCTCTGACAAACTGCAGCACCTCAACCTGAATAAAGAATAAATGAAGTACGTTTATGAAACAGTTCAGTCAGTAGAAACATCAAACAGCTTCATAAAAATATATTTGTAACACTTTCTATCTTTCTAACAGCATTCGTAGTGAATTCATTCATAATGTTCTATGACTGCACTCATAAACACACATAATGCTTTCTGATATCAACAGTCATGAAACATTATAGATGTGACTTGTGAATTCTAACGTCAGTGTCTGATGGAGGCTCTTGACTAGTTCTAAACTAGAGGTTGACTGATGGAGCTTCTAACACATTCTGACTACCTGTACTCACCTGTACACACGTCAACAGTCAGCTGTAGTAAGAAGTCACAGTGTGCTCTAACAGTCCATGCAGTGTCATCACTTATCAGTGTATGTGTTCAGTAACGTGACGTACATGCTGATCACTATAACCATTCATGCTTCACTCTAATGTTTGATTGTTGGTGTTCAGTAAAGTGGGATGTGTTTTCATGCTGCATCATCACTGATTATTATGGAAGACGACCAAACGCAGAGAATTCAAAGTCACATTTGTCTGATTTAGAAATGAAATCATGAGCTGCTGAAAACCTAAATGATGAATTCAAAGTCAGAAAAAGAAGCTTTATTTTCTCTGTGGGATGACAGACACTGTTACACCAACACAACCCCACAGCTGTATTCTGCTCTATGAGACACATCAGGACTCTTCAGCTGTTTTTAGTTTGATGGAGTTGTAACTGTTGGAGATAACACTGTCAGCTGAGCTGCAGGCTGTCACACACAAAGCTAGCTCCGTTCACACAGTCCGAGCTCACGAGGAGACATTTAGTTTGCACTCGTGGAAATTCTCCTTAAATTCAACATGTCAGAATGTTCATTAAAGATTTCTGTAGAACAGTTTGGACATGAACTAAATATATTTTCACATGTAGAAAAACATTTCAACCAGCCCAACCTGACTCACAGATATCTTTCATTTAATCATAGATATCAGTAATTCATGTTCCACTAGTAACAACAACGATCACAGACATCTACACCTGAATATACACATGCTGAAAAAGGATGTGACTCGTGGAAATGTAACCTTCACATGTCAGATATCTACAATTACATTTATGATACATCAACTCATTATTTCACATATGTCACCTCATTAGCATATTATTTGGATATATCACCTCATTAGCATATATATTCTTGATATATCACCCAATTTGCATATTCATTTCATATACATACTTCATTGAAGATTTCTACAGAGACGTTTGACTTGTGGAAATTCCCCTTTTGAGATGTAGGTATAAAATGAATTGTAGATATCTCAGATATAATTGTTACTAGTACAAATATAATTTCCACAGTTCAAACTGTGTTTCAGATTTCTGAAATATAATTCTAGATATCTGTCTATCTGACACATCGATCATTTCATCTAAGTTTCACTAACTGTAATCTCGTTATTTAACTTGACAAAGTAATTAGTTACATTTCTAGTTACCACCAAAAGTAGTCTAATTACAATCTGTTACACATTACTCCCAACACTACTGACCTCAGAGTCTGCAGTCTGCAGTGTGGATTCTCCAGAAAATCACACAGCAGCTTCACTCCTGAATCCTGCAGTTTGTTGTAGCTCAGGTCCAGCTCTGTCAGATGGGAGGGGTTGGACTTCAGAGCTGAGGCCAGAGAAGCACAGCTGATCTCTGACAAACTGCAGTTCTTCAATCTGAATAAAGAATAAATGCAGTAAGTTTATGAAACAGTTCAGTCAGTAGAAACATCACACAGCTTCATGGACTAAACCACAGAAGAAGAAAATAGACTTTAGCATTCGGATACTCAGTGTGGATCAGTATAATATCAGCCTGATGTATACACTCAGCACAGTGATGTGGCAAGATTAACAAGATAATAAAGCTTTGTGTACAACATGCTGTGATCTACACATCTCTAACTGAACACACACACTAACAGTCACACACTGCTGTGCTGCTATTTGCCCAGGTACCGGTTCTGTATTAACTTGCAGCCACATTAACTGGTGACCGTGCTGAATGCGTCGTGGTTGTCCCGTGAACGTTACAGTGTCAGAAACAGACCTGACTCGTTGTTGCAGTCTCATTGGTGTGAACGTGTCATGTACTCTGTCACGTATCAAACGCTGCTGTGATGTAAACAGGAAGAGAGCACGTTAGCTCTTCCTGCTAAAGTCTCTAATAACAAATCATGAAGTCCAAGATGGAGCCATGAAACATCACAGGTGTGTAGTTCTGATCAGAATGAAGGCTGAGGTCCAAGATGGCTGTGGTCCGACCCACGAGTACTGATGTATCAGTGTAGTAACGACTGTCACATGAAGGTCTCTAGTTTATGTATAGATCTGTTTCACATAATCAATAAATATTGATTTAATGTTGCAGCACGTTGTTGGATAAATCCAACAACATCCTGACTCACACCAGTCCACTTTGAGTACAGACGAAATTCAGAGTCAGACTGTTGAGTTGTTGTGATTTGTGCTCAGACAAACCAAGAAAAAAAGTGAAATGACGGAAATTTAAAAAGTCTGTTATGGACAGAGCAGAACACATGAACTGACCTCAGAGTCTGCAGTCTGCAGTTTGGACTCTCCAGTCCAGCACACAGCAGCTTCACTCCTGAATCTTCCAGCTTGTTTCCACTCAGGTTCAGCTCTGTCAGATGGGAGGGGTTGGACTTCAGAGTTGAGGCCACGACTTCACAGTGAGTCTCTGAGAGTCCACAGTTAGAAAGTCTGTGATGACAGAGAATATGAAACTTAAAGTCAAATAAAATCTGACAGTTGTTATAAAAACAGACTCTATGCATTTAGACCACTGAGCACATTAACATGAGCTGCTGTAGTGGCTGTGGTCAGTTGTTCAGCCTGAGCTGGTCAGTCATCAGAAGGTTTGTGGTTTGAAACCTGAGCTCCTCCTGTCCACATGTCAAAGTGTCCTTGAACTTGTCCTTGAGCCCCTAACCCTAACCCTTGTCACATTTTGATCTACAGGGAGCTGCATTTGTTTTTACATACATACATTATCTGTAACTGCGTATCCTCTCTCGAGTCGCGGAGGGCTGGAGCCTATCCCAGCTGACACTGGGCGAGAGGCGTGGTACTGTAAGTGGCCAGTTCATCACAGGGCACATAGAGACAAACAACCATTCACAACAACATCCACACCTACGGACACTTTAGAGTCATCAATTAACCCACTGAGAACCCACCCGGGTAACCCGGGTGTTATGGAGTTTTCTATTCTTAGGTTACACAAGGTCACATGTGGGCCTTGAGGTCCTCGGCTGGATTAGTTGTTTGGTTTTGACTTTGAGTTCT
The DNA here is from genome assembly GCA_023373845.1 of Nibea coibor. Taxonomy (NCBI): domain Eukaryota; kingdom Metazoa; phylum Chordata; class Actinopteri; family Sciaenidae; genus Nibea; species Nibea coibor. The sequence continues at coordinate 1,236,898 of CM041736.1, read as the reverse complement.
GTAGAATGTGACTGACTCAGGAACTTCTGATGAACTGTGTGTGTCTCTAATTCTCCTTGGCCAAGCGTCAAGAAATATCACAGCATAAGACATCAGAGGCCCCTGAACACTTTGTGAACTCCTGACCTCACCACTGACTTCAGGAATTTCTCCACAACAACAAGGAGAACATGTAAACTCTACACATAAAGGGCCCATCCGAGGTTTGAACCAAGAACCTTCTTGCTACAAGGTGACAGTGCTAACCACGGCACCACCGTGCCACTGCATTTATTTTTGTTCAATTTTCTTTTAACACGATGTTCAATGACTGTCGGTTGGAGCTCAGATGTATTTACCCCAGACAGGTGCTTGTGTGCAGCTTGACATTGTTTTCTAATGTTCATCACATCTGGACTTACTCAGCCTTTCTGCAGTTCCTCACAGCTGGAATCAGTCTCCGTCGTCCCTCCAATGATGTGTTGTACTTCTTCAGGTCAAACTCATCCAGAACCTCCTCTGACATCTGCAGCATGTAGGCCAGAGCTGAGCAGTGGATCTCAGGGAGTTTCTTCTCTGATCTGTTCTCTGACTTCAGGAACTCTTGGATCTCCTGATGGACTGAGTCATCGTTCATCTCCATCAGACAGTGGAAGATGTTGATGCTTCTGTCAGGAGAGATTAAATAACTGTTCATCTTCTTCAGGTTGTTGATGGCTCTCTGGATGATTTCTGGACTGTTGTCTGTCTGACCCAGCAGGCCTCCTAAGAGTCTCTGGTTGGACTCCAGAGAGAGGCCATGAAGGAAGCGGACAAACAGGTCCAGGTGACCATTTTTACTCCTCAGAGATCTCTGCATGGCCACCATCAGGAAGACATCAAGGGATGAGTCACTGGATTTCAAGTCTTTCCCCAAGAAGTCCTCCAGTACCTCTGTGTTCCTGTTGGTGTAACAGTGGAACAGGTAGACTGCAGCCAGAAACTCCTGAACGCTCAGATGAACAAAGCAGTAGACTGTTTTCTGGAAGATCACACTCTCTCTTTTGAAGATCTCTGTACAAACTCCTGAGTACACCGAGGCCTCTGTGACATCCAGACCACACTGCTCCAGGTCTTCTTGGTAGAACATGATGTTTCCTTTCTCCAGCTGTTCAAACGCCAGCCTCCCCAGCTTCAGAAGAACTTCCCTGTCAGCCTCCGTCAGCTCCTGTGGACTCGTCTCATGTCCTTCATCGTACTTCTTCTTCTTCCTCTTTGTCTGAACCAGCAGGAAGTGTGAGTACAGGTCAGTCAGGGTCTTGGGCAGCTCTCCTCTCTGGTCTGTGGTCAACATGTGGTCCAGAACTGTAGCAGTGATCCAGCAGAAGACTGGGATCAGACACATGATGTGGAGGCTCCTGGAGGTCTTGATGTGTGAGATGATTCTGCTGGACAGATCTTCATCACTGACTCTCCTCCTGAAGTACTCCTCCTTCTGAGCGTCAGTGAAGCCTCGTACTTCTGTTACCCTGTCAACACGTGAAGGAGGGATCTGATTGGCTGCTGCAGGTCTGGAAGTTATCCAGATGAGAGCCGAGGGAAGCAGGTTCCCCTTGATGAGGCTTGTCAACAGCACGCTGACTGATGACTCCTGTGTGACATCAGACACGACCTCTTTGTTGTTGAAGTCCAGTGAAAGTCTGCTTTCATCCAGGCCGTCAAAGATGAACAGAAGTTTACAGACAGCGAGCTTCTCTGCTGTGACCTTCTGTAATGTTGGATGGAAAACATGGAGCAGCCTGAGAAGACTGAACCGCTCATCTTTGATCAAGTTCAGCTCCCTGAACGAGAGCAGAACCACCAGACTGACATCTTGGTTCTCCGAGCCCTCTGCCCAGTCCAGAGTGAACTTCAGCACTGAGAAGGTTTTTCCAACGCCAGCGACGCCGTTGGTCAGAACGACTCTGATGTGTCTCTGTTGGTCAGGTAAGGCTTTAAACATGTCGTGGCATTTGATGGGAGTGTCATGGAGGGTCTCCTTCTTCTTGGAAGCTGTCTCAAGCTGCCTCACCTCATGTTGGGTATTAACCTCTTCACTCTGTCCCTCTGTGATGTAGAGCTCAGTGTAGATCCTGTTGAGGAGGGTTCCACTTCCTGTTTCATCACTTCCTTCAGTCACACGTTCACATCTCGTCTTCAGACTGATCTTATGTTCATCTAAAACCTCCTGCAGACCACTATCTTTAAAAGAGAAGACACAGAAACAAAGACAATTACGACCTGCTGATATTAAAATTACCAATATACAAATACATGTTCACATTCATGTTGTGTAGACCTGTTTTTAATGAACAGCACTGCTAACACTGCACTGTGTGACTGATATGTGAAAGTCCACAGAGGAACAGTGAACTCCAAACCACAGAGATTCAGTTAGAAGCTCTTAAAGTACTGAGAGCTGCACACAGAGAGACTTTTAAACAGTTTCCTCTCTGGTCACCAGCACAGACATGTTGGTCCAGTCAGTTTAAGTACAGATGTGACTTTGGTTTGAGGGAGGAGACCATCTCAGGTTGGACCCTGAACAGCTCCACTCGGTGTGTCCTGCTGTGAGGCTGCAGTTAAGATGCAGTTATTCATGATTTGGCACGATGTGGTGTGAAGACAAACGTTACAGTAATGTTGGTCGTCTATCTCAGCTAACACTGACCTCTGACCTGTATCTAACACTGACCTCTGACCTGTATCTAACACTGACCTCTGACCTGTATCTAACACTGACCTCTGACCTGTATCTAACACTGACCTTTGAACTGGAGCCGCACTGCTTTCTGTGCCAGGATCTCTCCTTCCTTGTGGACGGTGCAGATGTAGGTGCCACTGTCTGTGTAGCAGAGGTCCTTCAGCGTCAGACTGAGGTCTCCAGTTCTCAGTGGCTCTTCCTTCATATTTGTGCGATTGCGGTAAAAGTTGTCTTGTTTGTCAGGATGGTCCTGGCCGTTCTGGTGAACATGGACCTTCATGGGTTCTGGGTCAGAGCGGTTCCACTCCACTGTGACGTTGTCAAGCTGCTGGACTTTGGTTGTGTAGGGAAGCCTGATAGACCTGGTGCCCTGCTCCACCTTCACCTCCACCTTGGAGACTACGAGGACAACAAGCCACAACATCAGCTGGACAAACACACACACAAACACACAGAGTCCTCTTGCTACCATGGTGACGAGAATCTCCAAATGGTTAAAAGGGAACATTTGGTTATTATCAAAAAGAAGAAGTTACTATTTAAAAGAAAGTATGGACAAACAATACAGCCTGATCTACACCAGAGAATAAAAGGTGTGTGTGTGTTTGTGTGGGTGAAGCTAGAAGGAATGTGTGTGTGTGTCCCTCTTATCTACACGTGTGTGCACATGAAACACGTCTGAGCAGAGACAAAGGAGGATGTGAAGTGAAGGTTTGAACAGCACACCTGAGCACAGTGACTGTATTTATCACACAGTAACAGGTGAACCGTGGTTCCGTGGCACTGGACCTTTATCAAACACAGATGGCTCTGCTTGAATCTGACGGCACAGATTACAAAATGAACAGAATGAAAACACCTCTGTGACTAAACTGAAACTGCCCATGTCGCCAGTTTATTCTCTTTACTGGCACTATGTTATTTGTTTCTGCAGAATTTAATGTTTAGATAGAACTCATTATTGGTTCAGCCCAAGCGTGTTTCGCCCGTCCTTTTTTCAGATGTAACATCTACTACAGGATCATGAAGTACTCCATGAAGTACTCTGATCTGTAATACTGGTTTGAATCCTACCTCACAGAGGCCCCTTCTCTTCTCTATTCAAACCACCTCTCTGTATCACTGCTATGCAGATGACACTCAGCTCTTTCTGTCATTTCCACCTGATGACCCCTCGGTCTCTGCACGGGTCTCTGAACATCTCTCAGATATCTCCACATGGATGAAGAAACACCACCTCCAGCTCAACCTCTCAGAATCCACTCCACTGTCTACCTGTAGCAGCCAACATCAAATTCAAATGCTAGCTACAAAGTAGTCTTCGGTTCTGCACCCACCACTTTTGAATGTCCTGATACAGAATGTTGGTGGAACGTCCTACCAGTTCCAGATCAGGGGCGTCCCTCTCTGCCTTCACAAACCTCCTGAAGTCCTTCAGCTCTTCAGAGAGGACCTCCTCTACAACACTACCAACAGCTGGACAATCTATCTACAACTGGACTTTGGTTTTCTGTAAACACATTTATTTTTTCAATTTATGGGTAGTAATCAGCTTTTCAACCAAGCAGAGGACAGAACAACTACAGTAAACCTGCTCAAACACACACATAACATACCTGTGATGGTTCTGTACCGAAGATATACTGCTGCAAGACTCAAAGCAGCAACCAGGAGAACCAGAAGAACCAGGAGAATGATCCAGGCCTCAGCTGGGAAGGTGTACGGGACTGTGGACATCAACATGAGTTACATGATCCTAAAGTATTCATTTTAAAGCTTCATGGCACATTTTCACAGATATGTTACCAGAACTGGATACCATGTTCAATTTTTTTCTTTTCAGGTGAAGGGCCTGGACCCCAAACCTAAACCGTCACCTGACCCTAAACCCTAAACCTAACGAGGTGTGGAATCCATGTCTTTGAGGTGTAGCTGGGATTCATTGTCATTACTGGTAACATTCACGTGAACCCGCTATGGTCACGGTGGTCGCAGTCCAGGATACAAAAACCTTAAACCAGACGCAGTTTCCTGCCAGTTCCAGTCTGAAGGACCGAGGACTCGTGTCTCAGTCACCTGAGGACTCGTGTCCTGCTCAGATTTACCAAATTACCTGTGCATGAATCAAAAGGTGGAGATGGCTCTGCCTTGCATGCCCTCCTACAACCCTTCTCTCTGGTCCAAGCCTCTTCTATGGGTAGAATGAGCAAGAACGGGACGCACCGCTCAGAGTCCTGGAGGCTGTCTTCACAGATCCTGGACTTTCCCTTCAAGGTCATCAATGCAGCTGCAGTCTGCATCCATCTTCCTGAATCCATGTGGATCCGTCCTGCCATCCATGTCGCTTAGGTCCAGCCTGTCAGGGAGATTCTGCTTTGTTGTGCTTCTGGGTTCAACCTCGTGATTCTCTGAGCATTCACACAGAGGAACCGCGGCACGTTGACACCTGTAGGTTCAGTAGATAACCTGCTGTGTCTGTGTGCACATCAAGGCTCTTCATGAGTCAACACCTGGATGTATGTTTGAACTTTTATACCATAACTCATGCAGAGAGAATTGTATCCAGGTCTGATAATACATCCATGTCCACATGCCTGATATTTTACCTCAGATCTGTTCCTGCGTCAGTCCTCAGGTCGTTCACTCTGTCAGTCCTGTCTAAAGTCTGTACTGTCAGGATCTGGAGTGGACAACATTTTGTCTACGTAGCTGAAGGGGAGCGACCAATGGCATTGAGGAAATGACGGCTGAGGAAGCAGATGGAGCTGAAGAGGCTGAGGTGAATACCTCAGTATACAAATGGAGCTTGGACATATGTTTATATTTTATCATGGAGGTCAGATGCTGGAGCTAATGCTCCACTCAATTAAAATTCAGAGAAGAACAAGAAGCAGTGAAATTTCTGGTCAGTTAATGGCTGCAGTCAAATTGAGACAACACTACCCTGCTGAAATTAAAGCACTACACCAGGAAGTACACCGAGTACACCGAGTACTACATGGAGGAGTCCTAATGGAAGGATCTGAACTGAAACACAGCATGTATCTACAGCAGTGACCTCTGGTTGGTTTGCTCCTCACCTTTGACCAGCAGCTGTACTTCTGTCAGTCTCTCTTCATATGTGTCGATGCGGATGGTGCAGGTGTAGTTGCCGCTGTCAGAGAGGCGGGGTTTGTTCAGAGTGAGGCTGAAGTCTCCAGTGTCCAGAGCGTCAGCTGACATCGAGGTTCGGTTGCTGTAACGCTGGTTTTGAACATAAGGCTCACTCCTGTCCTGGTGCTGGTGGATGGTTGTGGGGCTGAGGTCGAAGCGGCTCCACACCACTATGGGTTCCTCCAATAACCTTAGTACATGGCAGGGCAGCACGACTGACTCCACCCCTTCATACACCTCAACACCTGAGGCATGCTGGGAAACTGTGAGGACACACACAGACAGGTGAAACACAGCGTAAATATAACTGTACCTTTATGAATAATAATAATATTCGGTATTAATAATCTGAATCTGTGAGTCAAGTTATCCTGACACGTGACGGCTGCAGACAGGTTTGTCAACTCGGCACGATTCACATTAACTCAGTCATCTCTGAGCGCAGAAACCAGACTGTCCAGCTCCACACCTGACAGAGCCACACCTTACTATCTTTACCTTCATGTGACACCTTTACCATCATGTTACACCTTTACATCATGTGACACCTTTACCTTCATGTGACACCTTTACATCATGTGACACCTTTACCTTCATGTGACACCTTTACATCATGTGACACCTTTACCTTCATGTGACACCTTTACATCATGTGACACCTTTACCTTCATGTGACACCTTTACATCATGTGACACCTTTACATCATGTGACACCTTTACATCATGTTACACCTTTACATCATGTTACACCTTTACATCATGTTACACCTTTACCATCAAATGTATCTGGATATTTTTCTTACCGTGCACCAGAATCACAAACAGCACAGACATCTTCATCTTCATCTTCATCAGAAACAGTCTGCTTCTCTTCATGTCGTCAATCCGAAGAGTTTGTTACAAAGACAAAAGTCACTTTCACTTTAAAGTTTGTGAGAGAGCCTAAAGGCAGGAAGGAAGGAATGTGACAGAGCAGGTCGAGCTAGGACAAGGAAGAAAGAAAGGAAGAGGGGGAGGGAGGGTGTAAACTCATCACATCAATCATGTTTCAGTACATTTTGTTTTTTATTTGAAGTGACGGCTGACATCTTAAAAGTTTCCTCTGAAGAGATATCAGACACACACATCAGTTTTTTTTGTGGGCATATTTTTCCTCACTGGAACCGAGGGTCTAAGGACAGAGGGTGTCACTCCCTGTACAGACTGTGAAGCCTCTGAGGCAAAATGTGTTTTGTGACTTTGGGCTGTACAGTTAAAATTTGATTTGATTTTAATTGGTATCATTAGCATATCCATTTCAGATATTCCTTCCAGAATTTTTTTTTGTTGTGATATCAGTTTAAATCCATTTAAGAAAAAAATGAAACAGCAGCCAACAGCAAATCATCAAAGTTTATTTCCTGCACATTTAAAAGCAATAAAAGTATCAGCTTCTATCTATGAATGACAGCCCCATCCCTTCAGAAAACCTAAACATCAGCTCAGTTCTCTGTGGGCGTTTGAGTGGTACCGACAAGCCTCGGCTGCGGATTTGGACCGCGTGTTTCCTGTTTGTCTGTTGGATCGTCCAAGAGTCCGACATGCAGCGACAGTTCACATCCAAAAACTGTGTGTAGTACAGGAACTCTACGACCTGCAGAGTGAGCCAGTGTCGCCATCTAGTGGTAAAATTAAAAAAAAACAGTGCACAAAACCTCCCTGTTCAAACCCCCCAAATCTGTCACTCGAATAAATTAGCTCGTTAATTCAGTTCATCATCAGCCAGTATTTACACCAGTGCTTCAGCCAGTTCAACAGTTTTTACAAACCAAAGAAAAAGAAAAACAAAAAAAAAAGACTCAAATTCACCGTTTGGCAAATTATTTTTCTGATTTGAAAAACAAAAAGCTGCTTGAGGAGAGAAAAGTAGAAAACAAGTCACGTTAGCCTGCATCGCCCGGAACATGCGAGAAACCGGGGGTTCAGATCTGACTGCGACGGGGTTCACGAGATCATTTGATCCACTCAAAGCTTTCAAATTGCAATTTGAAGACAGTGAGTGGATCAAAACAAACATTTACCGTCAGACGACACAGAAACCGTTTAGGAAGTCGCAAAGAGAATTTTAAACCCGTCTGACTGTAAGGACGCTTCTTTCTTCAACGTGATGTTCAAAATCAAGAACGATTGCTGCCGACCACATTCTCGTTCTCGCGCCGTCTGTAGGATCGCGTTCTCGTGCAAAGGTCTCAAACTCTGCAAAAAGTTTGAACTCTTGACGGACGGCACCGAGTCCTCGCTGCGCTTGTTACCGTGACTCAAAGTAATCATCAAGTTAATCTGCAGTTTGTTCGTTTATTTGGTCGTTCAGAGACATCTCGACATTTCACAGGTTGGACAACATTTTATCCGTCGACTCAATCGATTAATCCACGCCTCGTTACAGCCCGACACCAGAGTGCGAGGTAATAAACAACAACAACTTAATCTCACAATGACTCAGCAGTTTTCTGACTAACAAACAATCAAAAAAGAAAACCAACAACCTTAATAGAAAAATGTTTTTTCAAACCCAACACACACCTTCAGGACGTCTCTCCCTCCTGCGATTGTTAAACAAAATGGGGTGTGTGTGTGTGTGTGTGTGTGTGTGTGTGTCTTCAACAGTTTTAAGCTGAAAGTAGAGAGCCAGCCATCGCTGTGCTTGGCACTGGTTAAAGTTTCTCAGTAGAGAGCAGAGTTTGCTCGGCGTGGTGCTCACAGCCCTCCATCATCCCCTCCATCATCCCCTCCATCATCCCCTCCTCTTATGTAGACGGTCGGGTGAAGTTCTGCCGCCGTGTCGTCGGGCGCCCTTCACTCGTCCGAGCCGGCCGAGCGTTTCTGGCTTCTTTTGCGAGGAGATCTTTTTGGAGACGCTTTGTCTGGAGGAGGAAGGAGGAGACAAGTTTTCACACATAACTTAGTGTCACTGAATGCCGACCTGCGGCTCGCTCGAGGCTGAGTTCATCTTTCAGAGATTATTAATAACACATGCAGACAGATGGAGGAATGCAAACGCGGCGCTGAGAGGACGTCACACTGAAATCAGCTCTCACCGTTTTAAACGTTTATTTTTAGTTTAAAGGTCCAGTGTCGAGGATTTACCGACATCTGGTGGTTCAGCTGCAAACTGCAACCTCCCTCACCCACAGAGGAGAAACTACAGCGACTGTTAAGTCTTCATCTCGAGTCAGTGTTTAGTTTCGTCTGCAGACTCAAGACTCATTTTTCACTTTCAGAGTTAGTCATGTTCCATCTGTGCCACACACTGGACTTTTAATCCTGAGCACAGACTTCATGTCTCCACACACACAAATGACCAACATGATGAAGATCTGATGAGGATGACGTGGTGTTCAGTAGGACGGGACAGTCTGTCCAAACTCTGATGATAAAAATGATCTGAGTCTGATTCACACAGCCACACGACACAAAGCAGACCTCACCTCTGCGACTCTGCACTGAAGACGCAGGAAAACATGAGCGAGGAGAAGGCGGAGAGAGAGAGAGAGAGAAGACAAAGCGTGAGTGATCCTTGGAGCCACAGCCGAGGTTAAAGTTGATTCAGAAACAGGTGAAGCAGGAAGAGAGAACACATCAGCTGATTATGGGAGGAGAGAAACACGGAGGGACGCGTCGTCACGGTGTGCAGTGACTGAAGCCTCGTGTTGATGCGAACGGGGAAATTAGCTATAGATTTTTATAGAAGTTTGTCTGATCTGATCCAAATACGTCAACAAGCTCTGAATCAGAACCAGATTTCAGAATTAAAGACACAAATCTGCAGCTCTAAAGTGTCGGGTCAACATGCAGCCCGAGAAGCTGAGGCTAGACTTTGACTAGCAGCTGAAGACGACACAGCACGGAGGTGGAGCATCAGGTGAGGGTGGAGGTGCAGGAAACCGAAGCATACGTACTGATCTGGTTGAGCGTTTCCTGAGGGATCCAGCTGAGGTCCACGTCGTTGTGGCTCGAAGTTCCCATTTCCACCTTTGGAGCTGGACGCCGCCTCTGCACACACACACACAAACACACACAGTGTGTAAGAAACCCGTTTTCCTCCGTGTTTACCTGCCGTCATAAACTCAAGATGAGCCGACGCGTTTCATGTTTGTTCTGACACCTCGCTCATCACTTATTGAGCTTTTAAAGAGCCGCTGTGACATTTTGAGGCGGCTGTGCAGTGAAACCAGCTCGATGACGAGGTCGTGATGTGAGATTAAAGCCTCAGACATGCAAGTGAAGTTTCCACGTCGTGCTTTGTCCAGCTGATTAAATAAAATCAACAAATTCTCCTCAAAGTGGGAGCTGTTTGACGTCGTGTTGATTGGTTTTGTCGTGTTGGAGTCTGGCTGTGATCGTTTTACCTTTCTGGACTCCAGCAGCTGGTGAAGGCCGACGACGACCAGCAGGCTGAGGCCTGACAGGAAGACGTACATGAAGATCCTTTGAGAGAGAGGAGGAGGGGAGAAGAACAATGAGTGAAGAGCGATGACGAGGAAGGACAGAGCAGGAGACAGACGAGTGTGTCTCACAAGCAGACTCACGTCTCTCCGTCCAGTCCGTCCTCTTTCTCAGTGATGGTGACCGTCTGGTTGAACACGGCGTCCTGGAAAATGTTTCCCTGCAGAGAAGAAGAGAGGTCAGAGGTCAGTGTGTGAACTCTCCTCTCATTGAAGTCAGCAGTGACCTGCCCTCCTCTCCTTACGTTTCCATCCTTGTAGTTCAGGTTGATGACCAGTCCAAACGGCCGCCCTCCCATCGGCTCGGCGGGGATGAACGAGTACTCAAAGGTGGCCTGTCTGCCGGAGGGAACCACGATGCCGAGCTGCAGAGCCGTGAAGTTCTGGATGTAGAACTGGTAATCCTGACGGAGACAGACAGAACCAAAGTCAGAGGAGTCCAGAGGTCGTTCTGGTGCTGAAGGAGGGAAGTGGGCCGTGTTTTCGTACCTGTGGGTAACGGAAAGAAGCGTCCAGAGACTCGACTACGAAGTTCTCTGATCCTTTGTTGGTGAAGCCGAGCAGGAACTTGACGATGTTGTTGGCCGGGAAGTCTGAAGAGAGAAACAAACACAGCTCAGCACGACACGTCGTCGTCCATCCGTTACCTGAACAGACACGCAGACGACCGACCTTCTCCTTTGACGAACAGGATGGTGGTGTCAGCGTTGGGGGAAGCCTTCACCTCGCCGACCAACGCTTCTTCTTCTTCATCTTCTTTTTCCTCCGTCTAAACACACACACACACAGTTTCAGACTCAGGTGGGCGTCACCTCACAGTATGTATAAAACATGACAGGTGTGTGCATTGATCTGTATTGATTGATTATTACGTGATACTCACTTCACTCACCAGTTCCGCGTTCTCGTCGTCTTCCACTTCCGCCTCGTCGTCCTCGTCCTCAGCGGTCACGTCGTCCACGACGTCCTCGTCCACGGCCTCGGCCTCCTCGTCCTCAGTCAGATCCTGGGCGCTCACCTCGGGCCCTGAAACGAAGGAACGCGTCAGAGTTTTGAAGTCTTCACCTCCAGCTCTCTCCTTCACCCACAAAACAAGAAACACCGAGCTGATTGACTGATTCACGTCTGCGGTTCAACATGAAGGAGGAGACTGAGGCTCGCTGACTGGAGCGTCTGAGCACCACTCACCTCCACCTTCATGCCCACGAGAGAGAGGAGGACGAAGAAGAGTAGAGACAGCACGGACTTTAAATCTCAGCTGCTTCACGTGAAGCCACTCATCACTCAGATCAGTCAGATTAAGCAGCTGCAGGACAAACTCGGTTAAACGTCAAACGTCTGATAGAAACAGGTTCTAATCTGAGCTGAAGTCCTGAGGTGACGGCAGCAGCAGAAGACAAATCTTCACAGTCTGACAACCGAAGCTGACCGCGGGCCGCAGTTTGGACATCCCTGGTGAGTTAGCTGTTAAAGCTAGTTGCAGCTAGCCTGATAACAGGTGACATTCAGCCAGTTTAATGTAACGTTGCACCAGGTGTGCTGTGTATTAATCATCACTGAGTTCATTAAAATGTTTCATTTGTTCAGGAGCTGCTGGGTGACACAGTTAGCGCGTTAGCAGAGCCGCTTAGCTTCCCGGCTAACGGCTAATAGCCGACAGTAAGGACACGTCAGTGTAAGCAGGCGCACATGCAGCTAACTGTGGCTAACTGTAGCTCACCTATGCGGACAGGTAAAGCTCCAGAGAAAGACACAGCACAGGTGAAACAGTTCAGAGACTCAGTGACAGAGAGAAGAAGAGTTTTTAATCCGCAGCTAATTTCAGACAGCGACATGACACAGCGGCTAGTTAGCTTAGCAGCTAACGCTAGCATGCTAATGCTTTGGTAGCTGGTTAAACCGCCCCCCTCCTTTTCTTTCTCTGGCCGCTGAGAGCAGCCGAAACACGGACTCACCCTTGGTGAGGAGGGTCGCCGGGAAGGCCAGCAGCGCCAGCAGCAGCAGTTTGGGCAGAAATTTCATCATTTTGAGGCCGAAATCAGCTCGAGCTCATTCAGCGTCCGACAGGGGCAGGCTGCGAACGAATTACTACCGACACGCATGCGCAATAGAGACTCACGGACAGTAGTAGTGTTACGGCGACGGATGTAACCCTTAGAATTATGTCCCCCCTTAGCGCCGTCACCAGGGCCGTTTCTTTGCTGTATGCGGGCTGGTCAGCCTCATGTTATATTTGGGGAGAATTAAAAGTGTCTGTTATTTATTATTGTCAACATTTATTTGTATAAAACATTTTATTTGCAGCCACTTTCTACTTTTAGAGGGTTAAAGTCGGTCAGGTTAAAAAAAAGAGGAAGCACAAATAAACTGGGGAACAGATTTAAACACAACACCGGAACTGTCGACTGGACAGAAAATTTAATTTAATAATTTCTGCTCAAATGACAAATGTTCCCCGAAATGTTTCATTTAAATCTCCATTTTACACTAAAACAGACTAAAGACTGTCTGTGCTATGAATGTAAATCAAAGCGGACTTCCGGCACCAAATTTCAAAATAAAAGGACTGATCGACAGATTAAAAAATCAGATTTATCTACATCTGTGATAAATATAATTAATTGGTTTATTTTTATTCTGGCACTTAAATTACCAAATTAATTGTTTTTGTCCCGTAAATGTCGAGTTAATATATATAAATATAAATATAGCAGTCAAATTATAAGTCTAATAAATTATGTTAAATTCTGATAAACAGTCTTTAAGATGTGAATAAACCGAGCCACACTTCTGTTGACAAATTATGTTTTATTTCTACCACATGTAACACACTGCAATTATCATATGGCAAAAAAAAAAACTTAACTGAGATTGAGTGATATATAATTTCAAATAATATAAACTTAGTATAATCTGTGCGACATAAATCAAAACTTTACAGCGGTGACATTAGAAGTCAGAAATCAAAGGAATTATAAACTTCCCAAATCAACACAGTTAACATATGAATACTCAGTCAAATCTATTCTATTGCATCTAATATTCATGAAGTCAAACATAGAAAGTAACAAAATGTTCTTGAGTGACAAACTGGCTGAGTGACGTTTTTATTCGACACGTGACTGGGATGCGATCCACACGGCAAGACGACGAACCCTAAAACACGAGTACAGGTAGAAGAGTAAAATATATCTTTCCAAAACAAAGACGGGAGCCGGTGTATCAAAATAGTTTGCAACGTACAGAAACCTGAAGGCCTGACGTACACACACAGTCTGCTCAGACGTCAACTGTGTGTGTGTGTGTGTGTGTGTGTGTGTGTGGACAGCACAAACAGAAAGACACAGTGCGTTAGTTGAAGTCCTTCACAAACACAGAGGTTAGTGTCGCTGTGGGATCTCTCAGAAACCTGAACAACACTCACCTGAACATGAAAACTCAAAGTCAGGAGAAATAAATGACTCAACTCCAGAGATCTCTACGCCGTCCTCCTAACCAGCCATCGCTCATTTCACATTCACCCCTCGGATCATCTCCATTCTCACTCTCATCTCTTAAAGACAGATGTCTCTGTCCTTCCTTCCTTCCTTCCTTCCTTCCTTCCTTCCTTCCTTCCTCTGCTCCTCCTCATTTCTCCTCCACCTTTAAAAGGACAGTCTGATGATGCTGAACATTTTTCTCATTGTCAAACACCAAAACAACATCGTGTCAGTGCGACTTCTCGTGTTTGTCACGAAGACGTTAAAAAAACAGCTTCTGTTTTTAATACTGGATTTGTTGGGGACTATTTTCAGCGGCGGATTAATCCACACATTGAGTTAAATACTTGTTAGTCATGTTGTTGACAATGAGAAAAACACAGAGCATCACCGGGCTTTAATCTAAACCTGCTTTTTTCTTCATTACTAGTTTAATTCCCACTCTGAGCCGATGCAGGCTGTTAAAATAATTTCTAATCTCACACCTTCGCTCTTCATGCATGCTCGCGCTCTTATTCCCTCCTCTAGTTGTAAAGGTTGACATAACGTATCGACAGCATGCTAGATTTATAGCCTTCCTCTCTTTGACCTCCGTCCTCAGATAATCTGTCAGTGTGTGATGTTCTGTGTGTCCAGGAATTATTTTGTGTTTACGAACTGTGACAGTCGACCTCCACCACTTCTTCCTCTCTAGTTAGTGACTGCCTGTCCACAAACAGCTGAACACGTCTGGATGTGATGTCACTTTGATCCCTGAAGTGCAAAGAACATCACCGACTGCTGATTTTCTAACAGTGAGTGAGGCTGGATTTGATTTGTTACTTTATTTGTTCACCACCTCCTCCTCCTCCTCCTCCGCCTCCTCCTCCCTCGCTCGCTCCTCTAGTTGCAACACTCCACGTAGTTTGCCGGCAGCATGCCAGACTTGCCGGTTCTCTGCACGGTGCCGTACATCCAGCCCTCGTCGATGGGCTGAGCGTTGATGATGACGTCGCCGTCCCTGAACGAGACCTCGTCGTGGTCCTGAGCCGCGTAGTCGTACAGCGCCCGGTAAACACGCTGCAGACAATACGACAGTGAGAGGTCAGACTGGGACACGCGGACACACCTGTAACTCTTCACAATCAGTGAGCATTCTTCAAGTTAGATAGATTTGTAGGGTGACAGTCTGACTTTGGATGAAAGTGTGAATGATCTAAATGCACCAATAAACAGCTGATCGGTGTGAAACTGGTGGTGGGATGAAATGAAGCGTTACCATGGTGGCTGAGTGCGGCGGGGAGGTGACGGATCTGACGGACGACATGCTGGTCTGGTGCATGTAGCCGTGATACTGCTGCTGCTGCATCTGGACGCCCTGGTGGTACGCTCCGGGAAGGACTGGAGCTGCATGAGACACACAGAGACAGAGACAGAGTGTGAGGAGTCCTTCCTGCATCTTTAGGATTCACCTGAAGAGCCTCCTCTGCTGTGAACGTTAGACACTCCATGTGATTCAAACCTGTAAGAAGTTTGATTTGTGGATTAACGCTTCAAGCACAAACACGAGCGTGCCTCCGTCATTTTGTGTCTAAGTGAGGAAGACGACACGAGCAAAGATACCGGGAGTTTCGTTGCTGCTGCGGTCCCAGAGGTCAGAGGTCAGCGAGCTGACGGACTGAGTCTGACTGTGGGTGAGGGACTGCTGGGAGTGCTGCCTGCTCAGGCGGCGGTCGGCCCGCTCTGACAAGCAGCAGGAGGCGGCACCACGTCACACGGCAGGAAAACAAGGAGAGGAAAAGAAAAGAAGACATGAGACAT
>CM041736.1:1016281-1216281 GCA_023373845.1 Nibea coibor | reverse complement strand
TGTGTGTGTGTGTGTGTGTGTGTGGGTGTCCATTGTGTGTGTGTTTGTGTGTAACCTCTGCAACTTCTCCAGCTCTCATCCTACAATCCCCTCTCCATTTGCCTTACAAAGGTTGCCATGGTTACGCCCACACAACAGACTGAGTTTTAGAGTGAATGACACACACACACACACACACACACACACACAGTTTGTTCCTCTTGTTTATCTGGATGGTTGAAAACAAATCTGATTGTTCGTAACAATAACACGTCTGAACGTCGACAAGAGAAACGATACGACTGTGAGAACAGACGTCTGAGTGTTTGACAGTCCAGGATAAAATAAAATAAAGATCATGTGACCTCGTGACTCACTCACCTGACTGGCCAGAGCAGAAGCAGCTTGTGTGTGTTTGAACGACAGACAGTCCAGCGGGTTGTAACGAGGCCGCTGGCCCTTTAAGTGTCTGTCAAAACTCTCCTTATACTTCACCTGCCACAGAGAGAGAGAAATATCTGTCCTGAAGGGTCCCGTCATATTCACAATGCATGCTGGGTAGACTCTACTGTGTGTGTGTGTGTGTGTGTGTGTTACCTGGCTGGCCAGTTTTGAAACCTCCTTGGCGTGCTGGATGTCAGTTCTGTCCAAAAGGGAGCCGTCACTGTAAACTGGCAGCTTGGTGTTACTCTTATAGGCAACCTGTGGGAACACACACACACACACACACACACACAGATATATTTAATATTTAAAATAGCGAGCGGAGAACAACATCTGCAGGACTCCAGATCTCGTAATCTCACTGTGACTGAAGAGAAAACTTCCAATGAAACAAATAACGTGACTCATGTCTAACGTCACGTCTCCCCGTCACACACACTCGGAGACCGGAGAAGAAGCTGTGTCTGTCTCGGAGAATGTATGGTAACGATATACACACTAATATATGACAGACAAACCTCACACACGATGCACAAAAACAATATGCAGATACACACTCTTTACATCCAAGGACACACACTCACACACACGGACACACACTCAGACACACACACACTCACGTCGCTGGCCAGTTTAGCAGCGTTGGTGGCGTTGACGATGTCCGGTCTGTCTGCTGCCGTGTTGTAGCGATGGAGCTCCTCTTTGCCTTTCCTGTAGCTGACCTGAGAGCAGCAGAGGACGACAGTCACAGAGACAGTCACAGAGACAGTCACAGAGAGACAGTCACAGAGACAGGCACAGAGACAGGCACAGAGACAGTCACAGAGAGACAGTCACAGAGACAGGCACAGAGACAGTCACAGAGAGACAGTCACAGAGACAGGCACAGAGACAGGCACAGAGACAGACACAGAGACAGGCACAGAGACAGGCACAGAGACAGGCACAGAGTTCACCTCAGCTTAAATAAACAACCAGCCAGTACAATCACGTCCAAAATGAAGAAACGAGAATGGAGGCAGAGGACAGAGACGGAGCTGAGTGAACTGAAAATCGTCTGATCCAGGTTCAGCTGAAACAGGAAGCTTTCAATCTTAAAAACTCGCCATTTTAAATGTCAACACAGCCGAGCTGAAGAAATCACCTGCAGCCACCCTGAGAGGACGCTGCTGACTGGTCAGCACTGCAGCTCGGTCACGTGAAGCTTCAGAACATTTTCACACCGATAATAAAACAAAGACGATGAAACGTGGACTCAAACGCTGAACTGAGTTCAGAAGGTGTACGTTTGTGTTTAATAAAGGAAACAGGTGTAAGAATATTTTATAATTTATAATTTCCTGACAGTTTATGACACCAAACACAGTGACGGTTTCTTTTGGGGAGCAGACGTTCAGATTAACATCATCTGCATATGGGCAGATTACAGTGTAAAAACAATAAAAACTGTTTGTCATGTTTCAGTTTGGACTCTTTGTGAATGATCAGTGAGATGAAAATGCAACAACACATAAAACAGAAAAATTCAGTGTGTGCCGTTCTCACTGATGAATAATTCTCGCCTGCCCACACACTCACAGTGTGTTCAGTGTTACATAAGAGTGTGTTTTTGTGATATTAGCCTGGGAGGTACAGTACAAACGTGTGTGTGTGTGTGTGTGTGTGTGTGTGTGTGTTTACTCACATCGCTCTGGTTCTTGTTGACCTCCATGGCGTGCTCCACCTCCGGCAGTGTTTTCATGTTGGTGTAGCTGGACTTCCCCTTCTCACGATTAAACTTCTCCTTATAGAACTTCTGCAGAAGGTGAGAAAGAGTGAACGAGAGGCCAGGAGGAGAAGGAGAAGGAGAAGGAGAAGGAGAAGAAGGAGAAGAAGGAGAAGAAGGAGAAGGAGAAGGAGAAGAAGGAGAAGAGGAAAGGAGGCAGATAAATAAAGAAAGTATGAGCGTGTTGGACTGAGGGAGAAAATATCTGATGACTAATTCAGCCTGCTGCTGAATAACGAGTGAAAGCGCTCGCTGGTTTGCCTAAAAATAAGACGAGCAGCTTCCAACTGTGAAAATGAGAAATTCACAGCGTGGCGCAGAGATGAATGTTAAACTGAGAGGAACACTAACGAAGCTGAAAAACAAACCTGCTGCTGTCGGTTTCAAAAACAACTCATGGTACAAAGTGTGAAATCTAAAATGTGTTTTTTTGTCTGTTAACCTGCGTTTGTGAACGGCTGGACCGAGCAGAGCAGAGACACTGAAGCTGAGCAGCTGTAGTCTGATGAACAGACTCGGGTTGATTGTTCGGTGTCAGGCAGCCCGGAGGGCAGCAAATCAAAGCTCGGGGTAAACTGGGGCACTGGGCCGATGCTTTCTGGTTCCATGTCTGTTGACCGAGCAATGTAATGCCAACTGGAGCGTGTAACGACTACCGAGACAACTGATCTCTGACCCAGAGGAACCTGCACAAAGACAAACACAGCCGACCCTTTAAGAGAGACCATTATTTGACATCAGTCTGTCTGTCTGTGTCTGTGTCTGTGTCTCTCAGGGCTCGAGGTCTTTGTGTCAGCAGCATGTTTACGTTGCGAGGTGTCACCGCTCAGAGTGTCTGCTCCACTTCACCAGCTTCAACCTGCAGTAGGTCAGTGTGTGTGTCCTCGGGCTGCTCTGCGGGTTCACGCCTCAGCAGACAAACTGAGACTAACACACTGACACACACCCGACATGGCTGTGTGTGTGTGTGGATGTAGCAGATCAAATGCTCCTCGTCCTCCAAGCTCTCATCTTCTTGTTTATTTGAAACTCCGTCACACTCACGTCGCTCTGCGTCTTGGTCAGCTCTTTAGCAAACACGGTCTCGATGGTTTGTGGCATCTGAGCGTACAGGCTGCAGCCGGCCTCCTTCTTCCCCTCCTCCCTGTAAGCTTTCTGCAACACAAAACAAAACCTGACGTCGCGTTACTGAGTTTGTTCGCAGACGGCGGCTGAGGATCGTTTTCTACCTCACTGTGCAGCTGAGTTTGCTCTTTGGCATGTTGAGTGTCTTTGGTCTCTGGCAGCACAGAGTACAGAGAGTTTACCAGCTCCTTCTTACCCGCCTCCTTGTATTTACTCTGTGGACAGAAAACATCAGATCAGCGACTGCAGAGCGCGCGGTGACACACACCACGCTGCAACCAACCAGCAACACACACTGTTCAGAGAAGAAGCCGCCGTGCAGGAACGTTTCACGTCACATTTTTAAACAGGTCGTTGATGGTTTGATGAATAGAAACTTATTCAGTGACTTCACTTCAGCTCGCAGCACACGGCAGCTCCAGCACTGCCTCAGTCGTATAATCATGACCTTGTGTGAGACGTGAGAATATGTTCGGATAGATGAAGTCATATTTTAGTGTTTGGACTCTGGACAGACTGCGAGTTTGATTCA
This sequence comes from Nibea coibor, assembly GCA_023373845.1. Taxonomy (NCBI): domain Eukaryota; kingdom Metazoa; phylum Chordata; class Actinopteri; family Sciaenidae; genus Nibea; species Nibea coibor. The sequence goes on along the minus strand of CM041736.1, from coordinate 1,212,436 downwards.
TGCTGGTTCACAGAATCTGACACAAACTCTGAAACTGAGTTATTAACCGCTGGTGTTAGAAAACACACAGGCCGGCACACACACTGACATATTGACACACACACACAGTGTACCTCGCTGTGCGTGTCGGCCATCTCTTTAACAAACTGCGTGTGCAGAGTTTCAGGCAGCAGCGAGTACAGAGCGTTGGGCAGATCCTCTTTGTCCTTCTTGTACTTTGTCTAAAACACAAACAACAACAAGACGTGAAGAAGAGTGTGTGAAGAAACACACAGCGGCGTCTGAACGTCGCGGCCTCTCACCTCGCTCTGCAGTTCAGAGATCTGCTTCACAAACTCCATCTCTTTAGTCTCCGGCATGTGGTGGAAAACACTGCTGCTGATCTCCAGTCTGCCTCTCTGCTTGTATTTATTCTGCAACACACACACACACACGCATGACGATCAGCATAAACCCTCCATGAACCCTCATGAGGAAACATCCACCCACCTCGCTCTGGAGCTCCATGGCGGCTTTAGCGAACTTCATCTCTTCTGTCTGGGCCAGCGTTGAGTACAGGTTGGTGCTCAGCTCCTTCTTACCTCCGTCTTTGTACTTGAGCTGCAGAGAGAGAGAGCGAGGACAGAAAGGACGCTGAGACTGAGACTGACTGAATACTGGACAGTCATCCAGGCTCAGAGAGAAGCTGATAACAAACAAATAGAAGCTGAGAATTGTCTCCATGTTTCAACTTTTTGTTGCCGTTTCCATCAAAATAATCAGCTCAGTGAAAGTGTGTGACCGTGGCAGCATCTGCAGAGACTCTGTGTGAGCTCTCATTGGCTACATTGTATCTGTGTGTGTGTGTGTGTGTACCTGACTCTGCAGCTCAGTGGCCTCTTTAGCGTGCAGCGTCTCCAGAGTTTCAGGCAGCTGGTGGTACAGACAGCTGCTCGCCTCCTTCCTGCTCGCCTCCTTGTACTTGGCCTGAAGGAAACATCAGCTGTAGATTCACAGCATCACGGAGCTAATTCATGCAGGGTCACTGATGTTTGCTCACCTCGCTCTGCAGCTCAGAGACAGTTTTAGCAAACTGAGTCTCGGTAGTTTCAGGAAGCTGCGAGTAGAAGCTCTGCGAGAGGCTCCTGATGCCGTCCTCCCTGTATTTACTCTGGACAGAGAGGAGAGTGAGGAGCTCGTTCAGACATCAGGACGCAGACTCAATCACCTCAACGCGTGCGATGCGTCACCTCGCTCTGCAGGTCGGACATCTTGGCGGCGAGCTGCGTCTCGGCCGTCTGCGGCAGCTGAGAGTACAAACTGGACGACATGGACTTCTTCCCGCTCTGCTTGTACTTGTTCTGAAGGACACAGAAGTCAGACAGAAGTTCTGAATGTGGATTACTGAAGACGAGAACGAATCAGATATTGACGACATTATCTCACTTTATTCATGTTTGCTCTAAAAGTCATACAAGGATTTGTCACGACGTTACGGTGCAAACTCATCATCCGAGCTGCTTTCTGCAGCAGAAGACTTCATCTGAAGATTTTATCGTGTTGGTGTTCACAGTCTGATCTGGTGCTTCTCCATCCCACCAATCATTAAATAAAAACAACCTGCTTCATGCACACAGACTTCACTCCCATGATGCTCTGCAAGTAAAACAAGCAGCTTGGTGTGAGACTTCCACGGTTACAGACTCAGTTCTCAGTCTTCTTTCTGAGTTACGTTACATAAACACATGCTCGCTGGCTGAGATGATGCTGGGTACAAACAGCATCGCAGATCCCGCGCTCTGTGCAGAGTGTCTTCAAAAGATTCGTTCATTATTCTCTGACGAGAGCTTCGTCTTCACATGCAGTGACTGCTGCAGGACGATAGAGCGGTGTGTGAATAATGGATGTGTGTACCTCGCTCTGCAGCTCTGTAACCTCTTTCACATGCTGCGTCTCCAGAGTCTCGGGCAGCTGGTGGTACAGAGAGCTGCTGGCTTCTTTCTTCACCGCTTCCTTGTACTTGACCTGAGTGAGACACAGGTCACATGTCTGTTTCATGATCATAGATTTCACAACAAAGGACGACGATGCAGCTGCAGAAAATGTTTTGAATCTGGTGCTTTTATTCAGGAGAAGCTTCACGGGAGGATTAACTAACAAACTAACACTGAGGAGGAGGAGGAGAAGGAGGAAGAGGAGGAGGAGGAAGAGGAGGAGGAGGAGAAGGAGGAAGAGGAGGACAGATACAGAGACCTGCTCCTGATAACACGACCAGAATAGACAGCAGTGGTCAGTTTATCTGCAGTGTGCTGACATGTCAGAGTGTCTGCAATGGAGCACACACACACACACACACACACACACACACACACCTAATTTTGTCTCTTAGGACATTGCACTGACGCACACACATTCCCCGAGCACTGAACAGAACCTTCAGAGGTCTGGCCTCTTCGAGCTTCGAGCCCATTGGCTCCTGCTGAAGATGTAAATGTTCATTTTTGTTTCCATCAAACAAACAGAAACGGAAATTTACTGAAAGTTTCCCACCTCGCTGTGCGTGTCGGCCATCTCTTTAACAAACTGCGTGTGCAGAGTTTCAGGCAGCAGCGAGTACAGAGCGTTGGGCAGATCCTCTTTGTCCTTCTTGTACTTTGTCTGGAAACAAAGAAGAAAATGATGAAAGAAAGAAAGAAAGAAAGAAAGAAAGAAAGAAAGAAAGAAAGAAAGAAAGAAAGAAAGAAAGAAAGAAAGAAAGAAAGAAGGAGTGTGTGTATGATTCGCTCGCCTCGCTCTGGACCTCTGACATCTGCTTGGCAAACTGGGTCTGGGCCGTCTCCGGGAGGAGCGAGTACAGGTTCTTCCTGATCTCCTTCTTCCCGCCTTCTTTGTACTTCACCTGTCAAACAGCACAGACTCTCGTTACCGAGGCGACCACACTGATTTGATGTGTTTAAAGACGCGTTGCTCACCTCGCTGTAAACGTCCCGGAGCTCTTTGGCCAGCTGTGTCTCCGTGGTTTCAGGCAGCTGGTGATACAGAGAGCCGCTTGCCTCCTTCTTACTGTCCTGTTTATATTTCACCTGCACGGAAACGAAGATTTTCTGACCGAATTTCGTCTGATTTTAGTAGAAAGCTGCACAAACGCCTGTACCTGTACACACCTGACTCTGCAGCTGGGAAACCTCTTTAGCGTGCAGAGTGTCCAGAGTCTCAGGCAGCTTTGAGTACAGACAGCCGGACGCCTCTTTCTTCCCTGCTTCTTTATATTTGCTCTAGACAGTGAGACAGAACATGACTAACTCGTGATGACGACGCGCTGCAGGGTTTAGATGAACCGCTCGCCGTACCTCGCTCTGGAGCTCAGAAACCGCTTTGGCAAACTGGATGTCGTTGGTCTCTGAGAGCTGAGAGTACACGCTGACCGTCTGGCTCTTCTTTCCGCTCTCCTTATATTTGTTCTACAGACAGTGAGACACATTTCATCAAACCTGTTCATGTCTTTGTTTGTGTGTGTGTGTGTGTGTGTGTGTGTCGTACCTCGCTCTGTATCTCAGCGATCTCTCGGGCGAACTGCGTCTCTGAGGTTTCAGGAAGTTGAGAGTACAGAGACGACGTCATCTCCTTCCTGCCTCCATCTTTGTACTTTCTCTGTCACAGAAAATCAGAAGCACTCAAACGTAAAACAAATCTGAGCAACAAGACAGACAGGTGAAGACAGACAGATGAAGACAGACAGATGAAGACAGACAGGTGAAGATAGACAGGTGAAGACAGACAGGTGAAGACAGACAGGTGAAGACAGGCAGGTGAAGACAGACAGGTGAAGACAGACGGGTGAAAACAGACAGGTGAAGACAGGCAGGTGAAGACAGACAGGTGAAGACAGACGGGTGAAAACAGACAGGTGAAGACAGGCAGATGAAGACAGAGACTCACTTCACTCTGCAGCTCGGTCACTTCTTTGGCGTGTTTGGTGTCCAGAGTTTCGGGCAGTGTGGAGAACAAAGACGACGCCTGCTGCTGCTTCACGGCCTGTTTGTACTTCACCTGACACACACACACACACACACACACACACACACACACAATAAATACACTTCCTCTACGATGACACACACACTGCACAGTCCTCCCTGAAACTCTTCTATTTCCACCACTGACTAAACATCTTCTTCTTTTGACCGCCGTTATCAGCCACGCATCCTATTGGACGTCGTTTAGCAACCATTCTGTGACATCATCAGACTTATCAGCTGTCGACCAATAGAATTTCAGCTCCACGTCCATCCCTCTTTGACCCGACATAGCCGACCCGTTTGAACGTGTGATAGGTCAAAAGACGTCCTCAGAGGACAGACGGTGACGCTCCTTATCTCTAACCATCCCACACACACACACACACACACACACACGTGTTGTTACCTCGCTGTGCGTGTCGGCCATCTCTTTAACAAACTGCGTGTGCAGAGTTTCAGGCAGCAGCGAGTACAGAGCGTTGGGCAGATCCTCTTTGTCCTTCTTGTACTTTGTCTGAGAGGAGAGAAAGAACGACAGAAGTGTGTAAACGGAGAAGTTTCTGCGTTAGAAGAAGGCGAGTGGAGCGGAGCGGAGCGGCACCTCGCTCTGCATCTCTGACATCTGCTTGGCGAAGTGCGTCTCCGCCGTCTCGGGGAGGAGGTGGTAGAGCGACGAGGACGCCTCCTTCTTACAGCCTTCTTTATATTTGACCTGCGACACAAACAGACAGACGAACCGTCAGAAACTTTTCATTCGCCTGTTGTTCTCCACACTTCCTGCAGAGAGACTCTGGCTGTGTTTCTCTTGGTCACCTGGCTCTGGAGCTCCGTCACCTCCTTGGCCAGCTCGGTCTGGAGCGTTTGAGGGAGGCTGGAGAACAGACTGGACGACAGCTCCTTCTGCAGGTCCTCTCTGTACTTCACCTGCAGGGCGACAGCGTTTGTCGGTTTGTGGACTGAGAAGACTTCTCGCTCCTCCTGCTGAACGTTCTGCTGATGCATGGGAACGTACCTGGCTCTGGATCTGTGACGCCTGCTTGGCGTGTTGAGTGTCCAGAGTTTCTGCCATCACAGAGTACAGACAGCTGCCGGCCTCCTGCCTCCCGGACTTCTTATACTTAGTCTGGAAAGAAAAATCACGACAGTTTCATGTCAGTAGCTGAAAAACGTGAAGTGAAGTCAAGAAATTCAGGCGAGAAGTCGTGCAGATGAAATTATATTTATAGATTCTGTGCTTCACTCTGAATAGTTTGAACTCTTCAGGCCTCAGAAAATCCAAATAAAACGACTTCAGAGGAGAAAATCACATTTTGATTTGACTGCACACTTATAGGCTCCATTTCTCCATTTCAATGTCAGTTCTGCTCTTCGGCAGTTTAGTTACAGTGAATTAAGCTGGATTGTCTCCGTCACCCACACATCACCCGGGATCAGACGAACACTACAGCAGCTCTGTGTTTTTGAGCCTACGAGCAGAAAATCGATGGAGTTTTTCCTCCTTGTTGCGTTAATGAGTCACAGAACTGATCAGCTGTTGGAGACGGACCACGTCATCACACGGCAGGTGGAGGCGTCCACAGGCTGCTCACTGACTCTACAGCAGGAGCAAAGATCATGTCTCCATCAGCATGGACACCCTGACTGATCTGCAGCTCTGCACACGGAGCAAACTGTGCTGCTCTGGTTCCATCAGAACCAGCATGACCTGCTTCAGCAGTCTGAGCTACAAGTCTGATGGATCGGACCGCACGGGCCAGCCTTTGTTCTGCACATGCATCAACGAGCCTCGACTCCGTCGCTGCTCTCCTCTCCTCATTTGAGAGAAAACGCCCTAACAAGAGCTGCAGATTTGTTTCTGATCCATCAGAGTTACCTGATGGAGCTTTAACCCCGCTCATCGTATCTCCACCCTCTGAGCTGTTTCATTTCTGCAGTTACCCACTGCTGCATGACTTTATTAGACTTTAAAGCCCTGTCCTCTTCTCTCGTCTCACCTCGCTCTGCAGCTCAGAAACTGTTTTAGCAAACTGAGTCTCGGCGGTTTCTGGCAGCTGAGAGTAGAAGCTCTGCGAGAGGCTCCTCGTCCCGTCCTCCTTGTACTTGTTCTACGATCACGGACAGAAAACAGACAGATCATAATTAGTAATAACATATTAACAATCAACAGCTTGAGCGGTTCTCCCCATGCCAAACTCTGGTACATGTTTAATAATAGCGACCACTGTTTTATGTTTGTCGGAGAGCTCGGCAGAAACAGATGGACTCAGACTCGTGACGTGACTCAGACCGGGGAGGACGCTGACGGAGGAAGCTAAGAAGAGAGAAGGAAGGAAGAGTTTTTCTGCTCTTACGTGGCTCTGCATGTCGGTGAGCTCTCGGGCAAACTGGTTCTCCAGAGTGTCGGGCAGCCGGTGGTAAACCGGACACGACAAGTCCTTCTTACCAGCCTCTTTGTACAAGACCTGCAAGAGACAGAGGGGACGACACGTGGACGCTCGCTGAGGAGGCTGCTTTACGTTTGCACGGCGGTCTCTAAGCTCACACGTTCGTACCTGACTCTGCAGCTGTGAAGCTTCTTTAGCGTGTTGAGTCTCCAGAGTTTCAGGCAGTCGGTGGTACAGAGACGTGGACGCCTGCTTCTTACCGGCCTCTTTGTACTTAGCCTGAAAGGACGAGGTCAGGTTAAGGACTCTGATTTAAGCGTTGATGAACATTCAGTCCGCAGTGTGAACCCACCTCGCTCTGCATGTCTGTCAGCTCTTTAGCATGCTGGATGTCGACGGCGTCGGGCACCAGACTGTACAGGTTGACGCTCATCTCCTTCTTACTGTCTTCTTTGTACTTGACCTTGTGATGAGGATGAACTCGTTAAATCTTTAAACTGACGTCAAAAGTTTGGCGTGTGTGACAGCTTCATGCCGCACAGTCGTACCTCGCTGAGCAGCTCCGTCTGCTGCCTGGCAAACTGAGTGTCGATGGTTTCCGGCATGTGGTGGTACAGACTGGAGGAGTCTGTCTTTGAACTCTGCTTGTACTTCAGCTGCAGCACACACCCAACACACACATCAGCTTCACTTTATATCAATCAATACATGTACTGAATGAACACAGTTTAAATCAGGACGAAGGAAAAAGAAGCACGATCGAGGAACGATGCTTCTTTTTTGTGTTGTACATTAAATTCTTTCTCTGAACGTGGATCCTGTTGGGTCTTTGTTCACGTTCACGAGACAGTTTGGTCAAGAATATTTTAATAATTCTCTAAAAAAAGTTTGAAATCTGACTTAAAAGTAACTAAATTTACAACCGCTGAGTCTGAATGTTCAATGATAATCAGAAAAATGTCTGCCAAAGACAGCTGGACAGATGTTGGCTCTTTGGTTGGTTCATGTGTGTGTGTGTGTGTGTGTGTGTGTGTACCTCACTCTGCAGCTGGGAAGCCTCTTTAGCGTGCAGCGTCTCCAGAGTCTCAGGCAGAGTGGAGTACAGAGAGTTCATGGCTCCTTTCTTCCCACCTTCTTTGTACTTCATCTGGAACACAACACAAAAGTTACGAACATGAAGCTGATTTCAAACCTTCAGACGTCGTCAGCATCGATAATAACATCACGGATCATCACGACTCCAAATGTGCATCTGCTGCCCTCTGAGCCGCTGAACCAGAAGCTGCAGTAGAAGTTTGTCTTTCCCTGTTCAGGTGAAGTTCGCTGTGACAAACGATAAAGAAAGCTAGAAGAGCAGGACGTGGTTCATGCGGCGTTCGTCTCCCTCACCTCGCTCTGCAGCTCAGAGACACTTTTAGCAAACTGAGTGTCGGTCGTTTCAGGTAGCTGAGAGTAGAAACTCTGAGAGAGGCTCCTCTTTCCGTCCTCCTTGTACTTGTTCTGGAAAAGATGGAAACAAAAGAGATGAGTCGGATTCATGAACAGGGCTGACACAGATATTAAACGTGTCTTCAGGTAGTTACCTGTAACCTTATTTACCTCGCTCTGCATGTCGGTCATCTCTCTGGCGAAGCTGGTCTCTGACGTGTCGGGCAGAGTCGAGTAGAGCGAGCTGGACATCTCCTTCTTCCCACTTTCCTTGTATTTGATCTGGGGAGTGTTAAAAACAGCCGAGGATCACTGACTCTCTCTGGGAAAAGTCTAAAAAACTCGTCCTCAGATGTTAAAAGAAAAGAAACGTTTACCTCGCTGAGCAGCTCTGCGGCTTCTTTAGCGTGCTGCGTCTCCATGGTGACAGGCAGGAGGGAGTACAGACACGTGCTCGCCTCCTTCTTACCCGCCTCCTTGTACTTGGTCTGCAGATTGAAATGGACACGGTCACTTTGCATGACGCCGTGCAGCCTCAGGTGGCAGATTTGTCCACGCGGAGTTTAAATAAGTCAGTTGAGAGTCAGTTTGTCAGATGCTCAGTCTCGTCCAATGAAATGAATCGAAGAGTCCGTCCGTGTACCTCACTCTGCAGCTCGGACAGTTGTTTGGCCAGCTGTGTCTCGGTGGTCTCTGGGAGCTGATGGTACAAACTGCTCTGAGTCTTCTGCTTCAGACCTTCTTTATACTTCAGCTGCAGGACACAGGAAGTAGTACAGGTCACATCATCTTCCTACATAAGTACTGAAAGGATGAGTGCACACGGAAGAGGAAACAAGTGACAAAGGAGCAGAAGCGTGTTTGAACACCTCGCTCTGCAGCTCTGACGCCTCTCTAGCGTGCTGGGTGTCGATGGTCTGAGGCAGCAGAGAGTACAGGTTGATGCTCATCTCCTTCTTACCGTCCTCTTTATACTTCACCTGCAAGGAAAAACATTTGTTGGGTGTGCAGCTTCATCCATGAACCTTCAGAAGATGTTCTTCTAAAACTGTCACTGTTACCTCGCTGAGAAGCTCGGAGACTTCCTTAGCGTGGGCCGTCTCGAATGTCTCGGGCAGAACGTGGAACAGACTGGAGGAACGAGCTTTCTTCTGAGCCGCCTTGTACTTCAGCTGAACACAAACAGGAGCAGAGACAATCGAGCCTCTCTGAAGGATGAGAGCATGTCTGTTAATGTGTGCACTGCAGGTAGAGACGTGCTCTCACCTCACTCTGCAGCTGGGAAGCCTCTTTAGCGTGCAGCGTCTCCAGAGTCTCAGGCAGAGTGGAGTACAGAGAGTTCATGGCTCCTTTCTTCCCTCCTTCTTTGTACTTCATCTGGAACACAACACAAAAGTTACAAACATGAAGCTGATTTCAAACCTTCAGATGTCGTCAGCATCGATAATAACATCACGGATCATCACGACTCCAAATGTGCATCTGCTGCCCTCTGAGCCGCTGAACCAGAAGCTGCAGTAGAAGTTTGTCTTTCCCTGTTCAGGTGAAGTTCGCTGTGACAAACGATAAAGAAAGCTAGAAGAGCAGGACGTGGTTCATGCGGCGTTCGTCTCCCTCACCTCGCTCTGCAGCTCAGAGACACTTTTAGCAAACTGAGTGTCGGTCGTTTCAGGTAGCTGAGAGTAGAAACTCTGAGAGAGGCTCCTCTTTCCGTCCTCCTTGTACTTGTTCTGGAAAAGATGGAAACAAAAGAGATGAGTCGGATTCATGAACAGGGCTGACACAGATATTAAACGTCTGTGAATCTACACCTGAATCAGCAGCTCCACTATGAAACCCTAAAAAACAGTTTGTTTTCACTGTGCCGTGAAAATCTGGTGCAGATCTGGTCCCCCGTCTCCTCCTGGCCACAGATCAGACATTGTTAGGCTGTCTCTCCCCTTTGGTCCCGTTTCTGATGCTAATCTGGCCTCTGATGAGTGTCGAAGGTATGAAAACATCAGAGAGCATTGGATAAAGGAGAAGTGATTATTTATACCTAATCAAACAGCATTCTTACTGACGCTCTCTGCACTTATTCTGAGGAGACGTCGGCTCTCGCTGGAAGCACATCCAGCATGTTCTCATCGCATCGTGTTCATTTCATCTCATTCCAAAATGTTGGAGGGTGTGTAGCACTTTATTCCTGCACGTTACATGAGCCTCTCTCAGGTTAGCCATGGTTTTCTCTACAAACCGCTGAGATATCTTCAGGTAGTTACCTGTAACCTTATTTACCTCGCTCTGCATGTCGGTCATCTCTCTGGCGAAGCTGGTCTCTGACGTGTCGGGCAGAGTCGAGTAGAGCGAGCTGGACATCTCCTTCTTCCCACTTTCCTTGTATTTGATCTGGGGAGTGTTAAAAACAGCCGAGGATCACTGACTCTCTCTGGGAAAAGTCTAAAAAACTCGTCCTCAGATGTTAAAAGAAAAGAAACGTTTACCTCGCTGAGCAGCTCTGCGGCTTCTTTAGCGTGCTGCGTCTCCATGGTGACAGGCAGGAGGGAGTACAGACACGTGCTCGCCTCCTTCTTACCCGCCTCCTTGTACTTGGTCTGCAGATTGAAATGGACACGGTCACTTTGCATGACGCCGTGCAGCCTCAGGTGGCAGATTTGTCCACGCGGAGTTTAAATAAGTCAGTTGAGAGTCAGTTTGTCAGATGCTCAGTCTCGTCCAATGAAATGAATCGAAGAGTCCGTCCGTGTACCTCACTCTGCAGCTCGGACAGTTGTTTGGCCAGCTGTGTCTCGGTGGTCTCTGGGAGCTGATGGTACAAACTGCTCTGAGTCTTCTGCTTCAGACCTTCTTTATACTTCAGCTGCAGGACACAGGAAGTAGTACAGGTCACATCATCTTCCTACATAAGTACTGAAAGGATGAGTGCACACGGAAGAGGAAACAAGTGACAAAGGAGCAGAAGCGTGTTTGAACACCTCGCTCTGCAGCTCTGACGCCTCTCTAGCGTGCTGGGTGTCGATGGTCTGAGGCAGCAGAGAGTACAGGTTGATGCTCATCTCCTTCTTACCGTCCTCTTTATACTTCACCTGCAAGGAAAAACATTTGTTGGGTGTGCAGCTTCATCCATGAACCTTCAGAAGATGTTCTTCTAAAACTGTCACTGTTACCTCGCTGAGAAGCTCGGAGATTTCCTTAGCGTGGGCCGTCTCGAATGTCTCGGGCAGAACGTGGAACAGACTGGAGGAACGAGCTTTCTTCTGAGCCGCCTTGTACTTCAGCTGAACACAAACAGGAGCAGAGACAATCGAGCCTCTCTGAAGGATGAGAGCATGTCTGTTAATGTGTGCACTGCAGGTAGAGACGTGCTCTCACCTCACTCTGCAGCTGGGAAGCCTCTTTAGCGTGCAGCGTCTCCAGAGTCTCAGGCAGAGTGGAGTACAGAGAGTTCATGGCTCCTTTCTTCCCACCTTCTTTGTACTTCATCTGGAACACAACACAAAAGTTACGAACATGAAGCTGATTTCAAACCTTCAGACGTCGTCAGCATCGATAATAACATCACGGATCATCACGACTCCAAATGTGCATCTGCTGCCCTCTGAGCCGCTGAACCAGAAGCTGCAGTAGAAGTTTGTCTTTCCCTGTTCAGGTGAAGTTCGCTGTGACAAACGATAAAGAAAGCTAGAAGAGCAGGACGTGGTTCATGCGGCGTTCGTCTCCCTCACCTCGCTCTGCAGCTCAGAGACACTTTTAGCAAACTGAGTGTCGGTCGTTTCAGGTAGCTGAGAGTAGAAACTCTGAGAGAGGCTCCTCTTTCCGTCCTCCTTGTACTTGTTCTGGAAAAGATGGAAACAAAAGAGATGAGTCGGATTCATGAACAGGGCTGACACAGATATTAAACGTCTGTGAATCTACACCTGAATCAGCAGCTCCACTATGAAACCCTAAAAAACAGTTTGTTTTCACTGTGCCGTGAAAATCTGGTGCAGATCTGGTCCCCCGTCTCCTCCTGGCCACAGATCAGACATTGTTAGGCTGTCTCTCCCCTTTGGTCCCGTTTCTGATGCTAATCTGCCCTCTGATGAGTGTCGAAGGTATGAAAACATCAGAGAGCATTGGATAAAGGAGAAGTGATTATTTATACCTAATCAAACAGCATTCTTACTGACGCTCTCTGCACTTATTCTGAGGAGACGTCGGCTCTCGCTGGAAGCACATCCAGCATGTTCTCATCGCATCGTGTTCATTTCATCTCATTCCAAAATGTTGGAGGGTGTGTAGCACTTTATTCCTGCACGTTACATGAGCCTCTCTCAGGTTAGCCATGGTTTTCTCTACAAACCGCTGAGATATCTTCAGGTAGTTACCTGTAACCTTATTTACCTCGCTCTGCATGTCGGTCATCTCTCTGGCGAAGCTGGTCTCTGACGTGTCGGGCAGAGTCGAGTAGAGCGAGCTGGACATCTCCTTCTTCCCACTTTCCTTGTATTTGATCTGGGGAGTGTTAAAAACAGCCGAGGATCACTGACTCTCTCTGGGAAAAGTCTAAAAAAACCTCGTCCTCAGATGTTAAAAGAAAAGAAACGTTTACCTCGCTGAGCAGCTCTGCGGCTTCTTTAGCGTGCTGCGTCTCCATGGTGACAGGCAGGAGGGAGTACAGACACGTGCTCGCCTCCTTCTTACCCGCCTCCTTGTACTTGGTCTGCAGATTGAAATGGACACGGTCACTTTGCATGACGCCGTGCAGCCTCAAGTGGCAGATTTGTCCACGCGGAGTTTAAATAAGTCAGTTGAGAGTCAGTTTGTCAGATGCTCAGTCTCGTCCAATGAAATGAATCGAAGAGTCCGTCCGTGTACCTCACTCTGCAGCTCGGACAGTTGTTTGGCCAGCTGTGTCTCGGTGGTCTCTGGGAGCTGATGGTACAAACTGCTCTGAGTCTTCTGCTTCAGACCTTCTTTATACTTCAGCTGCAGGACACAGGAAGTAGTACAGGTCACATCATCTTCCTACATAAGTACTGAAAGGATGAGTGCACACGGAAGAGGAAACAAGTGACAAAGGAGCAGAAGCGTGTTTGAACACCTCGCTCTGCAGCTCTGACGCCTCTCTAGCGTGCTGCGTGTCGATGGTCTGAGGCAGCAGAGAGTACAGGTTGATGCTCATCTCCTTCTTACCGTCCTCTTTATACTTCACCTGCAAGGAAAAACATTTGTTGGGTGTGCAGCTTCATCCATGAACCTTCAGAAGATGTTCTTCTAAAACTGTCACTGTTACCTCGCTGAGAAGCTCGGAGACTTCCTTAGCGTGGGCCGTCTCGAATGTCTCGGGCAGAACGTGGAACAGACTGGAGGAACGAGCTTTCTTCTGAGCCGCCTTGTACTTCAGCTGAACACAAACAGGAGCAGAGACAATCGAGCCTCTCTGAAGGATGAGAGCATGTCTGTTAATGTGTGCACTGCAGGTAGAGACGTGCTCTCACCTCACTCTGCAGCTGGGAAGCCTCTTTAGCGTGCAGCGTCTCCAGAGTCTCAGGCAGAGTGGAGTACAGAGAGCTGGACACGTCTTTCTTTCCCTGTTTGTACTTCATCTGAAACCAGTTCAAGAAAACCAGAACTGTTGAGTTTGACGTTCACATCTGCAGCTACAGTCAGGTAAATCTGACACACTGCACCTTTAATCATCAGTCCGTCACTCCCGAGTTCAAATGACTTTGATACGAAGAGTGTGATCCAGAGTTTGTAATTTGATCTGTTTGATATCAGCCTCATCATTCATAATTCAGGACAGTTTATTCTCATCAGGTGGAGGTGGGGTGAGTCACACCTGCAGGGTGGGGATCAAACCCAGAACCCTCAGTGCTAACCACTGATACGAGCGTCACTCTGTCTCCTGTATCAAAGCTGGTTGATTCTGTGTGCGGCCTGAAATCTGACTGTAAAACAAACAAACTGATCCTCTGTCGTGTGTCGGACAAACACGAGGGTTCACCCTCACCTCGCTCTGCAGCTCAGACACAGTTTTAGCAAACTGCATCTCGGCGGTCTGTGGCAGCTGACTGTAGACGCTCTGTGAAAGACTCACGGCGCTCTCCTTGTATTTATTCTGTGAGGGACAGAAACATGAAGAGTCACAGTTTGTGATGCGGCTGCAGGAAGAACAAAAACCTTCTCTCAGTATTAACCTCATTTCCTGATTGTCTACTCATAGCAGAGCTTAAATGATGCTGTTTTGTGTCTTTTTAACAGTTTTCTTTTCACGTCCTGCGTTTGATGAACTCGTCCTAGTGTCGTCTGATCAGCCCTGACGGTGAGCAGAGCCTCATTAGCCTGAGCTGTGTCTTCTGTAATGCAGATGAAACCTCTCCGATCCTTTTCTGATGATAATCACACTCGTGATGACCAAAATTCATGAAATCAAAGAACACGTTCCTGTTCTGACCGCAGCAGATTCAGTTTCATACGTATTATTAAATGTACATCAGTATATTTATATCACAGTACAGAGAAATGTAACATTAGTGAAGCAACATTGTAGAACTTTTCTCTCATAAACAGACTTTACCTCGCTCTGCATGTCGCTCATCTCTCTGGCGAAGCTGGTTTCTGAAGTGTTGGGCAGGGTGGAGTAGAGCGAGCTGCACATCTCCTTCTTCCCACTCTCCTTGTACTTAATCTGGGAAAATGGTTATTAAGAAACGTATCTAATCATCACACAGTAACGGCTGCAGTGTGACTGACAGCGTGAAGCTGCTCTGTACCTCACTGAGCAGCTCCGACGCCTCTTTGGCGTGTTGAGTCTCCAGAGTTTCAGGCAGCAGAGAGTAAAGGCAGGTGTTCACTTCCTTCTTTCCCGCTTCTTTATACTTCGCCTGCAGACGTCACAAAAACACTTTAAAGGTGTACAATGTTTCCAGAGTCATGTATATATATATAAATTACTGAAAGTAATTTAGTTACTTGTCTTGTAATGAAACTAACTCAAACTCAGTTTGAACTGTTTGAACGTGTGATCAAAGTTAATAAAACCTGTCACATAAGTACTATCATAAAGGATGTTCTGTTCTTCATTCAGCTGTCCAGAGACGAATATTAAACAGCGAGTAAGAACGGTGAACACGTCTTCTTCTCTGGTGTCTTTTTCCTGCTGTTCTCTTCTTTTCCAGGAAATAAAAATCTATCCGGAAGCTTCACGTCAGGTGTAAAAAGTCTCACGTATATTTCTTTTCCTCTCTGCAGGAAACTCAAACTCAAACATCTGAAGACTAAAGTGTGTGAGAGCTTCAGACGTGTTTCACAGAGATGAAATGCGGCGTCGTGTCCGTGTACCTCACTCTGCAGCTCGGACAGCTGTTTGGCCAGCTGTGTCTCGGTGGTCTCTGGGAGCTGATGGTACAAACTGCTCTGAATCTTCTGCTTCAGACCTTCTTTATACTTCACCTGCAGAGACAGGGAGCCGATTCACACACTGTGGAAAACCTTTCATGAACTGTCTGAAGGTTCACGGCAATGCAAAGAAGGAACACCTCGCTCTGCAGCTCTGACGCCTCTCTGGCGTGCTGCGTGTCGATGGTCTGAGGCAGCAGAGAGTACAGGTTGATGCTCATCTCCTTCTTACCGTCCTCTTTATACTTCACCTGCAAGGAAACAATAATAATAATACACAGACTCCTCTCGGATCAGTTCTCAGGTTCTCACTGAGGTTTCTCCTCCAGTGACCACATATCAGTTCACTTTCTGTCTGAGCCACAGAAATGGTCACAGCAGTTTTAATATCGAACCTCACTGAAGAGCTCAGACACTTCCTTGGCATGAGCCGTCTCCAAAGTCTCCGGGAGCAGAGAGTACAAACACGAGTTCACGCCCTTCTTGCCTGCTTCCTTGTACCGCATCTAAAAAATCAAAAACAAGACGACGGTTTAAAAATCTTTTCGTTAAATGCAAACACTGGAGCACTGAAGACGCTCTCACCTCGCTCTGCAGATCAGCAACAGTCTTAGCAAACTGAGTCTCGGCGGTCTCCGGGAGCTGAGAGTAGAAACTCTGCGAGAGGCTCCTCCTGCCGCCCTCTTTGTATTTACTCTGAGAAGACGAAACAATCCGCCCGTTATTTACTGACACGCTTTGTTTCAAGGTTCTCAAGGTAAGGTGTGAAACAGAAAGAGACGACGCTGCAGTCTGAAACATTCATCTGACCCACCTCACTCTGCATCTCAGTCATCTCTCTGGCAAACTGGATCTCTGTGGTATCGGGCAGCTGAGAGTAAAGAGAGGAAGGAGCTCCTCTAACCAGCACCTTCGGGCGATAGTTCACCTGAGAGAGTGAGAGAGGGAGACGTGTCACGCTGCCAGCATCCTTTCCCATAAGCCCCGTGGCTCCCTGTACTCTGGTCACATGGTCACGTACCTCACTCTGCAGCTGAGACACCTCCAGCGCGTGCTGTATTTCTGGAGTGTCGGCGAGTTGGGAATAGAGCGAGATCGAGGCCTTTCTCTTCCCGTCCTCTTTGTACTTTTTCTGAAGCAGAACCAGATAAACGCTTTCAGATCAAGTTTGTGTTGGCGATAAATATGATTTCTGTGTTTGCTTTGTGTGTTTAATTCATCTGCGGCGGGACGCCTCGCGGCTCAGTCGAACCTGCAGCTGCTGCGTAAAACAAACTGATGAAATATGCTGAAACTCTGCAGCTGCTGTTTCAGTCGGGATGATTATCATGTTTGAGTACCTCGCTCTGAAACTCGTGCACCGTCTTGGCCAGCTGCATCTCAGCGGTTTCAGGAAGCTGAGAGTACAAACTGCTGCTCATCTCCTTCTTTCCTTCCTCCTTGTACTTGTTCTGAGGAGCACACGAGCGGAGCAGACTGCTTTACATGAACTGTAACAAGAAGAACTGAAGCACGTCATCCATCCACCCATCCATCCATCCATCCATCCATCCATCCATCGTGTCTGACCTCACTCAGTATCTCCGTCAGCTCTTTGACAAACTGCGTCTCCGTCGTTTCCGGCAGCAGTGAATAAAGAGAGGTGGAAACGTCTGTCTTCACATTCCCTTTGTATTTAATCTGAAACAGAGACACACAAACTGCTTCAGCTGCTTCTTCATTTTTGGAAAACGGCTGGCACAAAACAAACACAGGCCAGGCGACTGGATGAATCATCTGTCTATCATGAAGTCACGACAGAAGAACTGACAATGTTCTTCGTCTGCCGGTGTTAGAAAATTTTCATCTTAAGTTCATCTATGGCTCTAAACCTCACAGGTTCACAAGCTGGGATCAAACCCCGCTGTACTGAAGCGTAGCTACCTCGCTCTGCAGCTCTGAAGTCTCTCTGGCACGCTGAGTCTCCGGAGTCTCCGGCAGGATGGAGTACAGAGACATCGACGCTTCCTTCTTTCCCTCCTCTTTGTACTTCGACTGAAACATTCACAGAAAAATGATCATTGGTCGATATGAGTGTGTGTGTGTGTGTGTGTGTGTGTGTGTGTGTGTGTGTGTGTGTGTGTGTGTGTGTGCAGACCTCAGATATCACAGCACTGATGTTCTTGGCGTGGATGAGTTCGGCTCCGGGGACAAACAGACTCTGACCCCTCATCTTCTCAAAGTCCTCCTTATACTTCACCTGCAGGGAGGAGGAGGCATGAGTGTATCAGTGTGTGTGTGTGTGTGTGTGACTTCATATTACTATACTCGTGTAGAGCTGAACATAGTAACTCAGTGGGATCACACTGTGGGCGATAAATCATGTTACATCTGGAAGAAGAAATGAATCATTTTATGTGACGTGATGTCATTAGTGTTATATTGTAAAATAATAAATATTTAATATATTTTCAGGTTTTGTTGGAGTAGAACTTCACAGGACTGAACTCGGTTTGGTACTTGGCTGAGTCTGATTGGCCGTTCAGTCCAACAACAACAGACCGGCAGATTTTCGTGGAGAGACCGAG
Organism: Nibea coibor; assembly: GCA_023373845.1. Lineage (NCBI taxonomy): Eukaryota > Metazoa > Chordata > Actinopteri > Sciaenidae > Nibea > Nibea coibor. Next base: position 1,194,676 of record CM041736.1, on the reverse strand, counting down.
GAGAAGTGGAATTAATCCACGGACGACAAGCTGTCCGCCCCAATCTGTGAGAGGAAACCAGAGAGTGGGCGACCAAACAAAAGGTGCTTAATGGTACCGAACACCGGCTTCTAACCGGCAAGCGCGTGACAGCGGGAACGTTCAGCGTCAACGCAAATGAAAGCTAAAGTTTCCTGATATGCTGGAAATCATGTTAATGCTCAGGAAGGTTCTCTGCATGTCCTCCTGTAGACAGCGCTGCTGTACTTTCATGTGCTCTTACAGACTGGAGCTCGCTCACTCCATTCGGGCTGCACAACTATGAAGCGGTCCACGTCTCCATGGTAACAGCAACATCTCTAAACTGGCCTTAGGACGAGCAGAGTGTTTCATCCCACCTACAATCATGAAGACTTTCCACAGTGCTGAGGTCTTGAACTTTTAAAAGTGACGGACGCTGAACTGGCGTGACGACGTTTGGACGGCGGACAGCGACGGGCAGCAGAGCGACAGCAGCTGGAGGAATCTGTGAAGAGGATTTTATAAAGTGGGCTGACTTGCTTCCACTGTAGCTGATGAGTCATTCTGCCGGCTGCCAAGTTCGACTCACACCAGGGGAATCAATATCTCACCCTCCCACATCCTACAACAGCACTCACCCTCATTCACCGCTTCACTGCCAGAAATACGCCTCAAAGTCAAAAGACGCTCTTTCCTTTGAGTATGCATTCCCTCTGTGTCGGATAAAGGCCAGTGACTGGATCTGCGGAGGGATGGTTACCATTGGCAACCGTGTGTTCAGTTCATATTAAGAGGCGGAGGAAGAGGATGACGCTTCGCAGCTGATATTACACAGTAAAACTTCACCTGTGGACCACGTCTTTTTATACCGCTGCTGGATTATTTTGGTCCAGTGTTGGAGAGGAGCTCAGGTTTGAAAACTGCTCTACAACACAGAGCCGTGCCGGAACAGTGCCGAGTCATTTCTCATCAACTTTGTGGGATCATTAAAATCTGTCTCATCTCATCAGCGTACTTTTTTCTCTTAGTCTGCAGCAAATGAATCAAACTACAGGTGTGAACGAACCGACAGCGAATGAACTCACGTCACTGACGAGCAGGCTGCATCTCCTGTTGAACGCTGGGTCTGGTATCGGAGGCTTTTCATCAGCTGAGGCCTGAAAACACAAACGTGCATGTAAGACTTTGAGTTTGTCCAACATGAGCCCAATAACTGTCCCAACATTATTTAGACAAACAGACGAGTGTCCGATGATTCCTGGAAGATGTTAAGAGTGGAAAAGGCACCGCTCATCCTTCATCTCTCTACTGAGAAGAGTTCATGCCAAGATTAGTAATTAATGGACAATATTATCTGACCGTACTGGTACAACTAAGACCTGCGAGTCAACCAAAGGAAACGTTGCATTCATGCTCCGCTTATCCCTCGCCTCTCTTGACAGGCCCGACTGAGCCCTGAAAATCCCACTATCAAAGGCTGATATTGGCACATTTTCATCTGTAGTTTTACTAATCCTCTCTAAGCTTGTATAAAAACCTGCAGTGCCAGGCGATGCCCCACGCCAAGGTCAATACAAAGACTCGCAGTCAGAGCTGAGAGCTGGGCTTCCCTGCAGAGGGACCAAATCTGCCTCTCAGCACACTTCATCAAAGAAAAGCAAAATCATCAAAGATGTTTACTGACGTGTTGTAACAGGGAAATTATTTTAATGAAAAAATAAAATAAATAATGCAATTAAAAGACCAAGAGGTCCAAATGCAAATCTGAAGAATAACTCCTGTGAGATCTCCTGCTGCTCTCTGGTTTCAAAGAAGCTGATTCTTAAAATGAAGATGAAGATCAGCTACTGAACTGAAATCTTTGTTTTAATTGGACCGATGGCTGCACTGGGCTCAAGTTTTTAACTGAGGATGTGAAAAAGTTTAATTGTAACAGATCTTTGCATCGTTCAAACTAAAGAATCCAAAAAATCTACAAACGTGAAACGAGTTCTCACCTCGGCTTCCCAAGAGCCCAACAACTTCTTTGCATGACCCTTCTCTTCCCGTCCATCCTCCTCTCCTGCCTCCATTTCTGCTTCATTTTCCTCCTCCATCTTTTCCTCCTCCTCCTCCTCGTCTGTTACTTTCTCCTCCCTCTCCTGTACATCCATCCTGGTCAGCGTTGTCACTGTTGTTACCGCCGTCTCCTGGAAAGACTCTTTTTTCTTTCCGTCCACTGACGTAACTTCCTCCATCTCTGCAACACACAGTGGAGCGGCTGGGGCCTCCTCTTCCTCCATCAGTCACCTCTGAGGACAAAGGACACTTCATGTGGACTATGTCCAATAAGTAGCACAGCAACATAAATGGAAGTCCAAGTTAAGAGTGGTTAACAGAGCTACAGGTGGGTCTATGTTTTCTCCGTTCTCCATTCTTCACTGTTGAGTCTTGTTACCTGTTCGAAGCCACGGATCTAACAAGGTAACATAAAACCAGCCTGAACTAAACTCATTCCTCCAAGCTGAAGCTCCCTGATCGACTCTCCTGCCTGAATCTTGGTGGATGCGGTTGTCGACACACTTTTGGCCTGCTGTCAAGGTCACCTGTTCAGCTTCATCAAAGTCACCGTGTTAAATCTCTCAATGTCTTTCTGAGTCTGCAAGGTCATAGTTAGTGTGTCAAAGATCACCTCTGGATGTTGTCAGCATCTTCAGTGTCATGTTCACACTTTTGTCAGTGTTGAACTCACCTTGTCTGATTTGTAGTCGTCTCTTAATGAACCTTCCTCTCGGCTTCTCTGTCTTCGGGTCAGAACTTTAGCTTTCCAAATGTTACAGTTCCTGAACAGTTCCTCACTCACAGCTTCTGAATATTGTAACAACTCTTTTGCGCTCTCTGACGTGTTGATCAGACTTCTCAGCGTTCTTCGTATCGTCTCATGCTTCTCAAGGTTTCCGGAACGTCGTGATCACCCTTCCCGCTTCTGGATGTCTTGGACACTCGACTTCTTCATCAACCATTCAACTTCTTATTTCACCTCTAACTCAACATAAAAAGTCCCGACTGTCTCCTGCGATGGCAGACTGACTTCTGCGTGTCGGTTCGTTGGGTACTTCTTATCACTTTCAACTTCCACATTTAGCCCTCTACTCAAGACCTTATCACCGCTGTGCCCTTCATATCAATCACAGTGTAGCAGTGTTGGGTACAGTGTGTGTCTTTTTGTGTGTGTAGGTCAAGGGGTTGAAGGTGAGTTCAGAAAATATCGTAAGCTGGAAAGAATGTAACATTTACCTACACACACACACACACACACACTTTAGTTACACACAGATCAGTCTATGAACTTCTGCTACTGATGTTTCTGAACCAAAACAGAAAAGGAAAAAAAGAAAGTAATAACTTCTTTGTCTGATTAATCATTTCACAGATATTTAATCACTGTAAAAACCATTTGGCTGTCTCAGAGAGAGTCTCGGAGACAGCGGGTAGTCTGGCAGTGTGATCAGAGCGTCAGATGGTAAACAGGACATCGACCTGATAAAGACTGACCAGAGCAGATCCGACTGTTCTGCTGCCAAAACACGGAACACGACTCATTTATCACCAATAACACTGCATCATCTGCGTAATGTCGTAGTCGTAAACGTGTAGATCTATTCTTCTGTAGATTATTGCACAGAATAAAAAAATAAAGAAGTAAACTACAATGAGCTTGTCTTAAATTCTGATCACAGTATCGCAGATTTTAATCAAATTTCAATTCAGTTTGTTTCCAACCACGACTGAAACTCTTCGATTTCCAGGCTACAAAAATCTGCATAGAAATACTCCAATAAAACATAAAAGCCAATCTGGACTTGTTCAGAGGACAACTAATTAATCAGGTCTTTAAACACATCAGCGGTTTAGTGGCCTGAATAACAGCTGAGTCCTGCCAGTGGAGTCCTGGCTGGCCCTCGTGCCTGCAGTCATCAGTGTCTCACTCTGAATCACAGTAAACAAGACTCTTTGGGGAATAACGGCTTCGGTGAAAATCTGTCTCTTCTTGAAGCTAAATTGGGAAACAGTTTTGTTTGGTAAAAAAACAAGACAAAAGAAAAGAAAAGGCTGCCTCGCTGACCAGGAGCTTTCTCTTTTTCTCTCCTTTAGATCTTGTTAATGAATTCTGAAACACAAAGCTGGGAGAAATCCCTGTGATCTTGTCCTGACGTGAACCAGCTTCACTGCCAGCCCCAGCTCAGCTGTACAAGAAACACATTTCTCTTCAGGCTCCTGGACTGAAACACTTCACTACAGGTGAATCCATGTGAGATCAGAAACAGTCTTTTTCTACTGACCGATAAACAGACAGCTCACATTAAATTCTGCGTGAGCAGACATAAATCCCTCTCCCTCAGTCCTCCTCCTCGACCTCCCTTCGACACCTTCCTCCCACCTCTCCTCCTCTCCTTCTTTCATCACCAGGTCAACCTTGAAAAGAGCTGAGTAATACAATAAAATGTGTGGGCTGTTGAATGTCACAGCATTTGAAAGCGAGGCGATGTGTGTGTGTATTAATTAAAGCAGCACAAATGAAGACAGAGAATCTGTTGTGTATTAACACGGCGGAATAATGTGATCACTCGGTCAGGTAAACAGAGGAGGGCGAGAGGAAGGACCAAGAGATAACAGATAAAACACACTACCTTGACTGTGAAGGGTCACCGGGTCATCAGGACACGCACAGGTCGAGCACCTGCGTGCACACACACACTCACACACACAAATAATTCATGTTAGACAACGAGCTTCTCCAACCTCTGAATTTACTACCGGCATAACTGGACAAAGATGAAGTTTCGTAGCTCTCCTACAGTCCTGCTGTATCGAAGGACAAGTCTGTATCTGGCTTCAGTATTTATGCTGCTTATTGTTGGACTGAAGCTGAGGCCTTAGAACACGTCTTGTTTCTGTCTGCATCCTTGCTAATTAAATAACTGACGACTCGACTTGAAGTCGGTGAATTAAAAATAAAAATCACTTACACGTTCAGAAGAGGCTCCTCTTCACTCAGCTGATGTTGTCGACGCTGCAGGGCTGGATGACGTCTGCATTTTGTGTGCGATCGTGCTCACTGACCAAAGTGCACCCCTCACATTACACACTCACTCACACACCATCGAAACACGAACATATCTGTGTGTGTGTGTGTGTGTGTGTGTACATACGATACTGATCTGCTCCTGAGTCCTTCTGAGTCTTTGCATCTCTGGAGTGTCGGACACGATGCTGAACCCTCGACCTTTGCTCTCCTCAAAGTCCTTCTTGTACTTCACCTGCAGGAGAGCGAGACGCACAGAGAGACTTATGTTCACCATCAAAATCAAACATTAGTGACGCACTCTGCATCGGTCAGTCGACACATCCTGCTTTCATCAACTACAATCAACAAGCACGCAGGAGACAGAGCGGAGAACATAACCTGCTTCATGAACTGATGAACTGGGAGGGGAACAGAACCTAGAATTCACCTGACAGTGATGATACAGACGAGTACTGAAGTAATAGATTTTATTACCTCTGAACGCGCCCATGCACGGCAGAAATAATTACAGAGCTCAGCATCCAGATAGACCGCAGCTACAATCAGCTTCACACAGCGTGAAAAGAACTTCACATATATTATAATTGCTCCTCATACATGTTGAATAGTGATGCAGGACATGAAAAGGAGAAACAGGATTTATCTTTGAGTTTAGAACATGATCCGTACCACGGTGACTCATTCTGATCCAGTTTAATCCACCTGTACTAGAACTGAGTGTCTGTTTGTCATAAGCAGGGCTGGGTATGAAACCTCTGACTAAAGAGGGTCGAGAATCTAAAAGTGAAGAGTTTGAACCTAAAGGACGACCTGATGAAGACCACGAAGGAGAAGAAGAAGAAGAAGAAGAAGAAGGTCTCAGGCGCAGCAGCTTTTATTTAATTTAAAGGAGCAGAGAGTGAAGAGGACGCTGACGGAGGAAGCTAAGAAGCTAAGTTTATACAAAATATTCTTTAAGTATGAATCCGTCAAACAGCAGGACTCTTCATCACCATGAACAAAGGATCGAAAACAAGGAAATCCAAAGTTTGGATGAAGTGGACGGTTTCCAGACGACGACAGAGCAGTCATCTCTCAGTCTGACCTTCAGAGGAAACACTGCAGCTCATTTAGCCGTCGTGCCGGTGTCCATCAGTCGTCAGTAACAGCCCATTAGCTGTCAGAGTTACATAAGGCTGTAAACTGCAGAAATATGACTCAGACATTTAGGGAGTGTGTGTTCTGCTCTCACAGTGATTGTCCCCGTTCTCAATACGAAGCAGATTAAAACCTCGTTCATCAACTGCAGGCTCCCTGCAGAGTTAATGTGACGAGCTGAACCACACACACACACACACACACACAGACGTGATGGAGGACAATGTGATGGATCTGCTGCTTTGATGGACAAGCTCTGTTATCAGCCTATCTCACCTCTCGCTGTGAGACAGGCACACCGGGTCACATGATCACGTCACGTCCAATCCTCCGTACAGTAACACAACTAGGTCAATGCTGAACACATGAGGGGGTTTTCCCACAGTGTGTCTGTGTGTGTGTGTGTGTGCACAGTGTCATTGTCTATTATGATCAGCACCCTCAGTGCTCATACAAAGTTATTTTCACCTCCGGGACGTCAGACACGATGATTCGAAACATTTTGCACCACAGAAGCAGAAGACAGACGTGACTTTCTGACTTTGCATCATCATCATCCTCGTCCGTCACGGCAGGGAGCTGGACAAAAGAGAGACACACCGCGTGCCCGCTAACTGAGTCTGAGTCTGATTTTATGAACTGTATCAGAAAGCGGCAGCTGCTGCGGGGCGTGAACACTGAGGCCATCCGTCACTGTTACTGTACGTTACCGTGTTACCAGGTGTTACCGTGTAGGTGTCACCATGTAGGTGTTACCGTGTGTGACGCTGCTGGCTGTCTAAACCTGCAGGACGAGACAAACAGTCCAACCCGTGTCGGAAATGTTGATTCAAAACTCTCCGAGCACAGACACGAGTCGTTTTTATCATTTTGGCAGCTCGGCTTGTGGAACTGCAACCGACTGTGACCGGCGAGGAAATCTGCCTTCCTGTTCATGAAAATAAACAAAACCATCGGTCACATCGGGCCGGTTGTATGGCAAACCTCCTCGACTGGCACTGTGTCCTGACGTCTGAGGGACTCATTTGCAAATTTCACAACAATTTTGCACAACTGACACCAAACTGGCTCCACGGCATCTTCAGACTGTCCACGTACATCCAGCCAGATCTCTGAGGCGTCAGAAACTGATTGAAAAGAACCTCTTTAAATCAGTCTGTCACTAAGGGAGCGAGCGATCATTGTAAAAATACATCAGACATTTCTCAGTATTTTGTCTGGACAGTCCATCGATGGCAGAGGTTCTGAGTTCAACACCTGGGTGACGCAGAATCTTACTGCACCTGCTCAGCCACTGTGCCGTGTCACAGAAAACACGTTTAGATCTTCAGGTTTAAAGAACGTGCAGGGAGAGAGGACGAGAGATGAACGTGGAACTCTCTGCTCTGCAGATGACAAACTGCTAATAAACGGATTTTATGAGGGCAGAGCATCACATGACAAACAGCACGTCCCCTTCTGTTGACTGCTGAGTGGACATCTGTCCTTTTGTGCTGCAGTCTGCACACACACACACACACACACAGGATGAGGACATATGGCACAGAGGTATAGCTGGTTTCTTCTCTCATGTGCGTTGTTCATCAGTCAGTAAGCAGGAGGCAGCGCAGTGACGCATCGCTGTCAGAGCAGCTTCCACAGCCACACCTGAGCGTTTGTTTTCATGTCCACGTGGTGCCAGAGGGGTGGAGATATGAGCAGGCGAGCAGGCAGTGAGTCCTCTAAACTGATTAATAACACTGATCAGTTTCTTCACCTGTGAGTGGATCAGAGTGAACAGGTCTGCTGAACATCCAGAATATTTATGGAGGTGACCACAAAGTGCTGCTGGAGCTCATTATCCAATCAGGTGCCACTAACTAGATGACATCATTAAAAAGAGCTCCAGTCAAACCTCAGACTGCAAACACGACGGAAATGTGACGGATCTGAATCAGCCACCTGCACAGGGATGATTCAACACCTGAAGTCTGCGGTGTGTGTGTGTGTGTGTGTGTGTGTGTGTTCACCTGGCTCTGCAGCTCGCTCTGCTGTCTCAGTCTCAGGTTCTCTGGCGTGTCGGCCACGATGGTGAATGACGTCTTGGGGTAATGTCTGAGAAGAGAAAGAGTCACACTGTGAATCATCAACAGAGAAAGACAGGAAGAGGAGGCGTGACTGCATGAGAGGAGCAGCAGGTGGCGCCAATTCTCCAGTCGGAAAACCAGAAGAAGACGACGCCAAGCGGCGAATAAAAAGTACTGTCAGTAAACTTTCCATCAGATCCGTGTTACCTCAACATTCACTACGTCACAACTTCAAGAGCTTCACCTCTTTGGAAAATAACGTGTCCAACGTGATACTTCAGAATACGTCGGAGGAAACACGACTACTGTGGACGACAAGTTTATGTTGCAACACCTGAACTTCCTGCACCGGAGTGAACATCCATCACAAACAGTTTGTTTTTCTCATCTATGAGCCAAAGAGGGAAAAGATAAAATAACTTAAAAGCTCTTTCGACATGACATGAACCAAACAAGGCGAAGACAAAAGGAAATGATCTCGTCTCTATAAAAAGAACTCTAATTTTCTAACAATAAAACCTCCAGCCTGAAAAATGTCAGCTGTTTCCACGATTTGAGTAACTTTAATGAGACGATGACATTAGCACGAACAATGACCCATTGAGAGGTGGAGGAGTGAACACACCTCTACGCCTCCTTTATCTCACTCGACCTTTTTGGTCTGTCGTCACTGACCTGATGATTTATTTTTAGTTTTTCTTTTAAAATGACTGAGCTCAGATTCAAAGCAGGACACACGGTGAGAAGGACAATGGATGGGAAACACTCCCACTCAGCACCTACACCAACGTTTGAAGCCCTCTGTGGCTCCGAGCAACGGTCCAATCAGCTGCTGGGCCGATCGAGGCAAACTCCTCTGCTGCGTATCTACATGAAGAGACTCGTTCTGTTCGACCTGATCGGCCACGAGCGAGCGGCACCGCGCGGCATGAAGCGAACAGAAAGTGTTGACTGTCATTATTTTTATGACAGTTAATGGTCAACAACGACATCATGATTGACAGCTTCAGTAACGCCTTAGAGCGTGTGTGTGTGTGTGTGTGTGTGTGAATCAGCGCTGCCAGCAGCATATTCAGCGGCACAGTTTGACCACTTCACTGAACTGTCCTTCACTCCTCTCCTCGCCTTCTTCCTCCCACATCCACACTCTCTCTCTCTCTCTCTCACACACACACACACACACACACACACACACAGCAGCCCACAGCAGGTGAATCACCTGACCCCAGGCTGACTGTTTCTGTGGGTTCCACATGTAAAAATGTACAAATACAGCTTCAGACAGCATCATTACGTTGTTGCTGCAGCGCTCTTAATAGTTATAATCAGGATAATAATTACGGGTCACAGACAGTCTGCTGTGGTCTGTGATGTCTGCGTCTGTTAACTGATCATTAGCAGCAGATCATAAACAGTTATCACGACCTCTGGTCTGTCTGCCTCCACAGTCTGTTATAGTCAGAGAAGCCACACGGGGCAGCAAACAGGAGTCTTTAGATCTTTACCTGTCTCTGCGTCTGTCTGTTTAATATGTCACTGTAGCTTCTTTTCATGCTGGGAAGGAGAGGGCGAGGCCAAGGAGTGCTCAAAAACTGCAGTTCCTCAAACGTCCACTTGAGGCTGGCTGCAGAAGTGAGTCAGTCTCCATAAGTCCCCATGTTAGACAGCAGAAATAAACATGTTTACAGCCTGGTACAAAAACAGTTTTGGTCTCTGTAGCTAATTAACGCTCCATTAGAGGTTAATTTATTCGTTATGCGGTCGCTGTTTGACAGACTCTGGGCTGCGAAGCGAAGTGACACATGATGTCTGATGTCTTTGAATGAATCTGACTCTCACTCTTCTGGTTTTGTCTTTGGTCATCTCACTCTTTTTCTCTGAGACACAAGCACAGAAAGACTTCCTGTAGAGGTTTAGTTACCCTGTCAGAGACCACGACAGAAAAACAGCCCGCGGCGACGCTGAGTGTGTGTGTGTGTGTGTGTGTGTGCATTTTTTTCAACCAACAGTTCCTTTGTTTCACTTCTGTTGCTCATAGTTTTAGTCTGACACACACACACAAACTAATTTTGTCCTTAAGTTTCACTTCACCTGTTCCCGTCGCTACTGGCAACCATGGATGCTTTGTTCGTTTGGTGCAACCCAATCCTTTGAGACAAAGAGCTGCTCTGTGGGATATTTTACACACACACACACACACACACACACACAGCTAGCCAAGGTAACTTTGTGCTGGCTGGACAAGCAGCTCGGGACAATAACTCAGTTTGTGTGGAGTCTTTAACAGCCAGCTGACGTCCAGACGCCTGCAGGAGACAAACAGGCCCGTCTGCTCGGCTCTTTTAGAATTTGGCTTTTTATTGGTCAACGACAAAAAGTCAAAGACTCTGATGGACGAGCCACGAAAACTCGCAGACGCAAAACAAAACGGCAAAAGTCACAGCTGAAGAAACCAAACTGCAGTCACAGGATCACTTCCCATGATTCCCCTCGTCTGTAGCTTTGTGCTCCAGGTACGATCACCTGTGAGACGTTAGTAACACGTCACGTCAGGGACGAAGCTGAGAAGAGAAAAGGAGAGAGTGAGCGAGCAAGAAGCCGCCGGACAAGAGTAAATCTGGGACTGACTTTTAGTGGTTGGTGAGAGCTTGGTGAAATAAAAGGCTGAAAGACAGACGCCGAGCTGGGCTGACTGCTGCTGGACTAGTCAGTGATATTAGCTGCTGCTGCGTCAGGACTTTTTGTACCATCTGAGTTCTTCACGGATGAAATATCACTTCATCGCTGAGCACTTAGGAGCGAGCTCCGAGGTCAGACCTGCACGAGCGAGCCACTCATCTCATCACGCCGCACTTGAACAGGAGCGAGTCTGTAAGATCAGAGTGAGTCCAACAGGACCACACGCATTTCAGCATCACTGAAACTCAGTAATTAGTTCAAATTAGCTGAAACCTTCAGAATGAATAAAGGTGGAAATACTGAACAGTTTGACGTGTGTGTGTTTATCTCTCTCTCTCTCTCTCACACACACACACACACACACAACTTCTAAACATAATTACACACACTGTTTAACAAACACTGAGGTGTTTCATACCTCACTCATCTATGACGTGGGCTAAACATATCCTCTACAAAACACACACACACACACACACACACACACACACACACACAGTGTCCTTTGAACGGTTTCCAATAATACCCTCAGACACATCCTGCCTTTCTCTTACTGCCTGGTTAAGACACCAGATTTACAATAACCTGTGTGTGTGTGTGTGTGTGTGTTGTGGATACAGATTTAGATTAACCATTGTCTATACTGTTGCCGTGGCATTTGCCAATCGACGTCAGTCTCCTCGCCCTCGGCGGCGCTGACGCACTGAGCGTGTGTGAGGTCCAAAGAAAAGCAAGCGTCGTATAGAAACATGAGGAAACTCTGATCCACTGACGATCTGTGCGCTCGATATGTTTTGTCACAAATAACAGCTAAATGTGGGCTGCTGATTCATTTCAGCTGATTAAATGCAACAATAACTGAAGCCAAGAGGGGGGACAGAGTGCTGAATTAACACAGTGACGTCACCGCAGGTCCCGCCTCCTCCCAGCTAATCCAAAAATCAGCAAAGACGACGTGGATCATCAGAGGAGCTGAGGCTGTGACCACACCCACCTGTCAGTCAAAGTCTTAATCCTGCATAACTTTAAGCCTTAATATAATGTGAACAGGTGAGTTGTATATAAATTCACCCTCAGTACAGTTGTCATGAACGGGGAAATTAGCTACAGAGACCAAAACTGTTTTTGTACCAGGCTGTAAACATGTTTATTTCTGCTGTCTAACATGGGGACTTATGGAGACTGACTCACTTCTGCAGCCAGCCTCAGGTGGACGTTTGAGGAACTGCAGTTTGTGGTACTGAAGAAAAATCAAATGACCTGATGAGTCACGTGAACAGATCCCAGTCCATCAAAATGTTGCATCAGTTGTATGAAAAACTGAGTTTGTCAATAATAATAATGGAGCGTGTTTGTAGTTTTAGGTGTCGACAGTCTTGCAGACTTGTCTTGGCTCTGATACAAACACGTCATTCATGTTTTATGATGGAAACAGTTTCCTGATGCCAGGTGCAGCAGGAGCTGGCACTGTGGCTAAAACCAGGCTGGCTGCATGATGGGTGACGAGCCAGTGACACCACGGTCCTCCTCCCTGTCAACAACAACAACACCACCAGAACCAGCAGAACCAGCAGCACCAACACCAGCAGCAGCACCAACACCAGCAGCAGCAGCAGCAGCAGCACATGGGCAGGAGGACGGCGTGCTTCTTTACTGACCGACATGGATGCTCTTTTTGGTGAATCACTGCGAGCGAAACAGATGAAGAGGAGGAAGCGAGGGCATGGACGACAGCTGAATGTGTGTATGAGTGTGTTTCTCTGTACGTGTGTGTGTGTGTGTGTGTGTTCTCGCTGGTCAGTCTGGCCGCTCTCCATCTTCCTGCTTAGGTGTTGATGAAACTCTCAGTGTGGGCTCAGGACAGACTTGGCTCCTGTAAACCTCGCTGACAACAGGCAAATATCGAATGAATCTAACTGTAACAATGCACGCGTCCTCACAGAAGACAGCAGTCATCCGAACAGGGAGAGTTTTTATGTTTGTATTTGTGTTTTAAAGATGCATAATCACCCAAAGTGTATTTTGGTTGCTGCAGTACGAAGCTGAGGTCATTATTTGCTGATAAGATTTGCTTTCATAACAGTGTCGCATAATAACTCCATTGCTTTCATCCTATGACTGATGTTCATCTTTAAGAAACGCCTCGAGGCTTTCATATTTTAGGAAAACAAATATTCAAATATTCATGGGGATGTAGAACAGACACGTTTCTGTTCAAACTCTCTGACCTCAACAGACACACACATTTCAACTTCATGTACTGGAGATCTGCAGGTGAAGTATGTACACCAGGACTGCAGGACGTGATCCAGTCCAGTGCTAACTGGATTCTACAATGTGGAGAGATGAAAGCATCTGTTTAGATTAACCTAGACGAATGAAAGGAAGTCAGTCCTGCAGCCACTGACAGACTCTACAACATTAAACCAAACCATGAAGCAGCATCGACCTGTGATCAGCTGACCTGTGATCAGGTGACCTGTGATCAGCTGACCTGTGATCAGGTGAACGGTGTCTCTGTCAGTCGTACGTCTGTTCTCACACTATGTAACTTTGGGCTCCGGGTCGGGAGAAGTACGTAACGCTTTACGGCACTAAGTCACACACACCAACTATTTCACTGATTCTGGTGAAACTGGATCAGATTTTATGGAGAAAATGTTTCCTGGTTTTCCCTCTGATGTCCTCCGGCTGCTCCGCCTCAACTCTCTGTGATTTACAGAGTTTATGATGGACAGTGAAGTAAACTGCTGACAGCTGGAGCTGCTGTTAGCTCATGTTAGCTCAGTCTGTTAGCTGCTGTTAGCTCATGTTAGCTCAGTCTGTTAGCTGCTGTTAGCTCATGTTAGCTCAGTTTGTTAGCGGGGCTGCCCGACCTCTATGGACATGATGGCAGAGGGGCAGAGAGTGAAGAGGACGCTGACGGAGGAAGCTAAGAAGAGAAAAGGAGAGAGTGAGCGAGCAAGAAGCCGCCGGACAAGAGTAAATCTGGGACTGACTTTTAGTGGTTGGTGACTAACACTTGAACACCACGATTTTAAAAACAGAATCAAATGAATGTTGACAACTAAAATCTACTTGCACATTTGTTCAAGCTGATTCTGAAATCCTGATTTCATGTGATAATGTAATTCTAGAAACAAAATGAGTCCGTTCAGCTGTAAACGAGTGTATAACAAACACCAGCCGGCCGGCTGAAGAACACACTGATCGCTGCCAGTCTGCTCTGCAACCAGTGGCCTAGTTTGACATTAGACACACTGCTGCATCTATACACCCCGAGGCACGGACTGATGAACTGCATGAGTGTGTATGTGTGGCAGCACGGGCACAGTGTCATCTGCTTGCATGCCACATCGCTACAGCGACCAGGATCAATGAAAACCACCTTCATCCTCATCATCCTCATCATCCTCATCTACTGCCTGGAAACTCTCGCGTCTGGTTCTTATTCCGCATGCGTCTCCTGAACACACCCCGCTGTGAGGAGGCGAGCGCTCAGCTGTTCCAGTTGTGGAGCGAGTTGTCGCCTCCGCTGCTGCCGTATCGAAGCCGTCTGTGTCAAATGAAAACTTCAGCACATGAAAGCTGAGAGCGCCCGAGCATTTTATCTTCTGCTATCTTTTATTTATGAAGTAAGCACAATGAAATGAGCGTCGCAGGAGTGAAGCCAAAACATTCAAATGTTTCCTGGAAAAGTTTACCGTATAGATACTTCACCTTCATCGTAACCGCCTCTCACTTTTCTGTTGGTGGCAGCTCCTGATAAAAGGCCGTGACAAATGAGGGGAGTTAATTCAGGCTCTGCTTATTTAAGTAAGAGATACTATCACCCAGAGGATTTAATAGCTGGCTGCCGGGATGATCAGCGATTAGAGGAGCTCTGAACAGAAACGAGTAAAGCTGTGAGAGGAAGAGAAGATCAGGAGTAAGCTCATGACAGAAAGACTGAAAAGTGAAGAGGTGCAGCGCCGGGCCGTGTTCTGTCACTCGCCTCCTCAGTGGGACGATTTCAAAATAAAGTACATGAGCGTCAGTCACGAGACTCTGAGAGTCAACATCCTCGGATCATCGCTCGCTAAAGCAAAAGCACAAATTATGAAGAGTTCTGTCTCTGTCAGGCACAAGGGTCACCATGACAGGACTGAACGCCTCTGCAGTTACCTGGACTGTCTGCAGACGTCCAGGTGGAACGAAGTGGACCGGACCTTTGTCTCACTCAGCAAAACGTCTCACAGACGAGCTTTACATCTTTATTAAGGAGCTGACAGGAGACCGCGGTGTCCTCTGTGGACTTTACAGTTCATCTTCATCATGCTGACAGAGGAGGAGAGGAGAGGAGAGGAGAGGAGAGGAGAGGAGAGGAGAGGAGAGGAGAGGAGAGGAGAGGAGAGGCGAGAAGAGGAAAAGGAAAGAAAAGAAATGGAAAGGAAAGGAGGAGAAGTTAGGATAAAAGCGGGAGAGGTAAAGGAAGGAAGGAAAGTGGTTGGGCTGTTTGTCGTCGTGTGTGATGAGAAAACAACAACAGTGAGCTGGGTGGAAACAGAGGGCTGTTTATAGAGACACAGGACTTTAACACCACACACTGTCTCCAGTGATGTGTCCTCGCTGTCCTCTGTCTTTCTGTTCACTCAGTCATGCGTAACGCTCTCGGCCGGCCTTCAATAGAGCCATTCCTCATCCCTCCATCCTCTCTTCCTCTCTCTCATGGAGCTGACTGAGCTCCCGCTCTTCTCTCTGCCTCTCAAATCCTCAGCGTCTTATTTATTAACTTCTTAAAAACTCTCCGTCTTTGTTGGGTTGCCCGCTGCTGCTGCCGCTCTCGTTCGTCTCCTCGACCCCTTTCAGCACATTCTCGGCTCGAACCATGAAAGATTAGACGGAGGGTTACGTAAGTTTCCTATCGTATCTTTCGGCAGCTCTCTCTGTCTCGATATGCTGCACTCTCCATCTTTGTTTCATTCTCCACGCTCTCCCTTTTCTCTGGAAGACAGAGACATTTGAATTTAAAACGTTTGTGTGAATGTTTTAAAGGAGATGAAGAATCACAACCTCGTGCCCGGCCAAGTCTCCTTCTTTCGATGAGAAGTGGAGCTGTGGAGGTTTCTATAGATCTAAATATTCCCTCTATGACTGACTGCATTGAGATCTGAAGAGGAGACACTCAGCTCCTTGCTCTCTCAGTACAGTCGCTCTGACTAAAGATGTAAGTGGTATCACATCCTCCAGCTGCTGCAGGATCTGTTTCCCTTCCTGCTTTTCTACTGTATCTGTGAAACAATAAAGACCGAAGTGAATAGAAATGTTCCCGTGCTGAAGCGCAGTGAGATAGCAGGATCTGGGTTATGTGGGCAGCTGCGTTACATAATCGTCTTCATCACAACAGTCTGAGCCGCTATTAACATTCACACATGTAAGAAGAAAACACGTCAGTTTACACGCAGATGGACTGCATCAGTCTGCTGTTCACACGAACAGCTGGTGACAGCGTTACATAACCAGCTTTGATTATTACTAATTAGCATGAAGGGTAACTTAATTAAACAGAAATATCTGGCACAGGAAGCCGACTGCTGTGAATGTCGTCATGAGACACAACCTGACTGTGGCCCGTCCCGCCCATACATTATTACTGACCCTGCAGCCACACACAGACTTCAACAAAGTCAGTCAAAGGCAGGCTTGAGGTTGCCAAGCAACCAGGGTCAGCTGCAGGTCAGAGTAATGAACTGCAGCTGTGCTCTGTCTGTGTGTGAGTGACTGCTGAGAGACACAGAAAGTCTCTAAATGAACCCCCTCCAACTAGTGGACACTAATGCCAAACGGTAGGTGGTATCAAAAAGCCCAAATGACCGTGAGCATCCTCATCTTGTCGACCATGTGAATGCCCAATTTCAGTGTGTGAAGTTAAAACATGTGACCTGGGGAGAGAGAGAAAGAACAGGTGCCCCGTGCTCCTCTCCAGGTTACATGGGAGTAGATGGGGCTGTCGGTGGGTGATCCTGGAGCATCAGTGCGTCTCCCGCCAAAACTAGAAGTCTGACAGCTTCAGCAGTGACATCGCTGCGTAGCCCACCAATTCTCCTACGTTTCTATGTATACGTTCTACGTTTCCTCTCATCACCTCGTCTGTACAGTCCGCAACTTTGTGGAAGGAGCTGGCGCGGTTTGTTGATCAGGAGTGCAAGCTTTGTGGTTGAACGACAACAACGAGAGTGAAGATGTGTGAGGAAATGCTGCAACATCTTCATGCTTGTGGAAACTCTGACCACATCTGCATTTTTGCTTGGGTGTCTCACATAAGAATAGCGTCCAAAAGGAACACCCAAGTTCGGACTAAAAACAAGCTCGGCAGTCCTTCCAGAACCTGCA
Organism: Nibea coibor; assembly: GCA_023373845.1. Taxonomy (NCBI): domain Eukaryota; kingdom Metazoa; phylum Chordata; class Actinopteri; family Sciaenidae; genus Nibea; species Nibea coibor. The sequence goes on along the minus strand of CM041736.1, from coordinate 1,177,354 downwards.
CCAGCTCCACACAGCCGGCAATCTGGACCCGGTTCCCGTGAGTCAGCCAGATGGCTAACTTGGCAGAGCCAGATAAAAATCCACCAACGTGTGCAGAGTCTTCCTTTACAATAACAAAACCACCTTTTTAAAAGCTCAAATTTCAACCAGACTCAAACAAAAAAGGTTTCTCTCCACAGAGAACAAAGAATTCTTCAGCATGTTAATATAACAGCTCAGAGGTCATGATGTATCCGGGGTCACAGAGTGCAGTCATACACTGCAGATTAAAACTCATCCCATGACCTGCCGTAGGAAACCTTACATATATTAACACACGTGTGTGTTTCTGTGTTTCTGATCTCACAGCTCACTTCATATGATGTGTTGTTCATTTAATCTTTTGTTAAAAGTCAAACAGTTAGTGTGTTTGGTCTCATGTGCTTCTGTAATCCCTCTCCACACTTGGTCTGCCTGCCCCCTCTTTGAGCTGCAGATCCAGATCTTAAAGATCATGGGACCATGGGGGTAAAATCCATAGACCTTTAAGGTGTATGTGGGGTGAAACATTCTGAGGGAAGCTATGACTGCCCCTTATTCTGAAATGTGTAAGACATAGGTGGCGTGGAACGCAGAGAGTATCCCACATGTTTCAAGACGTATGCAGAGTAACTTCACTTCCACTTTTACCATCTTAAACTCACAAACCAAAGCAGTTTTTTGCACATTCAATCCATCAACTTTGAAACGTGTAACATCCACGTGATTGTGAAGTTGATGTTAAAAGAAGAAAAACGGGCAAACATCAGAATTTGACTGGGTCAGAACATCCAAAACTGCAGCTTTTGTGGGGTAAACCCGGCGACAGAGTCCTGGGAGGCCAAGAACTCATTGATGCACGTGGGGGATGAAGGCAGATGCCGGTGCCACAGTTAGACTCAGTGCAGCTCAGCAGCCTGAAGGTGAGGTGTTCCCGCTGGGTGTTAAACTTGTAGTACTGTAGGTGGTTCAGTGAAAAATATAGAAATATTGTTATTACTTATTGTAGCGATAATTCAGCCTAATGTTGTGTCTGAAGCAGAACTAGAATCTACAATGCCCTTCACTAACACTAACACTTCCACTGACCAAGATTCATGTTTCTTTTGACTATTTTGAAGCTGTAGTCTGGAATAGTTTTGACAGAAGCCTGAGGAATTGTTTCCTCCCATTTAAAATAACAGTTCAGCAGCAGCAGCTACAATAAGACGGAGGAAGTCCACATTCTACTAATTTTGTGGATCCGGTTTTATGTTTTACAATCCAAGAACCTCAAGAATCTGAGCACTGTTGTTGTTGTTGTCATTACTGTGTCGACCGCAGCCACGGCTCAACAATGGAGACGGATCAGACGTGTGACACGAAAAGCCAAGAAAAACAGAGCAGCCGGGCTTTTCCACGACACACACCAGTCGTATCGGACTAAAAACAAGGAGCGTCAGGGGGAGCCGGAGCCTCGCGCAGTCTCTCTTTAATTACAGGACGCTGGTTTGTACACTGAGCGCGACATGTAACACTGAGGTACAAAAGCAGAACCCTCACTGATGAGTAAGAAATCCCCGCTGGACGTCTGCAGCTGTTTTCTGCACAGCAAACAAACCTGTGGCACGAAGTTTACATGCAGACAAACAGAGGAGACGAGAGTGAGCAAGCAACTGGACAAAAATCACCTTCAGTGTCTCACTCTGTGATTAATGCATTAGAAAATGCCGAAAAGATATCACAAGGAGTCCAATCGAAAGCCCTGAAATGACGAATTACAAAGCTGAATATCTTGTTCCCACAACTGTCCAAATCAAAGCTGAGAGTCGAACTTTCAGTGTTGTCTTAAAGCGGCCATGTTAAGTGGACTAAATAACTCTGCACGTCCTTATTGACCTGCTGAGACATTCTTCAGCACACTCTGACTGTGGAGGAAAAACACACACACACTCTGAAGCCATTAGCTGCAGTGTGTGAGGCAGCAAAGACGGTTGGCCTGAATTAACCTACAAATATTATCTCTGCTAATTATACATTTGATAGTCCCAGAGCTGTTAAAGAATAAAAAAAATCAGATTTTCAACCAAAGATTCCACAAATGTCGGGGTGGACGCCAACCTCTCACCCAATGACAGTTGGGATTGGCTCCAACCCCCCGATGAGGATAAGCAGTCATGGAAAATGGACAAGTGATGTCGCCAGCAACTTCTGTAGTCTCATTTATCCACTCGTTAGCAATCGTCTTTTTTAAGACAAGTAAAAGAGACACCTAACCAAAAAACCCGCCAACTCGGAGACACAGGAGGCGGCGGTGTAAAAATGCTGACTCATTTCTGTAGGACAGGCCGATAAGACGAAGCTTATGTGCACTTGACTCGAGTCGTCTCAAGTTCCTATTTGCAAGAGAAACAGGCAGTGAAGGTGTCCATATTACACTGTATTTATAATGTTAATTCCACTTCAGGAGACTAGACGTTAGGTTAGTTAGGTGCATCTATCAGCATCAGTAATGGGCCAAAAATGAGTTGGGAAATATATCAGATCAGATCAGAGTTGGGTTGAGTTAGTCTCCGTAAGTCCCCATGTTAAAACTTTGCCGCAGAAATAAACATGATTGATGAATAAACATGTTTTTGGTCTCTGTAGCTGGACTGAAGGTGAATTTTCATAGAACTCACCTGTTCAAATTCACCAACACCAATTTCTGAAACATTTCATGTCTGTGACTTTGAATTCCAACACGCATAAACGCAGAAACTTTTCTGCAGCAGCTGGCACCGTTATCACTTGTGGTCCGTCAAGGATTTGAGTTCTGTTTACTTACAGGAGGGTGAGAGAGGACTGAGTGGAAACAAAGACGGTGTGTTCCACGAGCTGAGAGGAAACGCCTTTTTAACCTTGCAGGGTCAAAGGTCACTGCCATTAAGTCCACTGCTGTGAGTGTGTGTGAACCTGTACATGTATGAGTTTGTGTTTGTAGAGCCAATAAGTCAATGCTGGTTTGTCCGAGGTGGACAAAGTGTGTTTTTGTTCTCTTAACCGCTGGCTGAGATTCAGAAGATCTTTATCTGTGACACAAGAAACAAACTATTCAATTCCCCTCGAGTATTTATTATCTTTCTAAAGTTCTGCTGCATTAAACAGCCGTGTGTGCTGTGGAGATGTATCAACAGGAGGAAAATGAGGCATGAAAGAGCTTCAATTATAAGCTGCAACCAACCGACAGTGACGAGGAGTCAAGGGTCGAAGCCACAGCCTTCCCTTCCTGCAGCCGTAAGACACTAGCACAAAGTTTTCAGCACAAGCTGTAGTTTACCACCAACATGCATCTAACACAGATCCAAGTTTTGCCTCTGAGGTTTTTAATCCTTCTGGTGTCTATGAATTACATTTTCTTCTTGGGACCATAAATGGCAGCGTTGTGTATCATGGCGTACAGATAATTACAAGCTGAGCATGCTAGCAGTATAGAAAAATGCACAGATCCAAGGCTGTAAACAGAACCAGCAGAGGCGGCGCAGAGCTTGGGTTGGGTGCGCAACCAAAACCACCGAAAACAACCACGGACCCACGTAACCACCGCTGCTATAAAAACCTGAAAGGGTCGCCTCGCAGATATGAAGAGCCTGCAGGCGGGGAACAGATGCAGATAATCACATAGCAGCTACAGCCAAAGGATGGTGTTTATACTCTGAGAGAGTTCATAAATAGAAAATAATAACACTTTAAATGAAGTTTAGCACAAGCAAAGAATAAGCTCATTGTAAGAACATTAGAGAGCAGCATCCAGTCCACACTGTGCAGAACATTAAAGGGTACTCACGCATTGCAGTACGGCTTCTTATCGTAGCCTTTGTAGTTCTTCATATTCAGGGTCATCTTACAAACCTCGCAGTGGAAACATCCTTTATGCCAGTTCTGGGGATGACAGAGAGTCACATATCAGTGTTGTGTTCAATGAGTCCTCACCTGATGTTTCTGAATAAGATCACGTGGGAATCCATCGTGGCTTTGAGTTAGACGACCAATCAAATGAGGACAGATGGTACGAGCTACATACGACACAGAGGTTAGTGTAGATGCTGCTAGCATCAGTTATATCAGAGCTGGAACTTTCTTCACAGAAAGAAGAGCAAAGGGCGACATGTTGGGCGGTCCGTTGATCTGCTGTGATGGACAGACGGTTGATATAGTTGGCAGATATGTTTTGAACGTGCCTGCACTTCTCCAAACAGGTTTCAACAGCGACTTCTCAGTTTGATGTAACAAACCGTCGCAGTCGGGTCAGTTTCTGGAGCTTTCAGACACATTTCCTCAGAGGGTGGAGTCACAGGTCACGTTCTAAAACACGGTTATATGGGAACCTCCGTCAAACCATAGACTGTATAAAACATGAATGTAGTCTCCATGACGTCACATGTTTTTGAAGAGGACGTTGCCATTTCACGTTGCAGCCCGTCTGCTCTTCTTCTACAACTACAACACCGTACTCAGTCAAGTGTTTGCCACTCTGCTGCTGTTTTCTTGCTTGTTTTGCCGCGATGCTTCTGCACTGCACTTCTCTAACACGCCTGCCAATCAAACAGCATGGGCGGGACTGTCTTCATTCCTCGGATTTTCTCTTGATGCAGTTTGACAGCTAGTGTTTAGAGAAAGGCCAATGAAGACTAAATATAAATGCACAGTCGGAGACTGGATGAAAATGTGACAGAAGTCAGTTTACATTTGCTCGTTCAGATCGTCCTGAGTTGTCAACATGGTCGTACGCCTTCTGTGTTCATCCTGTTGCTGATTGCAATGACGGAGCGTGATCATAGCGTGTCATAGAGTGTTGATAAGTCGTCTCAGGCGTGACTGGAATCAGAAACAGACGTGATCATTGTTTTGGTGTCGATGATATGTCAACGCTGCGTTCACATCTTGTTTCTGCTGCCCCCAAGTGGCCAAAAAAAACAGTAATTGCTGGTTCTAAAAAATTTTAGATATCTACATATATATGAATGCATGTGTAGGTGAGCCCATCAGACGAGCTCTGGTTTCTGTCTGTAGTCTGTTGTAGTGGCTGCCTGCAGGAAAACGTCCAGTGGAGAGCAAAAGGGTCGCGATGCATGAACCGAAATGCAATCTCAGAACCCCAACCTGGCTTATTTTAAATGAACCTACATTCACATGCAGATATCTGTTCATAGACGTGTCAAATAAAGTTAATAATGAAACTGTCTTGGCACGGAAATTGTCCAAAACTTCTAAGATTGTCATTCAGTTATAGAGCAGCATGGCCTGTAGATCAAAATGTAAACCTTAAAACTTCTTTTGTGTCCGTGTTTATTCTCACTTTAAATGTGTTTTTCTGTTGTTGTTTCCTCAGCTCAGAGTAAAAAGAAGTGAGTGATGCAGAAGGTCCTGACTAAACGGGCTTTTGTAAGAGACAGCGGGGAACTCTTTCGCTCTTCGTAAACTTCTTTGTTTCTCCAGCCAGCCTCGTCCTCTCTGAATCAGCTCGTCTCTCTTCGTCTGCAGACGGCTGAGTCGGAGGTTTGATCCTGGAAGGTGGGAGCTGATATGATGTGCCTGCATGCTGCTGTGTCACCTGACGCCTCATAGGACAGACAGTGAATGCATGAGATCGCTGAAGATGAATTAATAATTTATCAGCATTATGCAACAGAGTATTGGAGAGGCGTTACCATGCAAACACAAAAATCAACACGGGCATCAGGAAGGAAAAGATCCTGATAATAATATTTGAATATTTAAGTGAATATTTAAATAGTTTGCAAATATAGAAAAGATGTTGAAGCTTGTGTGTAAAGTCTAATTCAGGCTGCTGAATCATAATAAATGAACATTTAATGGTGCAGGTCATGTTGGGTCAGGTGAACCACCAGGTGTGACAAGTTGTTAGAGACGCAGGTACCTGCGTCTCTAACAACTTGTCACACCTGGTGGTTCACCTGCAGTTTGAAGGTTTCACCGTCACCTCAGCGCTCACCTTGTCCAGGCAGCTGACTTTCTCCGTCGGGTAGACGATCTTCCCACAGCGGGCACACTGAGGGTTCATCCTCCCAAACCTCCTCGGTGCTCCCAGCGGTTCGATTCCACTTGTTATCCCCGCGGTGTAGTTAATGTAGTCCGGCTCGAGTTGTTTCGTTCGGTCGCTGGTCTTTCTTTTTTTTCCCTGCGTCACCGTGAACAGTTAAACACCGGAGCTCCGTCAGGTCAGCGGCTCACCGTCCGGTATGAAGGCGGCTGGAAGATGCTGCGCCGCCGGCTGGGACCGTCTGAGTCTATCGGCGACAAGCTGGCGGGAGTTAGCAAGGCGGCAAACGGAAGTTATTGAGAGGAAAACAGGAAGTGGCTTTACGGTTCCCTTCAAAATAAAATACTAAATAAAAAAAATAAACATAAAATGTAATAAAAAAAAAAAAAAAATTCAATTCAACCAAAGAAATATGAAGAAATATTGATAAAATTAATCAGAAACGTTCAGAATAATTAATATAAAATAATAATATATAATAATATATAACAACCACAACAACAACAACAATAATACATAAATATATATATTAAGCAACTAAAAATGTCATTGATTGACATTACAATATTAATAATCAGACTCAAAGTCATCAATGTAAATCTTAAAAGTATTCCAACATTTATTTAAAAAATATCAAACTTATCAATATTAACAAAGTTTTTTTTTAATTGTAAACATGAACATTAAAGGATTGTCACGGTCATGTCTCATTGCAGTAACAGCAGCCTCACTTCATGTTTCATGACAGGCAAAATCACCTTGACTTGACCTGAGCACTAACTCACTAACAAGGCAGTGACGCCTCCTGTTGGCTGATGGAGGTATGACATCAGTTATAGAGAGGTACAAAAAAATAAAACTTCCGTCACTAGGAGGTGATATTTAACTTTCACTTCAACCACATGATCTCATCTGTTATTGACACAAGCAAAAAGTTGAACAACCCCAAAACAGTTTGTTTTACTTGCTGTAACTTAACTCTCTCGTTCCTTGTTGCACTGATAAAATTCATTTATTTGGATGAAAGTTAGCAGACAACTTCATGACACCTGCTTCTTTTTGAGGACTTCGCAGATGGCGTGCATAAAAACATCAAATGTAAGTAAAGTATGAAAAAGTCTGGTGACAAACAGTATGAGAAGAGCAGCAGACTGCATCCAAAATGCATTTGGTCAAAAGTGTTTTAAAATAATGGAAACATTTTGAATTCAACATATAAAAACTGTCCATGTCTCAGATTCATTCAAACGTGACGTGGAGATCGAGAACAGTGATTGTTCTTTTGAGGCTGATACAGGATGATCAGTTTCTAACCAGCAGCTCATCGTGTTCTGCATCCATCACCTGTTCACTGAGCTTCAGATCAGCCCGAGATGTTCAGACAGGAAGGGGTCGACCTCGCAGAGAAAGTCAATCATCTCTGAGCTGGCAGCTTCACCTTTATTCCTCACTGTGTCGAAAACAACACGAGCTTTGTCTCTTCTGTTCTGGATCTCGTCCGCTGACTCCCTCTCAGAATCAGTCATCACCTTTTTCTCAAACATTTTGTCCAGCAGACTTTTGAGAACAGGTCCTGATATCCCGTCGATGAAGCTGCTCCGTATGTCCAACAGGCCGTCATCTGAACTGCCCTGCACACAGGACCTTTTTACTCCAGTGGACGAAAGACAAACTCGTCTTTCCCAGACTTTCACTTTGTTGGTGTCTCTCAAAAGCAGCTTAATGTGTTTCATGGGTTTTTCGAAATCCACCTGGAATGATGGGAAGTAGTTGTCGTAGTTGTCACAGTCAAATTCTGCTTCTGGTGGTTGAACTAGAACCGAGTCGTCTTCAGGACAAGTGGACAGTGTGTATTCCTGCTTTGGGTGCAGTTTACAGTGTGGGGATGTCTGTATGAGGTTCTCATCTCCAAATAACTTCTTCCTGGTTCGCAGAACCTCCCGGAGAACGCCATTCTTCGGTAGCAACAACACATTGAGGAGTGATTCCAGATCAGGGTCAACCGGAGGCCTGTAGAAAAGCAGAACCAGCGCTCGGACCGGGTCAGGTGGTGAGTCTTCATCCCTGACATTACCGAAACCAGAAAAGCCTGTGACGTTTATAACTACATGAGTCTCTGTTATCTTATGAGGGCTGATAAACTCGATGCCCTCATCATTCACATGAGCAACTGACAGGAAGTCACATCCACCTGTGGAGCGGATCTCACAGTGTGGGAGGTGAAGCTGACACATAGACTGCTGCACACATTTGATGTCAAACAAGGGTCCTGCAGGCTGCTTGTGATGCTGGGCCAGTCGTCTCCTGTTCCAAGGGACAGTCCTGTAATCCACGTCCCCTTCTCCCTCCATGTGGAACACCAGGCCGGTCACTCTGCACTGGTACAGGCCTGGGCAGGAGCACTGGAACCTGTAGGTTTCATCGTCTTCATCAATATCAGGTGTGAACTCCTCAAAGCTGTTTTTTAGCAGCATGTCAGGTAAGCTGTTCGCTCGGGTGAAGGTCTCCTTCTTTGTAGAGGTTAATGGACTCAGTGAGGGAACGCTGTGGGAAGGAGGCAAACAGCTGGAGTCTCTCCTGCTGTGAAAGCTACCGGTGGGCTGGAGGGGGTGAGAATGGTCCGGCAGGGTGTATTCAGCTGAGTGTGTCTCCTGGGCATTCTGGTGACTCTCGTGCCTACTTGTGAAAATCGGTAAATTGCGGACATAGTCGCGTAAATAGCTGTGAGCAAAGAGAGCAAAAGAGCAAAAGTTGGCCATCGAGCGGCGGAGCATGAATGAAACGTTGGAGGGCCACATTAGGAGAAGTTCATTCGCCATGAAACGTGATCCATCTCTCTTATATTCTAGGTTATTTAGATGTATGTGGGGATGTATGTGATCCAACTTCACCTCGTCACCGAGCATTTGAATTGCGCGCGCCAAACGTAAATGATCTACATCCACCTGAGAGGGGCGTCGCCCACGCCGTCTTGTGGCATCATGGAACACAGAACGAGCACCGATGTGAGGTGGGTCATCTCTGAATGGCGCTCTGTCGTATCTCCTGGTGCCAGCGTAGAAAAAGACAGGAAAGAGAGGAGATCTGTACACGGGAGGCCAGAGGAATGTTTCCTTTACGCCGCTTCTGGGCTGAATATTTCCAGTTTCATCAGAAACTGACTCAAATGATGTAAACTCATCAGCACCAGGATTAATCCTGAGTCGATCGTACACGTATCCTAACAGGAGTCCTGTTTCGCTCTCGGTAAAGGCTTCAGTTTTTCCTCTGTGTCTTAGCGCTGAAAAAAACAAACAAACTGATATTAAATTTCAACCATAAAAATCTGTTTGATTTGAAAATGCCATCTTCTTCATGAACGTTGACCTCAAGATAAAGCACATGCAGAGTCTTTAGAGAGAGTCTTGTCCTGCTAAGAAGCTCCTTTGACCTGATTTAAAACTTAAACTGAAGATTTACGAAGATGCTGAAATTCAAGAGGGTGTAACAGTGTGCCTGGCACATACTAATGAATACTACATTGTATTTCCTGCCAATACATGTTCTGTTAAATGTTACACGGCACTTTAAAGAGTGGAGTGGCACAGAATTAACATTTGGTAAAAACTATTTAAAATATACATATTTAAAATATTTAGAAATATATGTAAAAATAAAATTATGAAAAAACATGGGAAGCCGTTAGAGACACATGAATTTATGATAATTATAATAACAATCACCCCCTTCAGGCGTGTTTCGGTTTAACGAGTGACCATGTTAACTGGTGACCTTCGGCCCAATGAGTCTGGTCGCCGTGGTTACGGCAGCCGTTGATACAGGAAGTGAAAACGTAGCTGTCAAAAATAAGAGAACAAAGTTTTTTTGTCGTTTGTTTTTGATACCGTGACGTTAACGAGACAAAAATAAATAAATACATCATCAAAGGAGGCGTTCACGAGCGTTCACACACGTTCACGCGCCTTCCTCTCACTGGTTTCAAACACACAGTCGTAACTACGACAACCGCGCGCAGACGCATTCGGCCATCGGTCACCAGTTAACACGGTCACTCGTTAAACCGTAACAGGAGCTCCGCGCGCGTTCCTGACACAGATGTTGACTGACGTTACATATACACGGTGTACCTCTCATCTCGCGCTCCATGTCGCTCCTGCTGTCCGCCGTGACGTGACGACGTGACGTGACGCAGCTGGGTCAAAGTGACGTCATTCTTTGTGATGAAACTGATTTTCTACAAGAGAAGCCAAAATCCACGAAACTACACGAAGTGTGTGGCGGGTGCGGCCGAATACTCAGTGTACTGCCGGACTGAGTGACATGACCCGGAAGTAACGTAACATGCAGCCACCAGGGGGCGCCCCAAGCTGCAAGGTCAGCCTCATATTATATTATATTATATTATATTATATTATATTATATTAAGTTATATTATATTATATTATATTATATTATATTATATTATGTTATATTATATCATATTATATCATATTATATTATATTATATTATATTATATTATATTATATTATATTATATCATATTATATCATATTATATTGTATTATATTATATTATATTATATTATATTATATTATATTATATTATGTTATATTATATTACATTAAGTTATGGGAGAGTTAAAAGCACTTGTCTGTATTTGGAGCAAAGCAAACCAACTCATTTGTGGTGTACTTGCATTAGGTTACAGGTTAAAGTCACCTTTGTGCTGTCACGCTGTGACCTGATGAATTACAGCCGTCCACCTTTCACTGAAGTGAGGAGGGTAACACCAGGCGGTAGACTGAAGCCTGTTTTATTCTTAAAATGTCACAGACTTTGGAGTCTCTCCCTCTGAGTTTGACCAAATAGGCCCCCGAACATCTAGAAACGGCCCTGACTGTAACGGTTGTGCTGTGTGTGTGTTTCAGTGAGTGTGAGCTGTGTGTGTGTTTCAGTCTGACAGCACGCGGATCCTCAGTGTGTTCAATTTGTTTCAGTTGACGTCAGGAATTATGTTTTGGAGTCTGCACCACTGAAGAACATTAACCAGTGTTATGATCATGTGTAAAAGTTTATCTCCAGTTACAAAGTTCACTGTTGTAATTATGTAGAATATGTCAGCTGTACTCGAGTATTTACTCTGATTACATTACTTCTGATCAAACAGCCAATCATCAGCCAGGTCAGCAGCAGCAGCTAATATTACTGACTAGTCCAACATCAGAGAACACGACAGCAGCCCTGCATATTTCGTGCAACGTGAGATATTTGACATTTATCTGTGCATCATCCCGTCACAAACTTTCCACCCGTGGAGCCGATCAACAGGATGGCATGTTAGTAAACAACCTGTCTGACCTGACCTCGCCTGGTGAACCTGAACGCCTCAGAAAACGAACTATGCATTTCCTATAAACATGAAACCTGTGGAACTGGATATGACACCATCAGGAGCAATATACAGCTGCTGCAGGATTCACAGCTACAGAGCATGCCACTTCCTGTTTACAGCATCAATACAGTATTTTATTATACTTATACACACAGCGCTTCATTAGACACATTCATTAGCCCACAGTGTACCACAGCTGCCCTAAATTAACAGCACTGCTACTGTAGAAGCTCTTTAACCAAAATGTAATGCTAAAATATGATAATTATTATTGTTATCTATGATTTTTGAATTTACTGTTTCACCAAAGAAATAGTAAAGCACGTTATTATTTATTTATTTGATTAAGATGATTATTACAGATGCCGGATGGTCTCTGACCGGTGGTCTAATAAATTTGTTTAGCACAGTATGTGTGTGAAAATGTCTGACAGGCAGGTGTTGTCCCATGACGCCAAACAAATCAGCCAATGAAAACAGGTCTGACACACCTGTGCTCCTGTTCCACCTGAAGCTCAGGTAGGAATGTGCAGCATGAGAGTTTAGCCAGCCTGAAGCTTAAACAAACACTTTAAGGACTTTGTCGGCAATAATCTTTTTACTGATTATTTCCTGAAAGCACTCACTGATCAACACCGACTGATGCAACACACACGTTACACCAAGGGTCTTCAACCAGGGGTCCACGACCCCTAGGGGGTCCGCAGTGGTACTGCAAGGGGTCCACCAATTTTTGTAAAAATAATTGACGGTTTTCACCAAAATACTGATGAATGTGACGCAATCATTAACACACAAAGAATACTAACTCAGTATATAAATGGGTAAAGGTGAAATAAATGTTGAATAAAGGAAATATAAAAGTTATTCTAGGCCAGGCTTAAAATGTGATATTTTAGGATATTCATATCGTGTGCGGGTTAAAATGTGTGCACGTTGATGATATTTATGTAATCACTGTTAGACGTCCTTCTGCCCATTGCACCAGAGATGAGTCACAGTCACAGTCACAGAATGTAAATATGTAAAGTATGTTTCCTTCCACGATATCACACCACACGCTGGTTTAACTGTGATTCACATCGGAGGAGGAATCAGGTGGTGTGTAGGTGTTACGTCAGGACGGACTGAGAAGAACCAGTTTTTTTTTTCCAGTTGAGTTGTAAAGAATAAAAGACACGACACTGATCTCACTTTGCGATGACTGAGGAGAAGTCCAAACTACAGCAGAAGCTAAGTGTTGATGAAACTTGAGCTGTTCTTTGCGTGTGGTCCGGTTCACTGCAGTGAACGAATGCTGTTTGGTCGACACAGAGTTTCACTGCACGTCTGCTGGTTCTGAAAATGTAGCTGGACATTCGGGCAGTCTCATCAGGAGCAGCTGTGCTGTAGATGAACCGCACATCGATCACAGCGGTCAGTGAAAACTTTCCTCATTACTCACTGAGGGTGTCTGTTTAGATTGTGCTTTCAATGAAATGTTCAGTTTGTAAAGAGAGGTCAGGTCACTGGCTCCAAAGAAAGTTAACAAATATACAGTAAGTCTACATCTCAGTTCATGAAAACTAAAGTTTAAAGTTTAGATTATTATTTAAGATATAAACTTTAATTATAAATCTTAAATCTAACAGTGTAAGGTCACAGGAAGACCTGAATATTCACTCAGCGACATCAAGTACGCAACCAAAGAACAACGAGAAGAAAACGCTGAATCTGTCGAGTAACTGTATGACTGTGAAATATTTGAGTACTGTTAATATTTAGCACTGTCGCCTCGCAGGATAAAGGCCTCTGGTTTGCAACACATTCTCCAGATTCTTCCCACAGTGCAAAGACGTGCGGGTTAATGTGAGTGCAGTGATAAGAAAGACGTGTTTGCTCGGGTTGTGCAGACCTGCTGATGAGGACTACAGGGAGCGAGATGGATGATGGGAGGTGAATTACTGGAATATAAGAGTCATTTTGAGTTTCCCATGGAGGGGCCCAACACGGCCCAGTGGCCCCCAAAGAGGTTACTCCAGCCCTGACTCATGTGAAATACAATTTGTACTTGGAAAAGTACACTTAGGAATGAGAAGTTACTGAATGAAGTACTGCTGAGTGGTAAAAAGTACTCCTCACCTCTGACACACCTTTGAGGTATCTCAGGACTGAAAACTATGTGTGCAGACGGTGGAGTGTGCACGGACGGAGCCGGACAAACAGGAAACTTTTTCAGCAAGGAAGTCTTTCTAGATACAAGAGAGAAACAAGAGCGATGTAATACGATCAGAAAATACATAAAAAATAAGCAACAAACCAAGAAAATAAATCACAGTAAAACAGAATTAAAGGTGCATGACACCTGAACAATGATGCAACTTTACACGCGTCAGCTGATTCAGTCTGCAGTTTACTTATTCTTTGTTCAAATGATCTAAAAATAGATTCAGGTCACGGGTCCACTGTATATTCTTCACAGCACGACAGGTTATAGAGAGCCGGTACAATGACAATGTGCGCGTGAGGCCTGAAGGGGTTAAATGTCTGTCAAACCCCGCACAGCCAGTTGAAATGTATTTACTAAACAACAAACTGGTTCCTCGTTTTTCACCTGAATGCATCATAAAAAGGGATTAACACAAATTAACGTCTGGTTCATGTAATCTGAGACATTAATCTGGCTGCACCTGGTCAACGTGTTCACATGCATGCGTGCACGATGGCGTCCTGCCATGAGGAAATAAAACTCTGATTATTTTTAGACGCCAGAGGACAAAGTACAGCTGGTTACAAACCCAAAGGTGAAATCATCTGAATGCAGCACGGATCATTTTCTCAGCAGTGTGTGCTCTCTGAGGAGCAGCTGCTCGTAACTGGAATTTCTGAATCCTCAACTGCAAGAAAAAGACTTTTTGAAACATCTGCACTGATTAATAATCTGTGTTTGGAGGCAAACAGGTAACTGTGTTTACTCTCTTAAAACAAAAGCTTAAATATGAATTTAGAATTTAATTTAAAACATATTTTTATTTTCTAAAATATGTTTTCTCTAAATCTTCTTAAAGTCAGCTTCATGTAAACAGTGAAGTTTTAAATATACATTATTACCGCTGCCTGTCTGACTGATGCAGCAGCACCACCTGCTGTCCACACCGACACACAACACACTTCAGTTTGTTAGCCGTGCTGCTCGGACTGTGAGCTCAGAGCCGGGGGAGTGTTTGTACCACAGGAGGTTTGGACCACGTGAGGAGGAGGAGGAGGAAGAAGAAGAAGAAGAAGAAGAATAAGAAGAAGAAGAAGAAGAAGAAGAAGAAGAAGAGGAAGAAGAAGAAGAGGAGGGAACACGGGGAAATGCTGATGGGGAGCAGAGCTGGTGTCATGCCAGAACAGGAGCTGGGCAATACTTTCTCCACAACAAAGTGCTGTTAGTATTACTGACTCAGTTTCTTTGTCTTGTGACTCTTTCAGGTGATTTGTTGGAGTGAGGCTCAAAATGAGGCTTTTTGACGAGCAGACGTCAGCAGAGTCTGCAGAAGCCTCCAGCACGCCACGTTTCAGCCATCGCCGCCTGCCCGAACAGTGAGACTCATCTTTTATATTCTCGAGTTCTTCATGGAGGTCACAGGTTGCAAAGTTACTGATGCTCAGTTTAAACTCGACTTTCAGACATGACAAAGCGCTCAGCAGAGCGGAGTTCCCAGCAGTCATCTATCTGCTGATGAAGCAGAAACAATCCACAGAGCTGATGGATTTCAGCTTCAGCACGGAGCCTTCAGTCGTGAAGTAAGTTCACTTCTGTTCACGGGATGAGTCGCAGCTCAACATTCATTTAATAAACTGTTTGACTACCTCAAGAAAAACTGACGCAGAACATAAATTTGCTGTTTTAGAGGAAGTTCTTGGCTGTGAGCAGCAACACAGACCTCCATCAAAACACAACTTGTATTTTTACACTTCAGTTTTTTAATATATATGAAAATAAATAGATAAACAAATGATATTTAACGTGTTCATTGGTTTAACAGCTCTGGAAGAGATGGAAAGTAATCGAGTACTGCAATTTTAATACGTATTGAACTACATTTCTGATACTGACAGCAGCCTCAAGTATAATTTGTTGATCAAATACTTTTGTACTACTAAGGTTTGATTTCCAGACTTCTGTTGCTGCTTTTACTTCAGGTGTCTGAATACTTCGACTCGTAGGCAGATATTGTTGCGATTGGACAGATTTCCAAACTGAAATCAAAGTTGTTCAACATTTAATGAGGAGCCAAATATCCTGAGTACAACACTCGGAGTAACATGATCCTTAAATTTCATTTCAGACTTGTGTGCGTGAGGACGAGCAGTAAGGGATACCCTCCACCGTTCTAGACTCCAGCCTGAGCTGTTCAGTAAGTTCACTTCATTGTTCATATCACACCAGGTGCTGCTCTTCAATCTCACAGGTCAATCTGTTCCACAGGTTATGATGCAGTCAAGAGGAGTGAGTCCCTGCAGAGCGCCGCTCGATGGGAAACATCAGATTCAAAGTGAGCTTCATGATTCCAGTCGTGAGATGAGGAACTCTTCTTCAAGCTGGACGTCAGCGACTGGCTGTCAGGAGCGACAATAATCTGCCTCCGTGTGATAAAGAGCAGCACAAAGCGGCTCGTTTAATCATGTGAGGAAGTAAGAAGTGAGGTGAACTCACTGTGAAGACCTACGATGGAAATGAAAGTCTGAGCTGAGCTTTTTATTTGATATAGTTCAAACAGTCTGAACACGATCCAGGTTCTGTTTCTTCAGCCGAGTTGATTTTTCCAGAAAACAAAAAAGAATTCTTGATTTTTTTCGGACACACTGTGATCTTACGTTTGTATCTGGACACTTCTGTAGCTGCTTTGACGTTTGATTTTTGGGAGCGCTGCAGGATGTTATTAAATGATCTGTTCATCCGTTGATCGACTGTCTGACAAATTCAAAGTGGACGACAAAGTTATTTTGTCTCTTTTGGGTTCTTCATGGTAACAGTGTGTGTTTGTTAATAAGTTAGCAATAAAATCACAACTGCCACATCATGTTATATTTACAGATGATCACACATTCATGTAAATATATTAGAGTACAAAGAAACATTGTTTAAAGTTTCAGTCACCAGATTCAGATTTTTAAATGTTTGAAATCTTCCGTTTTAATCTCAGACAGTTGAATTCATGTTGTTAGAAACACTTTAGTATATTTCTGAAGTCAGCAGAGAGAACGGTACCTCAGTGTTTCTCTGTTATTGTTCTCATCATTTCTTTTCTAACACTTAATCTTTGTATATGTAGACCAGGTTTCTACATTTACACACTTCTGTCATGATGAATGTTATTGGAGGCGTCCCAGTGGGACTGAAACTGTAACTGTGCATCACAACCTGTTTTTATGGTGTTTGAATCTTTTGTGTCTTTCAGGTCTGTATCAAAGTTCCTGTCCGCTGCTGTGAGGCGATAAAGTTTTTAAAGTTGGATTTGAATCATGGTCACTTCTGTCTAAAACATGTTTGACACAGAATGTACAGCATTAATAAAAGTTATTACCAAACTGTGGAAGTGAAGAACAGTCGTGGATGCTTTTTGTTTTTATGCAACATTTCATCAGCTCCAATGTTGATTAGAATTAATTATTTTTATTATCTTTGTAATCAATGTTTACAACATCAGATATTTTATTCATGTGCGTATAAAGTAGAAACAGAGAATCAGACTGAGATTTATTAGTGGTTTGAATCACACACAGTTCACACACAAAATGAACTGATCTAGACTAAATAATCAGAATACATGAGTAAGAACATATATAATAACAATAATGATTTAGATGATGATAACACAAGCTGAACCAGTAAATGTTTAAACTTCATAAAAAGCTCAAAGGAAACACACTTTATACCAGGAGCTTCTAAATAAGGATAAAGAATAAAATGATAAATGAATATGTGATTACTGAAGATAAAGTCTAGAATCTGCATGTTGAACTTCTTTACATCAAACATCATAAATATTAAGACGTGCTGACGTTTCATCAAAGTCCAGACATCATGTTTGTAATCAGCTGAGTCTCTTCAGTAAAGCCTTGAAGCTCTCCTCTCCACTCCACCCGCCCAGTCAGAGCTGATGCTGCTGCTTCAACCTCTCTGGATCATCAGAGATCACCACCTGATGAGAGAAGCAGACAGACAACAGAAGTCATGAATCAGTGTTTACAGAGACTCCCTCCATCAGCTGTCAGTCAGTGATGCAGCACATCCAGTATAAAGAGCAGCAGGACTTCAGTCCTGTTCACACACAGGTGGAGCGGCTGTGTAGCGTAGCCAGCTTCCTGTCAGCTCTCATGTTAACGTGTTGGAGTGAAGCTCACAGACCTGCAGAGACTTTGAGCATCAAGTCTGCTGACTCTGCACATTTCACTCAAGTACACAGTGGAAATAAAGTGCTGACAGTCCCTGAACGCATCATTACTGCAGAAACATTCACTGCTCACTTTAATGATGGATTTACTGATGTTACAGTTCAAATCTGTTCAAAAACAGTTTCGGTCACATTTGAATATTTCACCTGATTTTAAAACATTACATGACAATTGTGTAAATATAGAGTCTTAAAACATTTGGACCACATCAAACAACATGGACTGACTGCAACCCTCAACTGACCTCAGAATCTGCAGTCTGCAGTGTGGACTCTTCACAAGATCACACAGCAGCTTCACTCCTGAATCCTGCAGGTTGTTTCTTGTCAGGTCCAGGTATGTCAGATGGGAGGGGTTGGACTTCAGAGCTGAGGCCAGAGAAGCACAGCTGATCTCTGACAAACTGCAGTGCTCCAAACTGAATAAAGAATAAATGATGTTGATAAAAGTCTACTTATATACATACATGCATGAATACAAATACAAAGCTACATGCACCACAGTCAGTAACTCACTCCAGAACCGCCAGTCGACAATTTGGACTTTTCAGTCCAGCAGACAGTTTCTTCACTCCTGAATCCTGCAGCTTGTTGGAGTACAAATACAGCACTCTCAGATGGGAGGGGTTGGACTTCAGAGCTGAGGCCAGAGAAGCACAGCTGATCTCTGACAAACTGCAGCTCCCCAACCTGAATAAAGAATAAATGATGTAAGTTTAGAAGACAATGTTCCTGCCTGAAATCATTCAGTGTTTAATAATCTGTTCAGAGCTGAAGAAGGTTTAGAAAGTAGAAGAAGAACACCTGAACCCAACAGGATGCAGCTTCACAACAAACACAAACAGTGACAAAGAGCTCTCATTAATATTAATGACAACGTGCTGCTACTTCAATACAGACGGAGTGACTTCAGCTCTTAAACTCTGCAGCTCCACCCGTGGCTCCATCTATACAAACTCATGTTGTTCAGCCAAACACAAATAAAAACCCAGAGAATCGTCAGTACTAGTGAATGCTGAACTACTGGAAGCCACGCATGCATTTTTGTAGTCTAAGGATGGTCTGTTTCATTTGCATATATAGAACTCCTTTGGCTACATTTTGTGGTTCCACAGCAACAGCTTCCAAATGTGAATACCACATTTGGAGTCAACCCCAGAACTTTTACCCGCTTAACTGATGATGAAATGCTAAAGGAATAACTCACACATGTCCATGAAACAGCATTTCAAAATGTCCAAGTAATTAAATGAAAGCTGAGAGATTACACTTTAAGCTCATATCCATTACTTAACTTTAACATGAAAATGTTTTGGTTAACAGCCAAAAACAAAACTTGTGTCAGCGTTGAAAGAGATGAGGTTTGAAATGTGCAGCTCAACATTGTCTTGAACCAGTTACCCTCTGGTTCCCAAGCCAAATCCCTACAGATGGAGGTACCGCTGCCCTATTCATATTAATATTAATCTCAGCACAGAAGTAAAAAACGATGTCTGACCTCAGAGTCTGCAGTCTGCAGTGTGGACTCTCCAGAAAATCACACAGCAGCTTCACTCCTGAATCCTTCAGGTTGTTTCCACACAGGTCCAGATCTGTCAGATGGGAGGGGTTGGACTTCAGAGCTGAGGCCAGAGAAGCACAGCTGATCTCTGACAACCAGCAGCGCTCCAATCTGAATAAAGAATAAATGATGTAAGTTTAGAAGACAATGTTCCTGCCTGAAATCATTCAGTGTTTAATAATCTGTTCAGAGCTGAAGAAGGTTTAGAAAGTAGAAGTTCCAAACACCTGAACCCAACAGGATGCAGCTTCACAACAAACACAAACAGTGACAAAGAGCTCTCATTAATATTAATGACAACGTGCTGCTACTTCAATACAGACGGAGTGACTTCAGCTCTTAAACTCTGCAGCTCCACCCGTGGCTCCATCTATACAAACTCATGTTGTTCAGCCAAACACAAATAAAAACCCACAGAAATGAATTTAAGATTCAACTCAACCTATAAAAACATGAACCACATAAAATGTACAACTTTATGGATGGAAGTTATGTCTGAACATAAATTAGCTTCAATTGTTAATGAAACATCAGATCTACAATAGTAACAGAGAGTCAGTGAACTGACCTCAGAGTCTGCAGTCTGCAGTGTGGACTCTGCAGAAAATCACACAGCAGCTTCACTCCTGAATCCTGCAGGTTGTTGTCACTCAGGTCCAGGTATGTCAGATGGGAGGGGTTGGACTTCAGAGCTGAGGCCAGAGAAGCACAGCTGATCTCTGACAACCTGCAGCTCCTCAACCTGAATAAAGAATAAATGATGTTGATAAAAATCCATTTATGATCCAATCAGATGTGTTCAGGTTTGAAATGTGCAGCTCAACATTACTATGTCCTAATCAATGAGCTTTTCTCTAACATGAGCAGAGTGACTTTGTCATTGTGTTATTGTGGATCATCATAATGTCAGCCTTCATATGAATGTTCATTCGCACCTGTCTCCCTACCTTGTTTGAGGGATTATTATGTAGCAGCACAATTAAGAACACTGATTCTTTGGTATAACCCTCAATATGAAGCCAACTGGCAAAACACTGAATTACTGACATCAAGTAGACCTGTACAATCTTTGATGGGCTGCCCATCTATTATCAAGGACTTGTCTGATTTCCAGAATCAAACATTTTGTTTTTCTTTGAACGTGTGGCTAGAGATTTTGTGAAAAAGTTTCAGATGAAGACAGAAACAGAAATACTGTTTCATATGACTTGAATTAAGGAAGCATCCCTAGATTTAAGAAATAGACAGTGGATAAGGTGTGGTATTACATCATACTCTTCATTAGTGAAGGATGGGAAATTAATGGACTTCCAGTCTGTCTGAAAAATTTGGTTTAGGAAGACAAGATTTTATAGACATGCAAATCCAACACTATTATGTAAATGAGGTGACGGGACAGAGTATGGAAGAACAATCCAGGGTCTCACAAATGTTCATGAATCCACCGCACAAATTATTGGGAATCTTCCTTTCAGTATTTCACTGATGAAAAACAACTCAGCCTAGATAAAACAAAAATGGAGAAAAGATCTGGACACTGAAATCCTCTCAGAGGAATGGTATCTCATAATCCAAACACAGATGATGACCACAAACTCACAAAGTTGGAAAAAAAGGATGTAAGTTATGTCTGAACATAAATTAGCTTCAATTGTTAATGAAACATCAGATCTACAATAGTAACAGAGAGTCAGTGAACTGACCTCAGAGTCTGCAGTCTGCAGTGTGGACTCTGCAGAAAATCACACAGCAGCTTCACTCCTGAATCCTGCAGGTTGTTTCCACTCAGGTCCAGCTCTGTCAGATGGGAGGGGTTGGACTTCAGAGCTGAGGCCAGAGAAGCACAGCTGATCTCTGACAAACTGCAGCTCCTCAACCTGAATAAAGAATAAATGATGTAAGTTTAGAAGACAATGTTCCTGCCTGAAATCATTCAGTGTTTAATAATCTGTTCAGAGCTGAAGAAGGTTTAGAAAGTAGACGTTCCAAACACCTGAACCCAACAGGATGCAGCTTCACAACAAACACAAACAGTGACAAAGAGCTCTCATTAATATTAATGACAACGTGCTGCTACTTCAATACAGACGGAGTGACTTCAGCTCTTAAACTCTGCAGCTCCACCTGTGGCTCCATCTATGCAGACTGATGTTGTTCAGCCAAACACAAATAAAAACCCACAGAGAAATGAATTTAAGATTCAAGAGATCCCAAAGTTTAGAAAGATGACAAATGTGTCAGGATGAATTTTGGGCAAATGTGAACAAAAGACATGGACAATATTTCTTTGAGGAAAAGTGGAGTCATAAAATCAGAGCATGTTCAGTTTAAACTGTTCAGTCAGTTTAAGCATCATAAAGCTTCATCAGAATGTTTCAGGTTTGAAATGTGCAGCTCAACATTGATCTGCCACAGTCAATGGACTAAACCACAGAAGAAGAAAACAGACTTTAGCACTCAGATACTCAGTGTGGATCAGTATAATATCAGCCTGATGTCTGCAGTTTAGTGTCAGCACAACTTTCACATCATATTAATCTCAGCACAGAAGGAAAAATGTGTCTGACCTCAGAGTCTTCAGTCTGCAGTGTGGACTCTGCAGAAAATCACACAGCAGCTTCACTCCTGAATCCTGCAGCTTGTTGTTACTCAGGAACAGGACTCTTAGATGGGAGGGGTTGGACTTCAGAGCTGAGGCCAGAGACGCACAGCTGATCTCTGACAAACTGCAGCCCAACAAACTGAATAAAGAAGAAAGTATTCCTGTATTAAAATTGCATAAATACATACATACTAACATAAAAAATACATGCACCACAGTCAGTGAACTGACCTCAGAGTCTGCAGTCTACAGTTTGGGCTCTCCAGCCCAGCACACAGTGTCTTCACTGCTGAATCCTGCAAGTCATTTCCACTCATGTCCAGCTGTCTCAGATGGGAGGGGTCAGAATTCAGAGCTGAAGCCACGACTTCACAGTGAGTCTCTGAGAGTCCACAGTCAGTAAGTCTGTCATGTGACATATTACAAAATGTATTATTATAAAAGAGCAGACTGAAGATGGGGTGGGTGCAGCAAAGGAAAACATGTTGGAATCAATTAATCAATTTTCTTTTTGATGAACATTTGCTCTTCACAGTGAGGTAAGTGGTCATCTTACCTCACTGTGTCCCGAAACAATCTCTCATCATAATCATCTCATATTAGATAATTAAATATTAATATACCTAAATATTTTGATGTATAACAGATGACAACATGTCCTCAGAAAGATGTTATCAGTGCATCAGCATTAAATCAGACCAATTGTGAGCAACAGAATAAAAAATATGTATCCAAGATATATGTATCACAACCTACCTCTTTAAAATGAAAGGTTCAATTCATAAAAAAAAAAAAATATATTCAGTTCAACACACGCAGTGTGAGCAATGTTATTATAATATATTGTTAGTAAAGATTAGATTGATATTGTTGCTAACTGACATTTCTGAATCAGTTGACCAGCTGATTTGAGGACTATTCCCTACGTCTGTTACCAAATCACTTTGTTACAGTATTCAACATTATCCCACAATCCACATCACAAAAGACCACAAAAGTTGCATTCAACTCAATTTTAATAATAAGTAGATGGCCACAGAGATCAAGTCTCCTGTGATATGCAAATCTGCAAACTACACCTCTTCCCCGGAGTTTCTGTGCTTTCTCGTCCAGCAGGTTCTCATGGATCGTGGCTGCCGCCGTGGTCTGCTGCTGCCGTCCACCATATTTAGCATTACATGCCATATATAGTCATTATTGCTACCATCCCCACTACAGCTTTGTTGGTTAATGACTTATTGCTGCTGTGCATCTGTGTCCCACTGCTACTGCAATCACCTCACCATTTATTGTAATTCATTGTAATTGTACGACATGTTTGTGTTGATTGTTCTGTACATGTGACATCCATTGCACGTCTGTCCGTCCTGGGAGAGGGATCCCTCCTCTGTGGCTCTTCCTGAGGTTTCTTCCACATTTTTTCCCTGTTAAAGGTTTTTGTGGGCAAGTTTTTCCTCATTGGAACCCAGTGTCTAAAGACAGAGGGTGTCTGTTTATGATCTATGAATCTATGACTGAGAGCTATCAATTAGGGCTGCAAGGAATAGTTCAAGCCTTCAACATCTGAATGCTGCACAGCTTTTTTTTCATGACCACTCATTCTACACTGTGCAAGGTGTCACGTCGAAACTCTGAAAACATAGTGACTGTGATTACATCGCTGTTTTCATGTCCCCATCTCCAGTGCACAACTGACATCTTTTGTGCAATAAACAGGTGGAACACTATTTTAAGAATTATTATAGTGTGTATCTGAAGAACTAAACTAATACACACTTATTTAAATTATTAATCACATCTGGACTTACACAGCCTTTCTGCAGTTCCTCACAGCTGGAATCAGTCTGCGTAGTCCCTCATCTGATGTTCTGTACTTCTCAAGGTCCAACTCATCCAGAACCTCCTCTGACATCAGCAGCATGTAGGCCAGAGCTGAGCAGTGGATCTCAGAGAGTTTCTTCTTTGTTCGGTTCTCTGACTTCAGGAACTCTTGGATCTCCTGATGGACTGAGTCATCGTTCATCTCCATCAGACAGTGGAAGATGTTGATGCTTCTGTCAGGAGAGATACCACCATCAGAACAATCATCATCATCATCATCACTGTTCATCTCCTTCAGGTTGTTGATGGCTCTCTGGATGATTTCTGGACTGTTGTCTGTCTGACCCAGCAGGCCTCCTAAGAGTCTCTGGTTGGACTCCAGAGAGAGGCCATGAAGGAAGCGGACAAACAGGTCCAGGTGACCATTTTTACTTTCAAGGGATTTCTCCATGGCCTTCTTCAGGAACACATCCAGAGGTGGGTCAGTGCCATCATCATATCCAAAAACTGTATAAACCTTGTCCAGGAAAGACTTTGGTTTTGAGACCCAGTGTTTATAGTCTTCTCCCAGGAAGTCCTTCAGCACCTCTGTCTTCTTGTTGGTGTAACAGTGGAACAGGTAGACTGCAGCCAGAAACTCCTGAACGCTCAGATGAACAAAGCAGTAGACTGTTTTCTGGAAGATCACACTCTCTCTTTTGAAGATCTCTGTACAAACTCCTGAGTACACCGAGGCCTCTGTGACATCCAGACCACACTGCTCCAGGTCTTCTTGGTAGAACATGATGTTTCCTTTCTCCAGCTGTTCAAACGCCAGCCTCCCCAGCTTCAGAAGAACTTCCCTGTCAGCCTCCGTCAGCTCCTGTGGACTCGTCTCATGTCCTTCATCGTACTTCTTCTTCTTCCTCTTTGTCTGAACCAGCAGGAAGTGTGAGTACATGTCAGTCAGGGTCTTGGGCAGCTCTCCTCTCTGGTCTGTGGTCAACATGTGGTCCAGAACTGTAGCAGTGACCCAGCAGAAGACTGGGATCAGACACATGATGTAGAGGCTCATGGAGGTCTTGATGTGTGAGATGATTCTGCTGGACAGATCTTCATCACTGACTCTCCTCCTGAAGTACTCCTCCTTCTGAGCGTCAGTGAAGCCTCGTACTTCTGTTACCCTGTCAACACGTGAAGGAGGGATCTGATTGGCTGCTGCAGGTCTGGAAGTTATCCAGATGAGAGCCGAGGGAAGCAGGTTCCCCTTGATGAGGCTTGTCAACAGCACGCTGACTGATGACTCCTGTGTGACATCAGACACGACCTTCTTCTTCTTGAAATCCAGTGAAAGTCTGCTTTCATCCAGGCCGTCAAAGATGAACAGAAGTTTACAGACAGCGAGCTTCTCTGCTGTGACCTTCTGTAATGTTGGATGGAAAACATGGAGCAGCCTGAGAAGACTGAACCGCTCATCTTTGATCAGGTTCAGCTCCCTGAACGAGAGCAGAACCACCAGACTGACATCTTGGTTCTCCGAGCCCTCTGCCCAGTCCAGAGTGAACTTCAGCACTGAGAAGGTTTTTCCAACGCCAGCGACGCCGTTGGTTAGAACGACTCTGATGTGTCTCTGTTGGTCAGGTAAGGCTTTAAAGATGTCGTGGCATTTGATGGGAGTGTCATGGAGGGTCTTCTTCTTCTTGGAAGCTGTCTCAAGCTGCCTCACCTCATGTTGGGTATTAACCTCTTCACTCTGTCCCTCTGTGATGTAGAGCTCAGTGTAGATCCTGTTGAGGAGGGTTCCACTTCCTGTTTCATCACTTCCTTCAGTCACACGTTCACATCTCGTCTTCAGACTGATCTTATGTTCATCTAAAACCTCCTGCAGACCACCACTCACTGAAACAGAGACAGAAGTTTGAGACAGAACAAAGAAACAATCAATATAAGAACATATGGAGAAGTAAATCTAAAATAAAGTCCAGTTTTGGTTGAACATCAGAAATGTTTCTTTTCCTCTTGGCTTTGTGTTGGTGTACATGTTTGATTGACAGCCTGTTCTTCACCCAGCAGGTTCTTGTCATCTTGTGTCTGGACTTGGACTGCCAGGACATGGTCAAACCAAACAGTCCAGCCCGTCCACTACGCTCTATAACTGCCTGTCTGCTTGATCTTCCCTCACTATAAGCTTCCTACCTACTTCTTGACAAAACTGACTGTTTACTGTCGTGGATCCACGATGGTGGAACAAGCTCCACACTGACATCAGGACAACAGCAGCTGTCCACATGTTCAGCCTGAAAACTCAAACATTAAAATGTAGCACTTGAAGCTGTTCAGCTCATTTGATGAAGCTGATGTTGATGATTCTTCAGTTTTTGGGTTGTATCCACATGGCTGAATGAACTCATTGTAAGTCTCTAAATAAACATCATGTGATGAAATGCAGCAGGTCACATTTTAAAGATGGACAGTCTTACTTTGTACAGTGCTGGTCTGACTGGCTGTCTGCAGTCCAGGTCTTGTTCTGGATCTTTCCTCCACAGGAACATGACTCCTCTTCCTCTCTCTGTGAAGACATTTCTTTATCACTCAGATGATTTGTTGACTGTTGCTGACAGAGATCCAGATTTGGACGACACTGTCATCAATATAAATCTTTTCATCATCGTCTTCATCAGGTCAGTTTACAGTAAAAACTGTCTCTTACTTTGTGTCTGAGGGTCCAGGTTCATCACTGAAGTTTAGAGGATAACCTTTGGACCGGTCACTCTTCATAGACAGACAGATGGATCCTGCAGACTCTGCTCTCTGTCTGTTGGACTGAACTCTGCAAACACCAACATGTTTTTATTCAGATCACATGAATCTTTGATAAATTCTCTGATCAAAATCATTGATGAAGCTCTAAACACACAAACTGCTGCTGCTGTTGATAATGAGGAGCTTTCAAAGTTTGTATTCGTCCTCTTAGATCAGATTACAGCTTTTCCAGCTGACTGACAGCTGTCACAGACACTAAGAGGAAGATGGAACAAATGATTTCTCTGTCTGTCACAATAAGGTTCAAATTTTATAAGACCAACAGAAAACATGGCAAAATGAAAATGAGTCAAATAAATGAGTCAGTATCAGTTCTCTTACTTTGTGTCTGAGGGTCCAGGTTCATCACTGAAGACTGGAGGAAGTTCTTTGGACCGGTCACTCTTCATAGACAGACAGATGGATCCTGCAGGCTCTGCTCTCTGTCTGTTGGACTGAACTCTGCAAACACCAACATGTTTTTATTCAGATCACATGAATCTTTGATAAATTCTCTGATCAAAGTCATTGATGAAGCTCTAAACACACAAACTGCTGCTGCTGTTGATAATGAGGAGCTTTAAAATTTAAGAGGCCATTCAGACATAGACACATCTCTACATTGGGGGTGTTTGTGCAACAAGGTGATGAAATGTGATTCACCTTTCTGTTCAGCTGGATAAATATGTTAATCTGCATTTGTCCCACTCTTCCTGTCACATCTACCAGCATCAAATCAGAATTGGTAAGGTAGTAAACCCCGCCTCTTAGTTTGATTTGATTGGCTGTCTGGGCCAAGAGTGACATTGATGAGTTTGATTTAATACACAAACACAAAATCAAGAGAAAACATGACATCAGCAGAGGAAACTGAAAAAGAGTCAAATAAATGAGTCAGTATCAGTTCTCTTACTTTGTGTCTGAGGGTCCAGGTTCATTACTGAACTTTGGAGGTTCTTCTTTGGACCGGTCACTCTTCATAGACAGACAGATGGATCCTGCAGGCTCTGCTCTCTGTCTGTTGGACTGAACTCTGCAAACACCAACATGTTTTTATTCAGATCACATGAATCTTTGATAAATTCTCTGATCAAAGTCATTGATGAAGCTCTAATTTGATTGGCTGTCTGGCCCCCTGATGAGTTTAATTTAATACACAAACACAAAATCAAGAGAAAACATGACATCAGCAGGGGAAACTGAAAATGAGTCAAATAAATGAGTTAGTATCAGTTCTCTTACTTTGTGTCTGAGGGTCCAGGTTCATCACTGAAGACTGGAGGTTCTTCTTTGGACCAGTCACTCTTCATAGACAGACAGATGGATCCTGCAGACTCTGCTCTGTCCTCCTCTTTCTTCACATGAACATCCATCTTCTGGACTTCAGTCCTCTTCAGACCAGATCAGCTGCTGGAGTGTGAGTCTGTTTGTGTTGAACGTAACTGCTGTGAAACAACCAGAAAATACATTTTAGTTCAGCTGATTAACCGACTTTCTCCTTCCCTCTCACACACTGCCTGTATCTGTCCAACGAAGCTCTCTCTCCCGCTCTCACACCATCGAACACAAACCAAAGGAAACGTCTTGTCAGTATTTCTCAGGAGAGCCGGACACAGACTTAGAAGCTGCTTCATGGAATAAACCAGGCCAGTCACAGAGCTGCTGCTAGCCAATTTGGTGTGCTAAGTGTAACTGCTTTATGGTTCCCCCTCCAACAACAACAAAATAAAAAAATATTCATTTTTAAATAAAACATAATTACAATTCCATAAAATAAATAACTGTCAAAGCGCTAATGTCAGGAGTGTGTGTGACTGGTGCAGTGTAACTAACAAACCAGTGTGTGATGGGAAAGAATGGGATAATGCACTTTACAGAAAGGATTCAGAATTCATTGAAGTAATTCATCATAGTGATCAGCAGAATTATTGTAGTGACTGTGTCCAAATTTATTTCCAGCGCGTAACAACACAGACAAATCAAGGGCAGGGCGAGGCACGTTGTTTAAAGCTCAGCCTGCGGGGAAGTTAAGTTAATAAAAAAATACTCTCTCCCTCCTCACCCCCTCTCCTCTGAGCTGCACGTCATCTTCAGGGTTAACCTTCACTTTCTCCAGCAGTGGAACACACGAGCTCCGGCGGTGACTTTAGAGACACCGTGGCCTTTATGTGATCACACACTGTAGATACACTGAACATTTGTTCCTGACCTGACTCCTCCTGCTGACCTGCAGCTCCTCCATCAGCACACACTCTCTCGTCCACTCACACGTTACACACAGCTGTAGACTCGTATCATAGGATGATAATAGGGCCATTTTGGGGCCCCCTCCAGCACACTAGTGTTGGGAAATTCGACTCTTTTTACTGACTCGGATCTTTTACTCTCGGACAGTAAATTGAAGGAATCTTTTTTTTGAGTCATTTCGTTCAACAGGTGGCGCTGGTAGCCCTCGTGGGCTTGTAAAAAAGGCAGCTGGTCTCAAACACTTAACACTGAAGGCAACACGGTTTGCTTCAGCTGACAAAGATAATAAACAAAGTGTCACAAGTAATTCAAACCATATGAAAACCTAGCAAAGTAAATCCACACCACATTAAAGTGACTGTGTCGTGTATCCTCCCTGCCATTGTTGATTAACATGAACGTACTTCTCGCCACACTGCCTGAGCGGCCTGGCTGTCACGTGACAAATGAACGAGGACCACAGTTTAGTGAGTCCTGAACTGATCATTTCCATTTCCTGTGCTGCTGACTGAGCTTATGCAGCTGCCTGTCATCATGTGGCGAGGGAAGGTACTGCATGAAAATGAACGAATCACTCACTGAGATGACTCATTACTCCCGAGTCATATAAAAGATTAGTTCGTATTGAACGAATCGTTCACGAACGACACATCACTACAGCGCACAGTGCCCTGCGCACAGCGCGGAACGTGCGTAATGGGAGCAACTGCAGGCCAGAGTATCAGATTTTAGTTGGTGAGGTCCAGCTGGATCCCGCTCAGCTTCAGCCACATTTCAGGCTAACTGTGAAACCCTTTGGCCAGTCTGACCGTCACTTCAGGATCGAGACGAACTTTTCCGCTGCAGGGTTTTTTCTGCCCCGTCAACAGTCAACAGACAAACTTAGAGAGTAAAATAATTCAAATGTTGGATTAACACTCACCCTGACTGAGTCTGAACTTCTCCTCCGTCTGCTCTGCGCACTCAAAATGGAGACTGAAACTGAACACTTTCACTTCAGGGTCCCCCCCTGTTCTTGTCAACATGGACCACCTGTTGCTCCTCCCTCTCCTTCATGATGCGTTCATGAGCGTCTCTCTCAGGATTAAAATGAGTTTTGCTGTTTAAATGCTGTGAATAATCTGCTGTGTTTAAGTTTGAACTAAAGTTCTTCAGACTCATTGAACTAAATGTTTCCTTTTACAGACGTGCAGGCAGCACAGACACAGCTGGACATCAGTGGGTGAAGCTTCTGTGCTGCCCTCGCTGTGAGACTGAAGAGGAGCAACACAACCTGCTGCAGCTGTTTATTGTCCACAGGTGATGAAACTCACAGATACAACAAGTCTCTGTCCTTTGTCAAACACTGCAAGTCTCTGAACACGTTTGTTGAAGTCTCACACCTGTGCGGTGTCTTTGAATGTGTGAATGTGTGACTGCACCTGATGAAGGGAAATAAAAAAGAAGAGCTCCACCTCAACAGACTGTAGCAGCAAGATCCTCTCCCCTCATAAACACGCTGACACAATAAAACATCTTCATGATTATATGACCTACACGTTGGTGATCAGGAGTCACAGAGACTCAC
Source organism: Nibea coibor (assembly GCA_023373845.1). Lineage (NCBI taxonomy): Eukaryota > Metazoa > Chordata > Actinopteri > Sciaenidae > Nibea > Nibea coibor. The sequence continues at coordinate 1,146,921 of CM041736.1, read as the reverse complement.
TCAGTCTCAGTGTGTGTGTGTGTGTGGTTACTACAGAAAGTACTCTGATACGAATACCTTAGAGTTGTATTAAAGTACAGTACTTGAGTAAATGTACTTGGTGAACTTTAATCTTTATGTTTTAGTGGTGTCCATGTCACAGGTTTGAACCTGTGACTGTGTCTGTCTGAATACAGATGACATACAGATGTTATCAGATTGTTTAATTTATGAATCCCTAATATGTTTTGCAGCAGCAGTTACATGTATCATCAACACACTTACACACTACGCACAAAAGACATGAGGTAGACAAAATTAAAGTGACTACAGTATAAAGGGACAAGACAGCCTTTATTCACCCCACACTCATAAATAAATACAAATATATTAATAGATAATCTCCATGTACAGCTCACTGAAGGACAAAAAACATCTCAGCTGGAAATGTGCAACCACTGGACCAGATTTAGAGTCGAGTTTCCACCTGCAGTCGCTGGGCAGGTCGTCACAAACACTCATTACTCGGATTTTAAGCATGTTGCATTCACAGTGATTTCAAGTCCATCTACATTCTAACATCTTCATTAGTGTTGATCAGTTCACTTCATCAGTCATGTCAACACACTGTTTCTATAAATAATGCAGTCTGTTACTGAATCTAATGATTCACATGAAACAACATAAACATGCAGGAGAAAGAAAAAATAATCCAGCACTGATGATCATACTCAGATTATTGTGATTATATCATTAATACAGAGAAACCACAGACTGAAGGAATCAAAGACAGAAAGACAGACAGAGCAGCAGTCCAGATCCACTGATGATCCTCTGTCACATGATCCAGAGGAACACACATGATGATGGTGGACTTGACATTGTGTCTGACAGTGGAGCTGATCTCAGAGCAGTTCAGACTGCAGCACTGACAGTCATCTCCACTTGTTGTGATTCCTCCGTCAGTCTCTGCTGGATGAAGCTCTCCTCTCCACTCCACCTCCCAGTAACATGGCCCAGTCAGAGCTGATGCTGCTGCTTCAACCTCTCTGGATCATCAGGACTCAGCTGACCAACACACACACCTTTCTCATCACTCACACTCAGGCTCATACTCATGCTCAGACTCATGTTCAGAATCATTCCCATAGTCATACACATATTCATTCTCATACTCATACTCAGACCAGGGTTGAGACCAGGACTTCCACCTGATGAGAGAAGCAGACAGACAACAGAAGTCATGAATCAGTGTTTACAGAGACTCCCTCCATCAGCTGTCAGTCAGTGATGCAGCACATCCAGTATAAAGAGCAGCAGGACTTCAGTCCTGTTCACACACAGGTGGAGCGGCTGTGTAGCGTAGCCAGCTTCCTGTCAGCTCTCATGTTAACGTGTTGGAGTGAAGCTCACAGACCTGCAGAGACTTTGAGCATCAAGTCTGCTGACTCTGCACATTTCACTCAAGTACACAGTGGAAATAAAGTGCTGACAGTCCCTGAACGCATCAAACATGTAAATATGGAGTCTGTTCTAAAAACATTTGGACTAAACTAAAGACACATGGACAGATAAATATATGATGTTAAAGGTCCTACATGTTCACACACAGACTGAAGCTGTGCTTACTGGACTTCAGCAGAGGTTCTGCTCTGTACAAAGACCACATGCTCACTACATGTAATGATGAGAAGGTCGGAGGTTTACAGGAAATACTGGATCTGTGCTTTGATACTAACTGTGTTTAGTACAATACTGCTGAGACCAACATGGACTGACTGCAACCCTCTACTGACCTCAGAGTCTGCAGACTGCAGTGTGGACTCTCCACAAGATCAGACAGAGGCTTCACTCCTGAATGCTGCAGGTTGTTTCTGCTCAGGTCCAGCTCTGTCAGATGGGAGGGGTTGGACTTCAGAGCTGAGGCCAGAGAAGCACAGCTGATCTCTGACAACCTGCACCAACTCAACCTGAATAAAGAATAAATGATGTTGATAAAAATCCATTTATGATCCAATCAGATGTGTTCAGGTTTGAAATGTGCAGCTCAACATTACTATGTCCTAATCAATGAGCTTTTCTCTAACATGAGCAGAGTGACTTTGTCATTGTGTTATTGTGGATCATCATAATGTCAGCCTTCTACAGACATCATCCAAACGTCAGCACAACATTCAGACAACCATTCAGTGTGTGTGTGTGTGTGTGTGTGTGTGTGTGTAATATTTCTACTTCAACAAGTAAACTTGATCCTTTCAGTCAAATCTGAGTTCAGAGGATCTTCTGTATACAGATGTGACCATTTACCAACAATTCTAAACATTCATTGACTTTAACCACTAACAGACATTTTCTACAGTTTCTTTAAGAAACACAAGTCTTTGTGACTGCAGACTAAATTTAATACAACAAACATGAAAATATGAACAAAAGGACATTTACAACTTTATGGATGGAAGTTATGTCTGAACATAAATTAGCTTCAATTGTTAATGAAACATCAGATCTACAATAGTAACAGAGAGTCAGTGAACTGACCTCAGAGTCTGCAGTCTGCAGTGTGGACTCTGCAGAAAATCACACAGCAGCTTCACTCCTGAATCCTGCAATTCGTTTTCACTCAGGTCCAGCTCTGTCAGATGGGAGGGGTTGGACTTCAGAGCTGAGGCCAGAGAAGCACAGCTGATCTCTGACAAACTGCAGCGCTTCAACCTGAATAAAGAATAAATGATGTAAGTTTAGAAGACAATGTTCCTGCCTGAAATCATTCAGTGTTTAATAATCTGTTCAGAGCTGAAGAAGGTTTAGAAAGTAGAAGTTTAGAAGTTTTTTTGTGTTTAATTATTCTATAATTTAGATGATTTATATAGTATGAGAATTCTTTATGTATTTAGCTTTGATTCTTTGTACTTAGCTCTGATTAACTCATTAGCTCTGCGTGTTTTTTTGTCTGAACCCACAGGTGGACACAAAGAAAGAAAGGACAGACACAGTTTTTGACCTTATGTTTAATTTGAGAGCGTTTTTGTTTTGAAAATAAATAATGGAAAAAAGATACGCACGACTCAATCCTTATTTATGATTATTTAAAACATATGAGTCAGACGTAGGGTCCTGTGTGTGTGTGTGTGTGTGTGTGTGTGTGTGTGTGTGTGTGTGTTTATATACAGTACCAGTCAAAGGTTTGGGCACACCTTCTCATTCAATGGTTTTTCTTTGTTTTTATGATTTTCTACATGGCAGATTGACACTGAAAACATCAAAACTATGAAATAACACATATGGAATTATGTGGTAAGCAGAAAAAAGTGCAAACAAAGCAAAATATGTTTAATATTTTAGACTCCTTAAAGTACCCTCTTTGCACACTCTTTATGAAGTCGTCATCTTGACTGGTTTTCAATTACCAGGTGTGTCTTGTAAAGAGTTATAACTAGAGAGTAATTAGTGAAATTTCTTGCCTTCTTACTGTATTTCAGAGCATCAGTTGTGCTGTTTAGATGAAGTGTCTGTACACAGTAAACAGCTCTATCCAACCACTGTCAGAATTCATATTATACCAAGAACTACTCAATCATGGAAAGAGAAACAACAGTTCATCATCACTTTAAGACATGATGGCCAGTCAGTCCAGAAATGATCAAGAACTTTGAATCTATCATCATGTGCAGTGACACGTCGTCACATTATGAGACTGTCTCTGGTCGAGGAACTAAAGACCAAGAGTTAGCTCAGCTGCTGACAGGTTCATTACAGTTAGCAGCCTCAGAAATCAATAATTAATGAAACCATCACAACAACTGATGGTTTCAAACACATTAAGACGACAAGAAATTCCATAATTAACTCTTGGTACTCTTGGTAACCTGTCAATTAAAAAATCATTCCAGGTGTCGACGTCATGAATCTGACTGACAGTAAGAAAGAATGTGCTGTCATCAAACCAATGTGAGGTTACTCTGAGGAATCTAAAATATTAATCATATTTTCCATTGTTTGCTTTTTTTTGATTACCACATAATTCCATCTGTGTTCTTTCATAGTTTTGATGTTTCCAGTTTTAATCTGCAATGTAGAGAAGAACAGAAATAAAGAAAACACATTGAATGAGATGGTGTGTCCAAACTTTTGACTGGTTTATAACTTACATGTGCTACAGTCAGTGAACTGACCTCAGAGTCTGCAGTCTGCAGTTTGGACTCTCCAGTCCAGCACACAGTGTCTTCACTCCTGAATCATACAGTTCGTTGTAGCTCAGGTTCAGCTCTGTCAGATGGGAGGGGTTGGACTTCAGAGCTGAGGCCACAGCTTCACAGTGAGTCTCTGAGAGTTCACAGCCAGAAAGTCTGTGATGAAACATATTTTACAACATGTGTTATTATGACAGTAGACATTATAAGAATATTTCTGGTGCCTTTATAGATAGTAGCTGCTGAAGAGTGTGTCTGATGATGCTCTACTAGATGAATTACCAAGAGACTTTTGTCAAGACTTCCATAATTTCCACAGTCCATCAGTGTGATCTGATCTCATGTAACAAAGTTAGCACGAGGCCGTCGTGATTAGAAAAACATTTTTACAGGTCAGCGAACAATCACAGTTGTTGTGTGTTGCTTTAAAACTAACTATATAAGTGGCTGTACCATCCCCCAACACTCCCCTCACTGTGAAACTATTATGAATTAAATGACAGCAATAAATGAATTGTGTGAATAAATGAATTTAAATGGTTCAGCAATAAAAAAAAAAAAATCAAAAAATTGACAAAATCTCATTTAGAAAATGATACAGATGCAGAATAGTGGGAAAAAATATCAATAGAAGAAAAATGGTAAAATGGAAAAACTGTGAATTAACTTGACAACCAGCCTGACAGCTCAACTACATCTATGACAAGACAACTGACCAGTTACTTCTGCAATTACCAAGTGGAAAAATAATACAACTTTTACATTGTTAATATCTGAAGAACTAAACTAATCTACACTGATACATAATGTTCATCACATCTGGACTTACTCAGCCTTTCTGCAGTTCCTCACAGCTGGAATCAGTCTCCGTCGTCCCTCCCATGATGTGTTGAACTTGTCCAGGTCGAACTCATCCAGAACCTCCTCTGACATCTGCAGCATGTAGGCCAGAGCTGAGCAGTGGATCTCAGAGAGTTTCTTCTCTGATCTGTTCTTTAACTTCAGGAACTCTTGGATCTCCTGATGGACTGAGTCATCGTTCATCTCCATCAGACAGTGGAAGATGTTGATGCTTCTGTCAGGAGAGATATCATAACTGTTCATCTCCTTCAGGTTGTTGATGGCTCTCTGGATGATTTCTGGACTGTTGTCTGTCTGACCCAGCAGGCCTCCTAAGAGTCTCTGGTTGGACTCCAGAGAGAGGCCATGAAGGAAGCGAACAAACAGGTCCAGGTGACCATTTTTACTTTCAAGGGATTTCTGCATGACCTTCATCAGGAAGACATCCAGGGATGGGCAATCCTCCTCCTCCACCTCTTTGAATTTGTTGTCCTGTAGGAAGTCCTTCAGTACCTCTGTGTTCTTGTTGGTGTAACAGTGGAAGAGGTAGACTGCAGCCAGAAACTCCTGAACACTCAGATGAACAAAGCAGTAGACTGTTTTCTGGAAGATCACACTCTCTCTTTTGAAGATCTCTGTACAAACTCCTGAGTACACCGAGGCCTCTGTGACATCCAGACCACACTGCTCCAGGTCTTCTTGGTAGAACATGATGTTTCCTTTCTCCAGCTGTTCAAACGCCAGCCTCCCCAGCTTCAGAAGAACTTCCCTGTCAGCCTCCGTCAGCTCCTGTGGACTCGTCTCATGTCCTCCATCGTACTTCTTCTTCTTCCTCTTTGTCTGAACCAGCAGGAAGTGTGAGTACAGGTCAGTCAGGGTCTTGGGCAGCTCTCCTCTCTGGTCTGTGGTCAACATGTGGTCCAGAACTGTAGCAGTGATCCAGCAGAAGACTGGGATCAGACACATGATGTGGAGGCTCCTGGAGGTCTTGATGTGTGAGATGATTTTGCTGGACAGATCTTCATCACTGACTCTCCTCCTGAAGTACTCCTCCTTCTGAGCGTCAGTGAAGCCTCGTACTTCTGTTACCCTGTCAACACGTGAAGGAGGGATCTGATTGGCTGCTGCAGGTCTGGAAGTTATCCAGATGAGAGCCGAGGGAAGCAGGTTCCCCTTGATGAGGCTTGTCAACAGCACGCTGACTGATGACTCCTGTGTGACATCAGACACGACCTCTTTGTTGTTGAAGTCCAGTGAAAGTCTGCTTTCATCCAGGCCGTCAAAGATGAACAGAAGTTTACAGACAGCGAGCTTCTCTGCTGTGACCTTCTGTAATGTTGGATGGAAAACATGGAGCAGCCTGAGAAGACTGAACCGCTCATCTTTGATCAAGTTCAGCTCCCTGAACGAGAGCAGAACCACCAGACTGACATCTTGGTTCTCCGAGCCCTCTGCCCAGTCCAGAGTGAACTTCAGCACTGAGAAGGTTTTTCCAACGCCAGCGACGCCGTTGGTCAGAACGACTCTGATGTGTCTCTGTTGGTCAGGTAAGGCTTTAAAGATGTCGTGGCATTTGATGGGAGTGTCATGGAGGGTCTCCTTCTTCTTGGAAGCTGTCTCAAGCTGCCTCACCTCATGTTGGGTATTAACCTCTTCACTCTGTCCCTCTGTGATGTAGAGCTCAGTGTAGATCCTGTTGAGGAGGGTTCCACTTCCTGTTTCCTCACTTCCTTCAGTCACACGTTCACATCTCGTCTTCAGACTGATCTTATGTTCATCTAAAACCTCCTGCAGACCACCACTCACTGAAACAGAGACAGAAGTTTGAGACAGAACAAAGAAAATGTGACAATCAGCTGATCATTTAATCAGCAATAAAAAGTGATGGATAGAAGAAAATACAGAGAAGTAAATGGGCAGTCTTACTTTGGACAGTGCTGGTCTGACTGGCTGTCTGCAGTCCAGGTCTTGTTCTGGGTCTTTTCCCACACTGGGGACAGGAGGAGTCTCCTGATGAAGCAGACTGGTCCCAGTATGAGCTGATGCAGTGTCTGCAGAACCAGTGTCCACAGCTGGTAGAGACCGGATCCTTCAGGACGTCCTGACACCAAACACAGCAGGACGGCTGCTCCTCCACAGGAACATGACTCCTCTTCCTCTCTCTGTGAAGACATTTCTTTATCACTCAGATGATTTGTTGACTGTTGCTGACAGAGATCCAGATTTGGACGACACTGTCACGAATATAAATCTTTTCATCATCGTCTTCATCAGGTCAGTTTACAGTAAAAACTGTCTCTTACTTTGTGTCTGAGGGTCCAGGTTCATCACTGAAGATTGGAGGATTCAATTCTTTGGACCAGTCACTCTTCATAGACAGACAGATGGATCCTGCAGGCTCTGCTCTGTCCTCCTCTTTCTTCACATGAACATCCATCTTCTGGACTTCAGTCCTCTTCAGACCAGATCAGCTGCTGGAGTGTGAGTCTGTTTGTGTTGAACGTAACTGCTGTGAAACAACCAGAAAATACATTTTAGTTCAGCTGATTAACCGACTTTCTCCTTCCCTCTCACACACTGCACATTTAATGTGAACACTGACTGTGAGCTCAGAACACAAGAATCAAGAAACAGGTTTGTAAAGAGTCACAAACAAGACTGAGAGATAACATTTTCAAACTGCGTATGAACACACACAGACTTTGTGTGGACAGGTGAATCAAACTGTTGAGTTCATTCCAACATTTCTTTCCTCTACAGTCCACAGAGAGAAAACTGACTCAGAGACTTTGACAGGAAAATAATTCAAATGTTGGATTAACACTCACCCTGACTGAGTATGAACTTCTCCTCCGTCTGCTCTGCGCACTTTAAATGTAGTCCAAACAAACTGAACACTTTCACTTTAGGTTCCCTCCCTGTTCTTATCAACATGGACCACCTGTTAATGTTGCTCCTCCCTCTCCTTCATGATGCGTTCATGAGCGTCTCTCTCAGAATTAAAATGAGTTTTGCTGTTTAAATGCTGTGAATAATCTGCTGTGTTTAAGTTTGAACTAAAGTTCTTCAGACTCACTGAACTAAATGTTTCCTTTTACAGACGTACAGGCAGCACAGACACAGCTGGACATCAGTGGGTGAAGCTTCTGTGCTGCCCTCGCTGTGAGACTGAAGAGGAGCAACACAACCTGCTGCAGCTGTTTATTGTCCACAGGTGAACACACATGATGATGGTGGACTTGACATTGTGTCTGACAGTGGAGCTGATCTCAGAGCAGTTCAGACTGCAGCACTGACAGTCATCTCCACGTGTTGTGATTCCTCCGTCAGTCTCTGCTGGATGAAGCTCTCCTCTCCACTCCACCTCCCAGTAACATGGCCCAGTCAGAGCTGATGCTGCTGCTTCAACCTCTCTGGATCATCAGGACTCAGCTGACCAACACACACACCTTTCTCACCGCTCACACTCTCAGTGAGACCAGTCCCATCTGATGAAGAAGAACAGACAACAGAAGTCATGAATCAGTGTTTACAGAGACTCCCTCCATCAGCTGTCAGTCAGTGATGCAGCACATCCAGTATAAAGAGCAGCAGGACTTCAGTCCTGTTCACACACAGGTGGAGCGGCTGTGTAGCGTAGCCAGCTTCCTGTCAGCTCTCATGTTAACGTGTTGGAGTGAAGCTCACAGACCTGCAGAGACTTTGAGCATCAAGTCTGCTGACTCTGCACATTTCACTCAAGTACACAGTGGAAATAAAGTGCTGACAGTCCCTGAACGCATCATTACTGCAGAAACAAAGACGTTCACTGCACAACACAACAACAACAGTCGTCTGCACATCAACCAAAAACACACGATCACAACGAGCTGCTGGCTCATCTGATTGGCTGACTGTTCTCTCTCTCATCTGATTGGCTGACTGTTCTCTCTCTCCCATCTGATTGGCTGACTGTTCTCTCTCTCATCTGATTGGCTGACTGTTCTCTCTCTCATCTGATTGGCTGACTGTTCTCTCTCTCTGTCTTTCTGTCCAATCCTGAAGCCTGTCAGCGTTCTCCTCTCACAGCTTCACTGAGGAAAGCAGCCGCTGAGAAGGTCGGAGGTTTACAGGAAATACTGGATCTGTGCTTTGATACTAACTGTGTTTAGTACAATACTGCTGAGACCAACATGGACTGACTGCAACCCTCTACTGACCTCAGAGTCTGCAGACTGCAGTGTGGACTCTGCAGAAAATCACACAGCAGCTTCACTCCTGAATCCTTCAGGTAGTTGTTACTCAGGTCCAGCTGTGTCAGATGGGAGGGGTTGGACTTCAGAGCTGAGGCCAGAGAAGCACAGCTGATCTCTGACAACCTGCAGCTCCTCAACCTGAATAAAGAATAAATGATGTAAGTTTAGAAGACGGAGTGACTTCTTAAACTCTGCAGCTCCACCTGTGGCTCCATCTATACAAACTCATGTTGCTACACTGACGTGAACCAGCTGTTAGCACGCGGAAGCAGTTTGAACAAAAAACGTCACTACCGGTTATCTTCAGCCTGGTCCGCCATCTTGTCGCCGGTCATTAAAAGTCTTTAATTATTTTTCCTTTGAGTCAAACTTCACTGAACTTTAATGTAACGAAAGCCCAGCGTACTCACACCAGCCTCCTTTCTCTGCGTTGAACATTTCAGGCTGTCTGTCTGTTTCTGTTGTTGTGGCTCCGTGTTTTCAGCCGGTCCTTCATCTTCCAGCACAGAAGAAGAAGAAGAGCGGCGCGCGCTTTTTGTTTACCGGAAGTGCAGCAATTTAATTTTAAAAAACATTTTATTTTTAAAACTGTGTTTGTTTTCTGTGATTCTTCTTAAAGCTTCATGTAAACACTGAAGTTTTAAATATACATTCTTACCGTTGCCTGTCTGACTGATGCAGCAGCACCACCTGCTGTCCACACCGACACACTGCATCTGCTGGCCTGCAGTACCGCGGTCCTCCATCAGGTGGCGGTGTTCCCCTTCCTGCAGAGAAACCTCTCTTCAAGTCTCTCCCCTCTCCTTTGTTTCCTTTCTCCTTTGTCCTCTCCTCTTTCCTCATCTCCTCCTTCCTCTCTCTTTTCCTTCCCTCGTTTATGAATTGATTTCTATCCAGAAATTATGATGATTCATATGAGGATGACAATGAACATTTGAGGTAGTGTGCGTCACAGAGCGTGTGTGTGTGACTGTTATCTGTGTGTGTGTGTGTGTGTGTGTTATCAGTGAGTGTCAGCCGGCTCTCTGCTTTGTTTTTAGGTCACTTTTACACCGACGCTCCTTAAATCAGTCTGAAAGCAGCTCTGCTCTCTAAAATAGAAACAATTAGTGCGGGCTTGACATTCAACTCTTCCTCTCTTTCTTTCCTCCTTCCTTCCTTCCTTTCTGTCTTTTCTCTCCTTTTAGGGTTTCCCCCTTTTTTCTGTCTGTGCTCAGCCTGCAGACAGACGCCTCGTCAACATATATCAGCTTTACCTTTTATTTTCGATGTTATCCAGCCTCCTCACACAAATATGTCAAAGAGAAAAAAACGCTTCAATAATACTGATTTGTTGATTCACTGCAGTTCCTCTAACGTCCACTTGAGGCTGGCTGCAGAAGTGAGTCAGTCTCCATAAGTCCCCATGTTAGACAGCAGAAATAAACATGTTTACAGCCTGGTACAAAAACAGTTTTGGTCTCTGTAGCTAATTTCCCCGTTCATGACAACTGTACTGAGGGTGAATTTATATACAACTCACCTGTTCACATTATATTAAGGCTTAAAGTTATGCAGGGTTAAGACTTTGATTGACATGTGGGCGTGGTTACAGGTCTCACCTTAGCCCCACCCACGCTGAGCCTGTCCACGTCCAGGTTTCAGTTCGTTACCTGGAATCAAGTGGTTTAGATGCTGCTTTGTTTGTTGAGATGATGATTAATAAAAAAACAAGACCCAAATTTCATAAATGAAGTCGGAACGGTGTTTTAAAAAATCACAAATTAAATTATATGTGTGTGTGTGTGAGTGTGTGTGTGTGTGTGTGTTGGATATCCCTCTGGAGAGTGAGGTCAGGGAACACACTCATATTTCCCAGTCGACCGCCACAAGACTTCATCAACACTTTGCTGCCATGGTGACGGAGAACACACACACACACACACACACACACACACACACACACACACACACACACACACGAACAGCGAGTGTGAAGGCGTCCCATGGGACTCCCAAACAGCTCCTACAAAGCATGGAGAGGAGAGAAGGAGAAGTCAGAGGCAGGAGAGGATGATCTGTAAACCTAACACTCAGAACAATCACACAACACACTGTCACTGTTGTCATGGTGTGTGTGTGTGTCTGTGTGTGTGTGTGTGTGTTTCATGACAAAGCCCATGAAGAAACACCTGACATCACAGACTCGCTCCTTTGTGCTGTGTCAGCAATTGTTCTTATACTTAGTGTGTGTGTGTGTGTTTGACTGGTGTCACTCTTTGATGCTAACGAGCTGAGAGAGGCAGTCAGACTGAACACACACACACACACACACACTTACACACACACACAGATGAAGATGATTAAAGCTACACTCTCGATGTTTGTCGATATTCATCGTAAAAATCTGACGATCACGTGTCTGAAGGCCGTCAGCTCACGTCAGTTATTTCAAATGAATGGTTGATGTTTGCAGTGATCGGTAACAGTCAATTATCAGATCAATACTTTTATTTAATTGGTAATGATTCGCTGCAATCCTGTAGTGCACACACACATCTTTATATAATCAGACGCGCACACACACACACACACACTCCGCTGACCTGAGTTGACACCTGTCAGTTTGTTTTAAAAGTTAAATAGACCACAGGGACACACACACACACACACACACACACGCTCAGTCCAGCCCCACAGGGAGGGAAAACACCCACAATCCCACAGGAGGGGCTGACCCTGTGCAAGGTGAAGTGTGTGTCACAGTCTAGTCAGTGGGCCTGCTGGGTTACACAGTATTACAGTATGAGCTCATTGTTTCAGTTACAGTATGAAAACACAGAATTTGTTCATTCGATCGTTTTTTTCATTATATTGTTCAAAATAAAGAAAAACAAAACAGCAGCAGGTGAACTGTGCGGATGAATGAATGTGTACCAACGCAAAGAGGATTCAGAAATACTCGCCTGACACATACGGCGAAAAGTTTCCTCCAAAGCTGAACGACGACATACAAGCATAAAACATACCAACACCATCAGACTTCAGTGACCCTCTTCTCCTCTGCCATTTTACACATAAAAGCTGCTGACTTCTTCTTCTTCTTCTTCTTCTTCTTCTTCTTCTTCTTCTTCTTCTTCTTCCCCCCACAGTCTGTACAGCTAACAGACTGAGCTAACAGCAGCTACAGTTGATTCCTTTCATTCAGAGGGTAGCGTTAGATTTTTGGCAGGCAGATGGGGAAGCTCCACTTAACATATGCTGAGGAACTCTGCCACTGTGCATGTGTGTGTGTGTGTGTGTGTGTGTGTGTGTGTGTGCGCCCACACAGTTACATAACCAAGTAAACAAGAAGTCAGCACAAACACACACACACACACACACACACTTGTGTCTCTTCGTCTCTCTCTCTCAGTTCAGCGCCTTGCTCAAGGGCAACAAGCCAGTTCAGAGAGAACAGTCTGTGTGTGTGTGTGTGTGTGTCAGACGAGAAGGTGAACTGATTGATTTATTGATCGCTCCATTGAAAGAAGATAAATCAGATCAAAGCTTCTCAGATGACAGACAGACAAACTTCCGTTGGTATTAAATCTTTTTAATGCAGCTGATTGTTTCGGCTCTGTGGTTCAACAGTTTTTCTTCTTGTATATTTCCACCAGGTGTATGATGTGTTTTTAATTCTGGTACACCAGTGGAGCTCTGTGCCAAAAAGCAGGCTGTGATGTACGTCTGTTAGTTTTATCGATGAAAACATGGATTATAGACTCGACCTGGGGAGGAAGAAAGAAGAGGAAATAAAGCAGCGGGGACATGAAGAGAAAGAGAGAAACACAACAGCAGCAGCTTCGAATGTCATCCTCAATCTGCTCTGACACACACACACACACACACACACACACACACAGTCAGGCAGCATTACTTCATGAGTTCAGCTTCATGACACAAGTGGGCAGCGTCAGTGAGCGTGGCATGGCGAGGCGAACCTGCATCGAGCGTGAGAAGGAGAGAGGAAACCGCTGGAGACGTCTGGAGACAAGCATGCAGGATCTAGGTAGTGTGCAAGGGGGGCATGCCATGAGACACACCTGACACCACGAACCTGCCCATCAGGATGAGAGAACAATTACGATGGCAGTGGTTTATTCAGTCTGTGTTTATATGTGTGGTATTCATCAGTCTGTGTGTATATGTGTGGTATTCATCAGTCTGTGTTTATATGTGTGGTATTCATCAGTCTGTGTTTATATGTGTGGTATTTATCAGTCTGTGTGTATATGTGTGGTATTTATTCAGTCTGTGTTTATATGTGTGGTATTCATCAGTCTGTGTTTATATGTGTGGTATTCATCAGTCTGTGTTTATATGTGTGGTATTTATCAGTCTGTGTTTATATGTGTGGTATTTATCAGTCTGTGTTTATATGTGTGGTATTTATCAGTCTGTGTGTATATGTGTGGTATTCATCAGTCTGTGTTTATATGTGTGGTATTTATCAGTCTGTGTTTATATGTGTGGTATTTATCAGTCTGTGTTTATATGTGTGGTATTTATTCAGGTCAAAGCATCATTTTGTGTCTAATTTGGGTGAAACAACCTTTTGAAAGAATTATTTAGTTGTTGTCACATGATCTTTGGTAAACACACACAGTAATAAATAATAATAATAATAATAATAAAACCATCACAAACAGATTCAGTATTAAATTTTTTTCTCGTTTATTACAGGAGGCTTTTGTTTTATATACAGAGACATGTATTTGCAAAATACTAAAAAGTATTTCAACTCAAAGTACTAAAAAGTGTATATATATATTTATATATATTCATATTATAATTGTCGTAATTATTATTATTGTCTCTAAAACACCAAGGTGGGGGTCACTGAGGCACGGCTTTCGCCTCCTTTACACCGAGGTTTCACCGGCGAGAGTTTTTGCCAACGGTTGCGGAGAGAGAGAGCGAACCACTGAGGTCAGAGGGAAACCTTGTAACTTTGTTTGTGTCTCACTTTTGAATGTCTTTGAAAAAGATTTTAAAAATATGGAAACATTAAACACTTTTACCAACAGCAGTGACAGAGACAAAGCAGTCAAATTTAGATTTTCACTCATTGTAAAATAACTTTTTAAAATAATCGGACGTTCTGTTCATTTTGTCCTGAGCCTTCTTAAATGAAATCTTTGGAGCTACAAGGTTGTCACCCTCCACCTGTGATACGCATCTTCTCCACATTTTCCAGCAAAAACACAATAAAACTGCTTGTATCAAGAAACCTCTTATCTCCAACTTTGTGATTTATATTTTTCCAAACGATGTGTTTGTGACGGACTGTCTTAAAAACGACATCAACGACGACTCATGAGGTGTCAGGACGGGAAACATTCAACAGATTCTCCCCTTCCTTCCTGAAAAAGGCAACTTTTTCGTGAGATATGAGGTTTCTGGGGGACTGATATGAAGCTGGAGACCTGGAAAAACCAGTTTGGCAACCGTTGTGAAACCAGCTGCGGTGTAAACGGGGCGACGGTGGTTTAAGCAGTGAGAGGATGCTTGGAGAAACCCAATCCATGACAACGAAAGAAGTTAAATCATCATGGTTATTTTTATCCTCATACTGTGAAGATACAGCATCACTCACTGCCTGTTTACATAACTGTTGTATTGCATTTATCACACAGTTAATAGTAACAATAGTAATAATAATGAACAATGAAACCACTTGTTTTCTGTGCATTTCCTCCGCGTTGGTACGTAGATGTTTGTCGTTTTGTTTCGAGGATGACGAAGCAGCTTTTGGTTTTGAAACGGGGAAAAGAAGGCAGGAAGGAGAAAAGATTCTCAGTCTTAGAGTTTGTGTTTTAACGCCCCCCTCCGATCTTAACATGGACTCTTCCTCCTGGTAGCACCACATGGACTGACCCACAACTCAGAGCAAAGACGGTCGTTTTCCTCCGGAGTTTATTTTTGCTTACCATTTGAAGTTTTTCATCTCAGAACAGGAAAGAAAGTGACAGAGTTTCCTTTCCTGCTCAGACATGTCGGGTGATTTTGAAGCTTTCCAGGCTTTTTCAAACCGTCTCCTTCGGTGAAGTTCAGGTATGGAGAGCTGAAGTTAGTCTTAATGCTATGGCTGCTTCAGTGTTGGTTTCACACAGATTCTTTATACCAGCTAACTGTCCTGACGCTGACAGTAAATACCACTGTGTTTTTTGTGCTCAGTGCAAACCAGAGTCTGATGTCCAGATTCATTAAAGTTACATTGTGAGAGCAACTTTGTGCATGTTTTTCCTCTTCAGCTGCAACTACTGATATTGTGAGGAGGCAAGAAAGCTGGATTCACCTAAGCAAGTTTCAATGCTGATTTCCAGTGACCACAAAAAAACCCAAAAAGCGTTTCCATGTGTGAAACTTTAGTGAATCTGAACCTTCAGACTGTTTAAAAATGTAAAATAGAGAACCAAACCAGCCAATCTGTGCTGTTTGTTCATCAACTCACGAGGAAGAGTCACAGCAGTGATGGAGGGGGGCGGTGAGGGACCGTGAACCTCGTTCATTATCAAAAAACACATGAATCGTTTCGTCAATCAACCAACCAAATGTTAAACCAATCAGATAATCACTCAGTCTGCCAGTCAAGAAATCAGTCATCAACCAGTCCATCAATCAAGCTCATTATCAATCAACCAATGGGAAAGCATGGCTTGGAGTGTTGGGGTTCATATGTAGCAGGCACACTCTGGGTCTATTGCTACTGAAAACAGCCCTTCAGCACAACTGCAACCTGAAATACGCCTCGCAGCAGAGTTCAGCAGTGTCTTAAGTATTTACCTAGTTTATATGGTTATCTATTCTCAATAGAATCTAGTAGAAATAGAGTCCAGACGGTGCCAGTAAAATTGTTTTTTTTTTCTTTTTCCTTTTTTAAATTAGTCTAGTAAAGCGTTTAGTAAAGATCCCTCGGGTGACCACGACAACAGAGACGGAGAGAGAGAGAGAGGTTGTTCGAAATATTGAGATCAAAGCAGACTGAACAAACGCTGTACACACACACTTTGACACTTCATCTTAATAAAAACCAGCGGTAACAATGCTTCGCAGCAGCTTCGTGCCAGTGTATTCACCTGCAAACACCACAATAACACTGTCAGTGCTGCATCAGGAAAACCAGAAGTCATCAGATTTTACCAAATGCCCAAAGTGTTAGAATGTATTTTCAGTATTCCCGAAGCTCCACAGATTCATACAGAGAGAAAAAGCTTCTGTAAAGTCAAGTGTTACCTGCGAACTCACTTAAAAGGTATCAGCAAACCGTTATTGCTCGACGCGGTTTGTGTTGTTTCGTCTTTTTTTTGTTTCTCTGTGCAAAATGGATAAAGAGGCGTCTCGATCGGCCTCCCGTTCTCCTCCAGGACGCAGCTAACACGTGCAAAAATAAAATAATAAAAAACTTAGATAAAATAAAGCAATCAACCAGAAAACAAAGTCAATAAATAAATAAATTATGCAGTGTTTTGATTTGAAGAGTCTCCTTTCAAACTCCTTCAGGGGAAATACGTAATACGAGTTAACTTTTTCAGTTATTAGATGTTAAGTTACTTTAGGCTGCAGAATTCAAACCATTCCTTTTGTCCTCGTCATCTAGAAAATGACGAATCAATCAATCAATTCAATAAATTAGGATTTACCAATTTATTTCCCCACATTTTAAAATGAAACTCTTCATATCGTTTGGCGGAAACAGGAAGCTGAAAAGATTTTAGCATCGTCACACCAGCGTTCAGGAAAAACCTGCTCGTCGACAAACCGTGCTCGACTTTCTGAAGAAGTATTTGGTCAAAACGAGTTTCAAACTGCTCTGTCCTTCACATCTGAAGGATAAATGGTGATTTCTGATCTATAACATCTCACTTGTGTCTTGCAACATTTTGAAAAGTGTAGAACTGAAAACAGGAGGAACAGGAAGTCTGAGCTGACCTGTTGTCTCAACACTGATCATCAGCCTTTCGTGTTTCGAGGTTTTTCCGGGACGCTGATGACGGATCAAACGCCAAATCAGTGTGCGCTTTCCGTACAAACTCAACAGGGTGAAGTCCTGATGCTGATGTGCTGAGTTGATTGTCGCACTCCGGTCGTGGCTGGTCGACATGTCAGAGATCTTAAGCCTACTTAGCCTTGACGAATTTAGTTTAAGCTCTTGTGTGTGCCGAACTCAGACCAGACGGATAGGTAATGAAAGCGGGTGATTTGTCAAGAAAGTCCATACATTGGAAAAAATGGAACTTCCAGCGAGGCCTGCATATATTTGTTTGTTCAGGTGGTGAAATGCAGACTGATGGTTTGTCTCAAACCAGTTTGTCCTTCAACTGCATTAAACAAAATCCTTGTTTGAAAAGAGTTAAATTAACTTGAGGGGTTTATGCTTTCGGGGTATTATGATATGATATATGATGAATGCTGTTCAGACTTAGCAAAGGCTAAATAAATGATTTGGAATGGTGTTTGCTCATGGTGGGTATTGTTGGGTCTTTGTAGGTGTCGAGCAGGTCTAGGTCGTAATCTAGACCTTGATATGAAAGATTGATACTTGTAAGCAAGTAACCTCCTCATGCAATGTAGTAATACAGCAGGAATATCCACCTTAAATCTGGACTTCTGGACAAATCACCCAACGGCCTAAAAGTGACGGACATGAGGATGTTTACCACCGGGGCAAAACACGTGTCGGAAGAGTCCGGGACCTTGTAGAAAATCTCATTGTGCACTTGTATTAGTTTTTGGTGTTATCTCAAAGGTTTTCAGAGGAAAAATAAATACGTCCCAGGCTCTTTTTCAATGTGACTTTGCCCAGGTGCAGTAAAGCACATAACAGCACATGTAAACGCAAAAGTGCAAAACTGCCAACGAAAACAGATGAAGTTGCTCCTCAGGGTTTTGAGTTTGTTTTTTCCTGACCGCACCCTCTCCTCTCATCGATTACAACGTGGTAGTTCAGCCACTTTCTCATCGCTAGTGCCACTTCAATGTCGAAAGAGACAGACTGCTTATTTTTTTTCTTCAACTTACTCTAAAAAATATAAAAAATAGTAATAATCGTACCGCTATTAAAAGACTGGTAACATCAACAAAGTTATACTTTTACTACGAAAACATTTTTAAATCACGTTGTCATTATTTTCCCTCCTCTCTCGAGTCTCAGTCAGTCAGAAAGCCGTCGACTGTTAATGTGTCGAGAAACACCGGCAGGAACACCCTCACTCTTACAGCCAGGCATACTCTGAGAATATTGATCAACTGTGGGAAGGCACAAACCCCCCAGGCCAATAAATGATGGATACATCTGATATAGTTGTTTTGACCCCTTTGACACCCTGTAGCTGGGGGTCAAAGGTCAGTCAATGTTCCGAACCCTCGGCTCCGGTCGGCATGAGAGACCCAAGAGGTGAAAGGGATCTAAACTTCTGTCTTTAACTCCAACAAAGGCAGAGCTGACTTGGACGGGGGTTCCCTCTCTGTTATTGCAGTTTTTCTGCTTCCCTTTGAGAAACTCCAAAACAATGTTGAGTTGAGTCCAGGAATCTCCACGGGGAACAGGAAATAACATTAAAGGTAGTAAATATTCCACTTTGTTTGACTCCTCTTGCAGTTCCTCGCTCATAGCTTCTCTCTGCCGCCTCCTCAGCGTTCCTCAGCTATGGTACATTCAGTAAACAACTTTACCCAAAACGAGGACATCCTCACTCGTAAATTTTTTTGCTTTTTGGTTCCCGCTAAGGTACCGAATCCTGCTGTCTGTCGGGGTCGACCATTGATGGCGATTGTTCGCTTGGTTCGCTTGGTTCGCTGCCTGCGGTGTCGACAGTGATTGTTTCTGTCTTGACAGGAGGTGGGTGAAAGATCTCTGACGTGGCTCGCGTCACGCTGTCGTACGATGGAGGGGACGAGGTGGAGGAAATTGTCTCGGAGCGCTCCATCCCTAACAAACTCGAACCATAGTTTTCCCTCATCATGGCAGCGATCAGCCCTTCTTTCTCAGGGGCATCCTCGCCGAACGCTACCTCGCCGACTTCTTCACCATCACTTCCTACATGCCGAGGTGTGGTGATCTGGCGGTACAAGTAGGAGGCGGCCTTCATCTGCCGCCTCACCAGGTGTCTGCGGTAACACCTCTGGATCACTGTGGCAGAAACCTCTTCCTGTTTTCTCCTCAGGGTTGTTGTGATTGGCTCATAAGAAATCTTGGATGGGTTAGCCATCATGAACTTCTCCTCCATCTGCTGTTTGAGGGCATCCATCTCGCCTGACTCGCCCAGGACGCGCTTTGTGAAGGCAAAGAGGATGTCCAGGCAGTGGATCTTGTCACCACTGACCATGGGAAGGTCCATGGAGATCAGTTTGATCTTGTTAGGCTTGCCAATGCGCAGCGGTTCTGACAGTGAGTCAGCAAAGTCCGACAGCTTGGCGTACTCAATGAACTGCGTGGCCTCCGGGTCAAACTTCTCCCAAACCTCGTAGAACATCTCAAAGTCATCCTCACTCAGTGGCTCGGTGCTCTCCTCTGTGGCCACGCTGAAGTTCTCCAGGATGATGGCAATGTACATGTTCACCACAATGAGAAAGGAAATGATGATGTAGGTGACGAAGAAGGTGATGCCAACCGACGGGTTCCCACAGTTCCCCCGGACAGTGGTGCCGGTGTGGGGGATATTGGGATTGCACTCCTCTGGGGAGTTGTTGAGGATGGGGCTGAGCAGGCTGTCCCAGCCAGCGGAGGTGGTGATCTGGAACAAGCAGATCATGCTGTTGCCAAACGTCTCAAAGTTGAACATGTCGTCGATCCCCGCCTGCCGTTTGACGTAGGCGAAGTTGGCCATGCCGAAGATTGCGTAGATGAACATGACCAGGAAGAGGAGGAGCCCGATGTTGAAGAGGGCGGGAAGGGACATCATGAGGGCAAACAGTAACGTCCGGATGCCCTTAGCGCCTCTGATGAGACGCAGAACCCGTCCGATACGGGCCAATCGAATCACTCGGAACAGGGTTGGCGACACAAAGTATTTCTCGATGATGTCAGCAAGCACGATACCTGAAAAACAGATAAGAAGGAAAGCATGTAAATCATCTATATATGAATAAAACTGACTTGACTTGTACAGTCACAACACATTTTTGGACTTTGGCAGACTGAGGCCTCACAGACTTCAGACATAATCACATGTGACGTGTTCTCCATCATCACACCACGAGACTGCAAGACTGTAAGCCGCTGACAGACAGGTTTTTACATTGTTTTACACATTCATGAAAAGTTGTAGTAGAACTACAGTCATGTCATCTAAGTCTGGTGAAGTCTGCAACCCAAGCAGAAATGTTTGGACAGCGCTCAGCATTCGCAGACTTCCTGGGAATGTGTCCGCGAGTCACTAGACCCAACATCCCCAGGTTCTCTGTGGCCAATCCAAAGATCATCACTGTGACATCATTTTGGACATAACAAAGCTCTCAGACCCAAGATTTCAGATATTCAGCTGTCAAGTTAACTAGTCATCATATTTATATTGATCTTGTAGTCGATGAAGTGATACCAGTTTTCAGGTACTAAACAAAAGCTGAGTCGTGTCAGAGTTTCAAGGAGAACCGCTGATTTGGTTCTGGTTGGAAGTTTCTAATCTCGCCCTGACTCTGCGTTTGTGTCATGACATTAACTATCAAGAGAAAGATCTCCAACACGGCCGCTGGAGTTATTAGAGCTTAATCAATGAGGGTGAAGTTAATTTATTTATTGGTAGTGGAGTCTGATAAACGTACTCTACATATTTCTGACATGACGGTAATGCTTTCATTTTTATGGGACGTCCAACACCGGCTGGATTTCTCGCCTTAAAATCGATCAGCTGGAGACTATTAGTCGACCAAGATTTTCTTTTATTCGAGGACATCCCTGCGAGTTACATCATCTAA
The DNA here is from genome assembly GCA_023373845.1 of Nibea coibor. Lineage (NCBI taxonomy): Eukaryota > Metazoa > Chordata > Actinopteri > Sciaenidae > Nibea > Nibea coibor. The sequence goes on along the minus strand of CM041736.1, from coordinate 1,125,740 downwards.
AAGCTCTCAGTTTGGATATTTCAGTCTTTATGTGGCAGGTCTGCTGTGATTACAACATGAGTAATTGGTTCTGGAGGGCTGAGCCGTCTTTCCCCTCTAACAGCAAGTCAAACACTGTAATTCATCCATCTTTTCCTTGTTATCCGGGAATGATAAACTCAAAGAGGAGCTTGCCTGTCATCACCAGACAAACCCCACCCACCCTAACACCACCACACCACCTCCACACACACACACACACACACACACACACACACACACACACACACACACACACTTCTATCTTTCATCCGTCTCCCTGTGTTGAGTTATAGGTGATGGAAGGGATGAGCAGGGGGGAGTCGAGAGGGAATCACCATCACATCGTACATCAACTCAACTACCCCCCCATCCTGATGTCTCTCTCTGACACACACACACACACACACACACACAGAGCTGATGTAACAGGTCAATCATGTTTGATTTGTCTCCAGGGACCGCCCTCTGGCAGCTCTGATTGCTGCTGTTACCTTCACCTCCCCCAGGCAGCCTCGTCTGAGCATGCACGCAACACACACCCACACACAGGCACACACTTAATTACACACACACACACACACAATCTTGTCACAACACTGATAGCTAAATTACCTGCTTAGCTTGCTCTGTAGACTGTTCTGTCATATGTGTGTGTGTGTGTGTGTGTGCGTGTGTGTGTGTGTGTGTGTGGTACTGTATATGACCATACAGGACCTTGGTGCAGGGTAAAACATCAAGGCCACCTGGATGGTCACTTTGTTGACGGATAATTGTCAGGCAGACATTACATGACTTCCTGCTGATGCCTCACACACACACACACACACACACACACACACACACACACACACTGCAGAATCCTCATTTTAAACAAATTTAGGAAATGCTTTCTGACGTTGTGTTGATGGTGAACTCATCGTCGAGGGTTTCACACATTCCCTCTGATCTCTGATTGGTTGACCGTGGTCAGGGTATCTTCACTGCGTCTTCTTCGTGGATCACACGTCTGATACGTCGAGCAGGTTATCACCAAACACCTTGACCACAAACTCACCGACGATGGAGAGAATGACGACCACGAAGTCGAAGATGTTCCAGCCGACGGTGAAGAAGTAGTACCGCAGCGCCACAATCTTGATGAGGCACTCCATGGTGAAGACGACGATGAAGGCCAGGTTGACGTTGTTCAGGATGTACTCCATCTGCGGCGACTGCTCGTCCGTCTCCACCATCATGGTGATCATGTTCAAGAGGATGAGCACCATGATGATGATGTCGAAGGCCTGCCTCCCCGCCAGGTCGAAGAAGAAGCCCTGCAGCGAGTTCTGGAGACAGAAATCATCATTTACAGTTTGTTTAGTCTCAAACCAAAGTGAAGGTCAGCGTGGTTCATCTGTGTGCTGGTACCGTCGGTCTGGGGATGGGTTTCTGAGGTTTCTTGGAGCCCAGTTTCTTCATGGCGTTGTAGTACTTCTTCTGCTCCTCCGTCATGAAGATGTCCTGTCCTCCTAAGTAAACAAACCAAGGACAGCTGTTATTTTCACTCCACGATGGAAGTCTCTCTTTAAACCTTCTCTTTGCATTAGAAATAAATAAACAGACACGACGGCACGCCGCTCCGTCCTTTTCTCTCTGTCCCGGTACTTATCTTTCGTTTCTGCTGGTTGAAGTTATCGATGATGACACCGATGAACAGATTGAGGGTGAAGAAGGAGCCGAAGATGATGAAGATGACAAAGTACAGGTACATGTACAGGTTGATCTCTTTGATTGGCTGCTCCTCGACCTGACAGGAACACACACACACACATCATCAAACTGATGTTTGTCATCTGTTCTTTGTCTGAGCTCGTCTCCTGGTGCCAACATTCCCAAAGCATTCAAACTTTTCTCGAACTCACAGCTCGTGAATCCACCGCAGCGTACATGATGTCCATCCAGCCTTTGAAGGTTGCCTTGGAAACAAAAAAGAAAGAAAACAAATGATTAAATCGCTGAAACTGAACCTGGAGTATTTTTCTTTGTGCCGAGGCATTTGATTGATTTGACTTTAAATTGCACACAACGTAACGTGGGAATGTAAAATGATCTTTACAATCTGCGGAGGGCCACAAGATGATTCATGAGAACAGGACAAATATTCACATGATCTGAGTCTGGGTTTCCAGATGCTTCACTTACAAAGGAAAACATATTCACCCTTATTCAAAATCACAAAGCAGCAGCCTGAAGGGGAGCTAATGCAGAAGTACCAAAGATCATCACACTGATGGAAACTGTAGTTGAGGTTTGGGTTGTGTGCAGATGTGTGTAGAGATCTCCGGCTGATTCTGGATTTCCCAAATCAGAAACGTAACATGAACGACAGCATCTATCTTTCAGCCCTCGACCCAGACGTCGGCTTCACCTCCAACATTTTTATGAATGTGAGAAACTCAGAGCTCCTGTTTCAGTTCTGAGTTTCTCTGCAGCGCCGTCACCAAGACGACATCCTGCACATTTCCTGCACTTGAGTGAATAACTGAACAAAAAGGGATCTTGAACAGCAGCAACCTTCCACAGAAGAAAATTAGCAGACAGACGGACGGACGGAGAGTCAGAGCGCCATGGAAACACCGCCGCTGCGTTTTTTCTCAATGAAAGAATCAACAAGTCCTTTTATGGACTTCCTTCCTCAGTGGGGAGGAGACAGAAGACTGAGATATAAAAAAAATGAAGGGAGGAGAGAGAGCAGGTGGACGGAAGGAGGGAGAGAACGTGAGAGAGAGGAAAAAGATGCAGATGTGAAGAAACAGAATACTTTGCTCTGAGTGTGCGCCTGCTGTCTGTCACTCAGACCTGAAATCAGCCCGTCGCCACGGGTTACCACCTGTTATTATGGGGGTGCGCTGTAGAAGATGACGAGGTCTTAGCCTGAGATTTTTTTAACGCATGTGAGGACGTTTGCAGGTGAACCATCAGACCGAGAGAAATCATATTTAAATCACATCTGAATTTTAGTTGAGCGCTCTCATCCAGATGTTGGATCAGCCCCACGGCTGAAGGAATATCAAGCTGCGACAGGTTGTAGAGGGAGAGGGGATGGCATGCAGCACGGGGCTGCAGGTCGGCCTCCATGCACGCTGTGCAAACAGGCCTCCCCAGTTTAGGTCAGTTTCTAAGCAAAGATTCTCTCTCCAGTTTTTCAGGTGAGACGACTTGTTGCCTTGTTGTCTCAGAGATATGTGTTAACATAAACCATCATCAGATGAACTTTCTTCTGTTGAGTAAACCTGATCATTGCTGTGCTACATGCATCATCCTTTCCTACGATTCATTCTTCATCAACGCCAGAACTAAGAAATCAGCCGTGAGAACAAACTTCAGAATTCAGGGTTCAGAGCCGCCGTCCACACTCATCCTCCAGCCCGAGCTCAGTGAAACTGTCTCCCTGCATCATTTTTGAAGCGTGGAGCTATTTCCAGATGCTAATGGAAGGGTTGCCCCCGCCAACCGTTGCCACGCCGACCAGCCAAACACGACGAGGCGCCGAGCGACTCGTTGCTGGGGCAACGGCACTCTGGCAACTCTCGAGTTCTCGGCGGCTGAGGGTGAAGTAGCAGCACGCCGACCGACAACTTCTTCTTTACCTTGTTTTCCACTTTCTGCCACTTTCAGCTCCGTCTCCCCTTCTTCTCTCACACCTTCACTTCCTTCTTTCTCTGTCACTGTATTCCTCTTTTTACCTCTGCTCCATCTCTCCTTTTATCCCACCTATTTTATCTCTAGCCTGTCACCTTTCCTCCATTATCCCACATCTGCCCATCCTCTCTAAGTTCCCTCTCCCTCCCTCGTTATTATCTCCCTCCTTCCCCTCATCTCTCTCCCTCCACCGCTGTTTCTTTATTTCCATTTGCTTGAACGTTAATTTTCTTTCTCCACTTGTACTTTCTTCCTCCCTCTCTCCCCCTCTCTCCCTCCATCTCTCCATTTCCCTCCCACTTGGCTGGAGTCGCTCTAAAAATAAAAGCCTCTCAGACGCTGATTGATTGGAGGCTCTCAGGACTCCCGTGGTGGGCGATAGAGAGCGAGAAAGAACTCGAGAAAGAAAGAAAGAGAGAGAGGAGGGAAACGAAGGCTTGTGAAGGAAAGAAAGCAAAGTGACGGAGAGACGAGGAGGACGAAGCGAAAGGAAAAGTGGAGTTGCAGTGGCTGTAATTGGCTTTGTTCATGTTGTCTTAATAATGGATGACGGGGAGACGGGAGCGAGAACGAGGAGAGCAAAGTGAAATTATACAGAGTGAAAAAAGGATGAAAATTAAAAATGAAGACTGAATCTGCAGCCGTGATATTTGAAATACTGAGACTAAACTCCACCGCGATCACGCCTCAGAAATGTTCATGTTCATTCACCATCGTTATATTTTCTGCATGGACACAAATTTTTCAAAGTTTACTTTAATAATTCTGCATTAAATTGGGCACATGAAGATCAGACAAATAAATACCATCAAAATGTCATTTATGTTTATTTATAGCCTCAGTATGTCACTGGTCGCTACACATGCACGGAGTGAAGGGAGGGAAATAAATGTTAAAATGGTAACTAGAGATAAATCAGTCGAGAGGAGCCTGATGTCAGCAAACGTCTCAGCAGCAGCCAATCAGAAGTCAGGCTGCAGCAACAAGCGTGTTCCTCTTTATTTCTTCTGTCAGCAGTCAGTGGTTTCACTGTAACGCTGCAACCCCTCACCTCACCCTCTCCCTCCAAAGAGAAACTGTGATGGCCGTGAACAAGTGAAAGGTCCCATGTAGAGTCAGTGTTTCAGTGGTTTGTCTGTTCTAACGCTGATTATCTCGTTGGCTGGGAGGGTGTGCGGTACAGACAGCAGACAGCAGGTGAACATTTTGCTCCTCAAAGTCGATGTTAGAAGCAGAAATTGGGCAAACTTCAGGATTTGAGCGACTTTGATGGCTCGACGAGCGGGTCAGAACATCTCCAAACCTGCAGCTCCTGTTCCTCAGATCTCAGAGTGGAGATGTGCTGGACAAACAAGTCCAATCTATGGAGGCCTCTAACTTAAAGGAAGCTAAGTCTCGGAGTCAGGTCTACCTTCCACTCACTGTACCTGTTGTTCTTTTCCCAGATAAGTACGTTACAGTTTTGAGAGAGCGAGACAGAATTAGACAGAATTAAATAAAATGGCAGATTAAAGAGAGAAGAGCAAGAGAGAAAAGGACGGACAGTGACAGAGAGAAGGCGGTGGAAAGAAATTAAAGCTAACACGACAAATGGAGACAAAGAGGGAAGGCGAGCGGAGAAGTGGAAAAGTCAAAAGTGCGAGTGACAAAGAACAGGTGTGGGAGGAAAATTAAGGCTAAGACAGCAAATGGACGGAAGGAAAGAAAAGACGAGATCAAGGGAGCGAGGGAGGGGGAGAAGCAGAGAAGTCAGTCCTCCTACGGTTTGTGGAGGAGACGCTCGGTTTTAATTTGTTTTCAAGTTGTCGTGCAGGAGAGGACTTTTCACTTTGTGACTCCGTGTCTTCACTTGAAGCTCTTTGTTAACGCTTCATCTGCAGCTTTGTTCTGCTTCAGCCTGGGTGGACGTGAGTTTCACACTGAGATCTGCAGGGTCGGGTATTTTTATGTCTTTACAGAGCGATGAAGACACATCAGACCTCAGCATTTGGTGGTTAGAGCCGTACTTTGAAAAGAGAATGACAGCGTGCGACCAACAGGAGCGTTCAAGAGTTCAGAACAGAGTTTTAAGTGATCCCACGCCACAAATGAAGCACTGGAGGTGATTGAAGTGTCTAAAAGCCTTTTAAAAAGCACCTAATGTGTCATGAATCACTCTGCAGGAAAACCCTCCTCTCCATTTACGGTGCCTCCGCATGCTTTACCCACGGCTGCCTGCTCCTACCAAGTCCGCAGACATACCAACACCAGCATATATGTCACATATAAGTAAGAAGAAGTAGCAGTTTGTAAAAATGCGGCCGCTCACCACTTGCAGCAGAGCGAGGTATCCTGCCCCCACGTTGTCGAAGTTGACCTTGACTTTGGTCCAGTAGAACAGCGAGGTGTCGTTGAGCGCCTCGCACTCGGTCTTGTTGTTAATGAAGCCGGCGTCGTAGATGTGACCGGTGCGGTTGACGCAGCGGCCGAACTTCCCGGCAAACAGGTTGACGCCCATGATGCTGAAGATCAGCCAGAAGATGAGACAGACCAGCAGCACGTTCATGATGGAGGGAATCGCCCCGATCAGAGCGTTCACCACCACCTGGACAGAAACAGACGGGTCAGACACAAAACTCTTTACCCGAGCAAACACAGCGACGACATCAAGTTTGCAGGTTTAAAGACTGGACACCAAAATCACAAAATCATAGAGTTTTTCTTGGTGCATTGAAAATGTCGCGTTGGGGCATGAAACTTTAACAATTCTGGATAAATTCATTAACAGTGACGATGCAACAACGAAGCGTTCTGAAGTTAAAACAGCTCTGATATGGAAATCCAAATTATTGACATTATGCAGGAGATGCTTGTTTAGTTGAAGAGAGAAAAGGAAGTGATCTCGTCACCTGATCAACACAGAGAACCTTGATGTGCTCCTTTAACCTTTGAGCATTAGCAGCACAGCATGCTTTTAGCTTTGCACTGTCGGGTCGAGGCAGGCTGGAGAATGTGTGTGTCCATGAGTCATGACTGTCAGAACCGAGCCCCGGTGCAGCATCCAGCTCGTATGGGAGCTTCAATATGCTCAACATGTAATAATCATGCAGCATGTCACAAATTTAGATTGTTATTACAGCTTGTAAACATATTTTCATACCGCAGCATGTAATGGAATAGTTTTGAACCTCATATTAGAAACAACTGTATCTTAATCATATAATAATGATCTTAAGAACACTGTCAGACTGCGGCTCTCTAATGCACCCCTTTTTTTCTGCAGATTTGCCTCCCGTAATACTTCCTGGCCTTCCTAAGAAGAATCTCGCTCAGTTACAGTAAAAACTGACGAGTCTCTGCACTGGACACCTGAATCCATTTTAAGATTATTCGATTGGTCTTATTGTCCCATCGAGACTGTGTGATCTGAAACGTCTACTCCAATGTCCAAGCAAACTGCCATCTCGGTGTTTTATTCACGCCGTCACTCCCACGTGAACTGAATGCAGCACGAAGCATCGCTTCACGTCTTCAACTGAGCAGCAGTCGAGGAGAGAAGTGAGCTCTCTCTGCGCTTTGAGCTTTTTCTATCCGTCCTTCCTGTTGCTGTTCACACACAGAGTGAGAGCTGAGCCAGCTAATGTCAAGATACCACTCCAGCCCTGCTCGTTATACCCACAATGCCGCTCTTCTACCCAGAATCCCATGCTGAGTGAGCAGCGTGGTGCTGAGCATGTAGCATTTGTAAACTGACATGCGAGCTAATCTTATTAGCCAGACAAAGAAGAGAGAGGAGGATTTTTTATTCCCAGCATGCAACGCAGGTCCTGGATTTCATGTGAACTGGAGTCAGCGTCCTGCACACCTCGGTCTGCACATCGCGTCTTTACCCTGTCTGTCATAAAACATGTCATAAAACTTCAGATATTTAAATATTTAAATCTAACGTGCAGCTGATTTTAGCATTTTTAATCATTGCTTGCTGCAGCCGATGTGCAGATGAAGGTTTGTGCAGGACGCTGACTCTCAGGCCGTCAGTAATACTGATGAACGGGCTGGAAGCAGACAGAGCGCAGGCCTGATGTTTCTGTCCTGGTTTACGGACACGCGAAGACACGTGACCGATCACAGATTAACAAGAAACATTCAGGTGTTTGTTTTCTGCAAGAGAAAAACTCAGGTCACGGAAACACTGATAGGACGTCGTTATGAGATGAACCAATCAGAGAGCAGAAAAGACTGAAGAGACGTGAGGATGAAACAACAGATGTTACAGGATAAAACACACCTGGGCACCAAAATGTTGTTTAATTGTGACAAACGAGGCTTCAGTTATTATCATGTTATTAACACGAGGCCTCCGAGTTCTCAGGATGAAACACAAGATGAACTCCAGATTTTTTGAGGCGTCTCGACTTCATGAATCACGACATTAAAGAAGAGTTCACTGCTGGAAAGATGGCGGTACTGAATCCAGGCTCCCAGGTGTGTTTGCTGTGTTAATACTGACTCTTACCCTCATGCCTTCAAATCTGGAGAGGGCTCTGAGGGGCCGCAGGGCTCGCAGCGTCCGCAGGGACTTGATGGCTGCGAAGTCTGAATAACCCAACGTGTTGGCCACCAAACTGACCAATGAGACCTGGAGGAAAGAGAGAGAGACAGAGAGAGAGAGGAAGAGGGGAGGACAGAAAAAGATGGAGACAGGTATTCAGAGAGACAGAAGGAAGGTGAGAAAGGAAGGAGGATAAACAGAAGAGAGAAGCAGGACAGTTAACGTCTAGTCTATGAAAGAGAGAGAGAGAGAGCTCGACGTCAGAGAGGAAACCGGCCAATCAGAGCTGCGGATATGAGGAGAAACAGAGGAGTGTTAGTTTAAAAATCAGCTGACTCCTGCGGGAGAGGACAGAGAGAAGAATAAAAGAGTTAGTTTTCGCTGAGTCGTAGTGAACTGCTCCTCAGGTGACGATCTGTGACGTCCAAACAAACTTAAACCTTCGTTCAAAGTGGAAAAGAGACAGATGAGCTCAGCCCCGCGTGTGCGTTTGATTTTTACGATCGAGCGGCAGGTCTCAGTTGGGTGGAGCTCCAAGTGAGTTCAGCTGGTTCTTACCCTGATACCAGCGAAGCGGGACGCGGCCCGGAGAGGACGGAGAGCCCTGAATGTCCTCAGCACCCGCATGGCGGTGATCTGGTCCACAGGGATGAACTGAGCCAGCTGACCCATCACTGAGATCTACAGGGCGGGGTTACACAGTCACTGCACACTCACAGTCCACACTATAATGAATTATTATAGCAGATATAAAACACCAGGTTAATTTACATGTGAGCAATAAACCTCAACACTTCCTGTTTATATTTCACAATAAAAGCCTGCTGTAGAAAGGTTGTAACACAGAGAGACAAATTATATCTGAGGTCAGTAACAGCCACGCTGAGATCTGAGTCTGGGATGAGGATCAAATGTGTGCGAACACGTCATGAACGTATCCTTCTATAAAAGCCTGATCCGTCTTCTTCCTCCTCACCTCCATTGTTGTTCCGCCTCAGGAAGTAGTCCCTGACAAATGTACTATCCAGAGCTGTTTAAATCCAGAGACTTCCTCTGTGTGAGGTGTTTTAAAGGTTTTAAAGGCGTCTCTCAGCTCCACTGGACGTGGAGCTGAGAGACGCCTCATCACGGGTTACGACATCTTAGACACTTTAAAGAATCTTCAGAACTCTCAGGACGTGGATGTCACACTGAAACCCCATCAGAGGATCCTACAGGCCGGGAACCACGGTTTGACCCTCCAGTGGGTTTGTTTTTCTGCCCTCTAGTGGCTACAAACTGACAAATGAGTCCATTATTAGAATTCTCTGTTCTGCTTCTAGTCGATTTCCGACTGAATGCATGCGAATCATAGACCGGAGTGTGTGTGTGTGTGTGTGTGTGTTGCGTGTCTGCTGAGCGTTTGGCCTCAGGCTGTTTGGACTTCTCTCTCTCTCTTTGTCTCTCGATGTCTCTCACTCCTTTCATTCATGGACTATTATATCTTTGGAACGAGATCATCGAGCAGCGACATAACTACTGTGACACACACACACTACTGTGACACACACACACTACCTGAGAGTCAGCATGCATCACTGACACACACTGTAAACACACGCTGCCATACGTAGCTAACGTTAGCTCAGTTTGTTAGCCGGGCTGTGTTAGTGCTTCATCACGTTCAACCACATAACTGATAATATTTTAGTTTGTCAATAAAGTTGATTCAATTGAAGAGAAAATGAAGAGGAGGAAGAACGTATCTCTGTCACAGCTCCATGCAGAAATAATGAAACATGATGAGACACGACGATGTGTGTATGTGTGTGTGTGTGTGTGTGTGCGGGTTGGAAAGAAAAGGCCAAAAGTCGGAAGGAAAAATTCATTAATCAGATAAATTATGATGAAACAAGAAAAATAATATTGAAGTCATCATGATGTAAATAACATAAAGTCTTTTGTTGTAAGAAAATGATGATGTCAGCAACGTCAACAAATCCAGAGTAACACGGGAACCAATAAAAACAACCCAACAGATCAACCAACCAATCAGTGACTTACGTCGACGATGAGGAAGTCGAGCCAGCACCAGTAGTTGGTGAAGTACTTCTTGAAGCCGTAGGCGAGCCACTTGAGCAGCATCTCCAGGATGAAGATGTAGGTGAAGATCTTGTCGGCGTACTCCAGCACCACCTTGACCACCTTCCTCTGCTCGATGTAGATGTCCTCAAAGGCCTGAAGGGGGCACAAGAGAGGGACGTCAGAGAGCTGTGGGTGGCGCTCGTCGGAGGAAGTTTTAGAGCCCGTCTCAGTTTATCGGATTCATCGATAGAAACGCTGACGAAGTAAGTACGGAAGGTAAAGTGCAGTAAAGTGAACCAAGTAAACTATCATACAGTACAACAACAGTTAACGTAAGTGAAGTGTGTGTGTGTGTGTGTGTGTGTCTGACCAGAGCTCCGGAGCTGAGGAGGATCATGAAGATGATGAAGGACTCGAACCAGCTGTGCTCTACGATCTGGTAGCAGGTCTTCCTCGTTCTCCACCAGATTTGACCAAGACCGGCCGTCGTGTCGATGTTGCAGCACTGAAACCTGGACACACATACTGCGGGCGAGAGACAGAGACGGAGACAGAGAGACAGAGAGAGAGAGACAGAGAGAGAGAGTCGGTAAGATTCTTTTAAACTACTTAACTCGAGCAGGTTAGCCGAGCTTGGTGTGTTAAACTTTCTCCAAAGACCGACCAGAACCATCTAACGAGCAGCTTTCACATCAGTAACGTGTTTGTGTCGGTCATGTTTGTCACAGCTCATATCTTCAGCTCTTCATACACGTGGACATCCTGCAAGCCGCCGGATGAGGCTGGAACAGATGGGGTCACTCAGTCAGTCATTGGATGCAGTGCATCATTCGCTGAGTGAGTGCTGATAACGAGAGGATCGGATTCCCGTCGCTCCGCGTTATCACTCCGTCAGCTGCCCGCGGCTCTAAAAGCCTGTCGCTAACGTTCTCAAATTCAATCAGCGCGTCTGCGAGGGCGACAGGGACGACGAGCCGCAACCTGACGTTCACTCACCATTAGGACTCCAACAGAGTGACGGGATGCCGACGTGCCCTCGAGCAAGCGTGACGGCGCCTCGGTGGAGGACTCAGAAGGTGGTTGAGAAAAAGAAATCAGGCTTGTGTGGTGAGAAGAGATCGGACTGTCGAATTTGATGCTAGCCACCGACACAAAACATCGAAATGTTTGAGATGATTAGATTATTTAGGGTCCTTTCATTCTGCAGTGACGCTCGATGAAGTCGTTACTGTCAGTGGCGGAGTCTCCAGAGCTGGATTCAAGTTGCCTTCACGCCACAAGGGATTCAGAGGAAATGATGCATGTATGTCATCCAGTGCATTTTGTAATTTCATCACGTTGGTATCAGCCTCGCTGATTGTTGTTCACATCAGGGCTGTATTAGGTTACTGCTAATGCTATCTCAACACTTCCTACTGCTGCTAGCTCGTTTTAAAAGCATTCGACACATGATGGTTTTTACAGCGAAGCAGTCACCGGAAACGTGAAGTCTGAAGACGAGAACTCACAACAAAAAGAGCAAAACTGTGTGACTGTTCCCTCACACTGACCTGCGATCAGCTGACCTGTGATCAGCTGACCTGTGATCAGGTGACCTGTGATCAGCTGACCTGTGATCAGCTGACCTGCGATCAGGTGACCTGTGATCAGGTGACCTGTGATCAGCTGACCTGTGATCAGGTGACCAGTGACCGGCTGCTCCGCCTCAACTCTGTGTGATTTACAGAGTTTATGATGGACAGTGAAGTAAAATGCTGACAGCTGGAACTGCTGTTAGCTCATGTTAGCTCAGTCTGTTAGCTGCTGTTAGCTCATGTTAGCTCAGTCTGTTAGCTGCTGTTAGCTCATGTTAGCTCAGTCTGTTAGCTGCTGTTAGCTCATGTTAGCTCAGTCTGTTAGCTGCTGTTAGCTCATGTTAGCTCAGTCTGTTAGCTGCTGTTAGCTCGGTGCACTGGGGGAGCGTTAGTGTTTTGGACCATCGGAAAGAAGAAGAGGTGTTCAGGCCCAGCAGTCAGCAGCTTCTATGGACATGATGGCAGAGGAGCAGAGAGTGAAGAGGACGCTGACGGAGGAAGCTAAGAAGAGAAAAGGAGAGCAGCCTAGTCAGTAATATTAGCTGCTGCTGCGTCTTAGAAAAGTTCTTCTTTATGGAAATAATGTAATAATAAAGTTTGCCTGGCTGCACATGAGCAGATGCACCAGCTGCTCTTCTGTTTTATTTCTGACTTCTGAAGTCGCAGCTCGAGGAGTGTTTGCTGAGGCTCTCAGGTCACGTTACCAATATTTTAACAGAGAAACATGTTAGTGTTAATAGAGTCAAAGTAACTGATATTTGCAGTGACTAACTTCCCCTGCTGAGGCTGGTGTTAGTTTGCGGTAGCAGACAGTGAAAGGAGGCTGAGCTGTGTTGGAGCTGCTCTTCACTGCGTTGATTGCAGCTGCTTCTGTAATTAGAGCTCTGATTACCTTGGCTTTCTGTTTCCATGGTTACTAATAGGCTTTTCCCGATACACCGGTTGAGTAATCCAATGAAAACAAGCGAGTGGTAATCCGACACTCAATCAGCCCACTTGGCAGAGTTATTATGAATGTGTGTGTGTTAGGAAACCCCCTCTGCTGGTGCTGACGGCAGCTGTAATAAACACTTTTTGTCCAATAAACTCTTATTGAACGCCTCGTTACATAACCTGTTGGTCAAGCCGACGCCTCCTTCGGTCGCGCTCGCTCTCTGCTGCGCGTGGCATTGATCCGTTATTGAACAGTACTCAGAAAACGCTGCTGAATGATCCCCCCTGCCGGGTGATTGTGTTTGACCCTTGTTGCTTTCAGATGTACTCTTCCCAACACACACACACACACACACACAAAGGCAGTCTATGCAAACACACACACTCATAATATAAGAACAGACGTCTATAACAACATTTTCAGTGATCTACGTCAGTCATCAGTTAGTTTCTCTAACAGGACAAAGCCGTCACTCTGCACCTCGTCTGCTCTCACACGAACTTTCCATCTACGATCACACGAGAACTACGAAATGCTTTACGGCACGAAGTCAGGAGCAGAGAGTGAAGAGGACGCTGACGGAGGAAGCTAAGAAGAGAAAAGGAGAGAGTGAGCGAGCAAGAAGCCGCCGGACAAGAGTAAATCTGGGACTGACTTTTAGTGGTTGGTGAGAGCTTGGTGAAATAAAAGGCTGAAAGACAGACGCCGAGCTGGGCTGACTGCTGCTGGACTAGTCAGTGATATTAGCTGCTGCTGGGTCTGCTGCTGCTGACCTGGATGATGATTGCTCAAAGGAACTACAGCAGCAACCTCTCAACGTGTGCTGAGGGGGTCACACCTGAGAGAGACCTTTCAGTTAGAGGACGTCAGAGCAGGAGATTCTTCTTCTTCTTCTCCTCCTCCTCCTCCTCCTTCTGCAGTCATTACACACTGCCCACTGAGGCAGAAACACACACACATTTATTCTCTCTAAACTGTGTGTCGTCCAGCTTCACAACATTAACCAATGAGTTGGCATTTAGAGGACCAATGGGGCAGCTAATCTAATGCCCACTGTCAGCACAGATGTGTGTGTGTGTGTGTGTGTGTGTGTGTTTACATTTGCATGTGAGCTGATATAATTAGATTTCTCTGCATACATGTTGATTGATGATCTACTGTACCTGATGTGTGTGGCTGAATGCAGATAAAGTTAAATTAATTGTGCCCCATGAAGTCTTTCTGTCTTAATATTGGTCAAACTTCAGCTTCTGAACGTTTTCTCTTCACTCGGTTGATGAAATAACAAAACGTGTGTTTATTTCTGGAAGTTGAGTCGTGGACGACGAAACTTTGAAACTTTGACGAGTGTGCGCCGCATAAATCAGAGAATCTGAAAGCAAGCCGTTGACCTCCATTCATCTGAAGACTTTCTTTAGCCGTGGATCTCCGACTCGTTAGCGCCGCTCGCTGAGATTTTCCCGTTCGAACTTCTTCCTGTGTGATGAATAATTAGCGGCGGGGGAGCGTCGCCGTTCAGGCCGGAGCAGACACTCTGTCTTACTGACAGCCAGAGGCAGCAGCAGGGAGGCATGCTGCTGTTTGTGCTTTGTAATCACAGCATGAAGGAACACACACACACACACACACACACACACAGATGTAATCCTTTACAGCTAAAACAGCGGCTTTATGTGGAACATAAACTGCACACACAGATAAACACACAAACTTAAGCAAATGCACACACTCGGAAAAATATCGCCAGAATTTGGAAGAAGAACTTCAGTTACTTTCCACATTAACGGCCTGGAGGAAACATTTTAAATCAACACTGCACAGAAATTTGAATTTTTCCGACTTTTTGCGTATTTACTCTGATTACATTACTTCTAATCAGAAACAGCCAATCATCAGCCAGGTCAGCAGCAGCAGACACAGCAGCAGCTAATATTACTGACTAGGCTTAGCTTCCTCCGTCAGCGTCCTCTTCACTCTCTTCTCCTCTGCCATCATGTCCGTAGAAGCTGCTGACTGCTGGGCCTGAACACCTGAGCTAACAGCAGCTACAGTCTAGAGGTAAATGGAGTCTGCTCATTATCGGGCACATTCATCCAGCCTTTGGTAGCCCAGCAGCACTTCGACACGCAGCCTGGACGAGATGGATGATCTACCTAAGCCACAGCCACCCACAGGTCCGGGACGCCTGCCTGATGCTGTCACAGCGACCCATCGTGGAGGTATGAGGGTCACTTTGTTGACATCCAGGAGCATCAACAACCTGCGCTTCATTCAACATCCGGGATGAATTTCACTACAACTTCCAGATGGCCATGTTGCCTCTGCACTAACTACAAATACAAACACACTCCGACATGTACTGCTGCTTCTAGTATTCACACACACACACACACACACATACGTGCACAGATGGTGTCTGCCTGCTGTTGTTAGTCAGTTTTCTGGCCTACTTCTGCAGCAGCTGGCCGAGTCGCAGGAACCACTACTCCCACACACAGTAACACGGTGCTGTGTCAGCACACTGGTGGTACTGGTCCAGTGTGAGGGCACTGTGAGCTGAGTCAGTCGGGAAGCCAGGCGGCAGCAGCAGCATGCAGGAGGAACGAAATCTGTCAACAGGTCAAGGTCCGTCATCGTCTCCTTTCCTTCTGTCCTTCCTCTCCTCCCTTCCTAAGTCTTATTTCTCTAATCCCCTTTTCACTTGTCTCCTCTATCCTCAGCTCCTTCTCTTTCTTTTTCATCTCTTCTTTTCCTCCATTTTTCTTCGTCGTTCATGTCTTCTTCTTCGGCTCCTTCTTTGTTTTTTTCCCTCCATGTTTTTTCCTTTGTTTCCTCTTCCTCCTCTTTACTAACTCGCCGTGTGTATCACCTCCTAACACAGACGCGCTCATGTCAAAACCGCGGCGCAAAGGAAGAGTGTTCGCTCGTGTGTCATCCCTCTCCTGTCGGAGCTCCAGCAGCTGATCTGAGTCCAGCTGGTGACAAACGTCCGCCTGCTGTGAAGGACTCTGCTGAATCAGGAAGAACCGGGCGGCGTGTTGGGACAGTTACGATGGATGCATCAATCTTCTAAATGAATCAAAGCTAATACAACATCTGCCATTTGGCAGGCGCTTTCATCTAAAGCAGCTCTCACAGGCAACAGGCCCGGCTCTGGAGAGTGAACCTGTAACTGATCACAGAACGAAATTTGTTTCTTCTCTGATATCATAACCAGGGGCAGAATCATTAATATATATAATCATACAAGCACCTGCAGGCCTGTCATTTATTGTGGCCTTGATTTATAATGTAGCACAATGTTGTCTTGGTTCGTCATTAAGAGTCTGAGCTGTGGACACGCTCGCCACACGCTCCCACTGCAAGTGGGAGCTCGACCCAGAGTCGGCACGAGGTGATTCTCGGGTTCATCCTATTTATGTTCACATATTCTGTCAGTGTGATGGTACATGTTTGTTTGGGAAGAGGTACACCGAGAGACGTAGTGTTACTTACAGATGTTCTGGGTTCGTACTTATGAATATTATACTCAGCAGTGAACAGCAACTGAAGCTCAAAACATACTGTGAACTTTTAAATGCAGAGAGGATAAAAAATAAAACACGAGCTGTAGTTTAATGCATAACAGGATGTGCATTTGTCCCAAAATACATTTATGCAACTGGTCAATATCTGTCAGCTGTGAATACTGTATATTACACCCTGGAGTATTACTACAGTAGTCAGTGCAGGTGCTGGGGAAGCTTTTTTGTTGTTTTTGTTCTTCGGAGAGGGTTTTCCAGCTGGCTGGCCTAAATCTGTCTGCAGATTTTTTTTTTTACCTCTGAAAGTCAAATAAGTAATATCCATTCTGAACATTTCATATTCAAAGGTTGAGAAATTTGATTTTTCCTGTCTCAGTGAAGTCTGATGGAGAGTCCGAACAATCAGAACTGAATCCATGACGTGCAGACGTGTACGTCCGACCTTCACTGTTCTTCTCTGCTCCTGTGTCTCTGTCGTGGACACGCGAGCTCCGTCTAAGACAAATCTCTGCACTCCAGGAGGAAACTGGCTGAGTCAGGAAGGAAACAAGGTGTTTGGTTTTCACCTGGGTTAGTTGCTATAATAAATCTCATTATGAAAGTATTGGGGCAAGTGGGTGGTGGAATGGGCTCATGGTTAGTGAAACCACCATGGGACTCACAGTGAGGAACGAACCGTGAACCACCAACCTGCTGGCTTACTTTGAAAATATAAATTCAGTCATTGCAAAGACAATTACTGATTTCAATGAATTAGACAATCATGTCCAGACTCTATCGACACACACACACACTACAGTAAACAAACTAGATGTGAAAAAATGAATTACAAGACTGTATTTGTCTTTTCTTGTCTCCTTATATGCACTGAATATGATAAAAGGAATAATTTCCTTTTGCTAGTTAGTGGACAAGACAATAATTACAACCTACCTTCTTGAAAAATTGATTAAAAAGCAGGTTAGGACATATTCAATGGTAAAAACTGAAGCAGTGAGCTTCACCTACCTGCATTGCTCGTAGTCAGGTGTTTTTGTTTTTGCCTCACTAATTAGTTCCCCTGTCTCATCTCAGAGGAGCTGCAGAAACACGGAGTAGTTGGTCTGACCCTGAACAACCTTGTAAGTATGGCGAACGTCATCGGCTAATATGTAAATGTACAGCTGTGTGTCATCTGCATAGTGTCAGAAATAAATCTTCTTTATTACTTGCAGTACCAATTCAAGATAATACATCACGGGTTATCTCAGCTCTCTGGAGATTTCATTTGCTGTCGTTAGCCAAATGGCACTCCAGTGTTCCCCCAGCCTCTCTCTCTCCTACGTCTCTGTATCATGGTCATGCTAGCTGTGCTGAAGACAAATATGTGTGCTCCAGGGGGAAAGTGGCTGAGTCAGGAAAGAAACAAGGTGTTTGCGTTTCACCTGGGTTAGTTGGTACGGGATCATAAATCTCATTATGAAAGTATTGGGGCAAGCGGGTGGTGGGACGGGCTCGTAGTTAGTGGAAGCCGTGTGAAACTGAATGGTCACAGCTTCAAAACATTAGCAGATCTGAGACACCAATCTGTCAGCTTGCTTACTTGTTCCAATTCTGCATAAACTTTACACTACATTATTGATACCAGCATATTTTAAGGATCACCACACAAATAAACACCATAAACACCAAGGAGGCGAGAGAGAGATACAGAGGTCTGATGATGACCATGTGTGCTCGTAGCATTTACGTGGACCTCGTTACTTCAGCTTGTTGTTTTCGAGCCTGTGGCTCCTCGTAGGACAGCGACTGAGCCAAACCTCTGAGTCTCTTCTCGTGTGATGCCATGACTCCTTCAGTCAAACTGATACAGTTTCATCTGGGCTCGTTTTACTCTCACCTGCTAAACTAACCTCAAACCCATTTCTGTAGAGTTTAACTATCAGAATGAGTCAGAAACCAAACATTTCCAAATCATACTGTGTTTCTCTGGGTCAAACTCTGTGTCCGATGGAGAGCTTACTGTCTGGGAAGCAGTTGTCAGGGTCCATGGCCTCTTCGGCCATCTCTGAGTACTCATCCTCTTCTTCTCCAGGCTTCCTGAGGTCCACTGTGCTGCCCTCCGATAGGCTGATATCGTCCTTCTGCTGGATAAAAGAGAAGAAAACAACCAATCAGAGTCACACACAGTTCATCAGATCCACCACACTGGGTGGTGACGGGCAGCAGAGCCGGTCTCTGCACCATGCTGCTTCAAATGAAGCAACATCTCTTTTATTTGTCCAAAACTTCTGGTTCACATCTGGCATGAGAACGACCAAGGTGGACAGATCATGGCTCAGCTTGGATAGTCCGACACCACGTCGACCCAACCATCCGCTCCAACCTTTAAGGCTTCATAACAACACGCAAAGACATGTGCATGTGTTTCACACTCATGAGAGCACGATGATTGTTTGTTATGGAAGCAGATGTGTCAAACACAATCCTGCGATAATTAGAAGTATCATGGCTTTTATTCATAGTAATAGTACTTGCATTCGTTGTAGTGTTCTTCTCTGTGTTGTTCGACTGAAGCATGGTTTGTGTGAATGAGTCAGATTCATTGTTACATAACTGACAGGAATCCTGGCTGAGACATCAGAGAGGCGTCACCTCCCAAACTCTCTGAAAACTGCCGTCTGTTCACTTTGACTGAGATCTAACCGTCAGGAAACCCCCCCGTCCTCCACACCCCCCGTCCCAGCTGACTTCAGACGTCCCTGTTTGCTAAGCATCATGGGAGTTTAACTTTACAAAGGCGGCGAGCGAGATGGAGGAATAGCAGGCAGGTTTTTTCTGCTGAGGGCTGAGGAGGGAAATTTGGCAAGTTTAGTTGAATGTCTGGACAAAGACACAGCAGGGGTGTGTGTGTGTGTGTGTGTGTGTGTGTGTGTAGACAGGTGAACTAACTACCTGAGTCAACAGCTAACTCATGAATACATTCAGAGTCTGGGAACAGAGAGCGGCCCCTGTGACGAATGCCAGCCTTGGACACACACACACACAGACACACACACAAAGGTGAAGCCAAACGGACATGAATACACACCTAATCTCTGACACACACTTACATGTGAAAAGAGACGCACACAAAAAAGCTGGATAATGTAACACACGCACGCAGCAGCCTCGGGCTGACAGTTGACGTCCATAATGAGAGGTTTAAATGTATTTCTATTCATAAGCTGTTTCCATTGTGCAGCCGGAGAGGAAACACACTCACAGCCTGTTAAGTAATAAATCACATGTAATCTGATTACTTTTATTAAAGTAAAAGAGTGGGATTTAAAGAAGTTCATCACAACTCGGGTCCTAGACTAAACTCTGATCATGTGACCAACGATTCTCTGAATGATCTGATATTTAATCGCTCGCTGCTCGGGGAAACACGACCGCAGGAAACAGGAAGTGACGTGACTCTGTGAGCGGCGACGGATGAACAGACACTTCAGCTCATTTCCAGGACGAAGTTTCTGTGTTTGTTGGTCGTCAGTAAAGAGCATGTGCTGTAAGCGGGCTGGCATGTCCGTCATCTGTACAGTCACAGACACTGAAACCACATCCTGCACCTACTTATCATTCCTGTGTGTGTGTGTTTTCTATTAATACTTAATACATTATTGGGGGGAGAGTGAGGGACACACGCCCGCGCTCGTAATGTGGCTGTAAATTCCTTGAATCAGTGTTCGCTCTCTGCTCCTGGCCTCCGCACTCCTTCTATCTTTAAACACTCCCATCAAACGCTGTGCGGCCGAGTGCAGGCGGAAAACCACAGCGTGCGTTCACGTGTTCCCGTCGCTGCCACGGTGACAGCCGACATTTCATTCATTCATCGTTAAAGTGAAGCTCGTGGCGTCGTCCGTCTTCACTAGGCGGGAGGAATGGCTCGCTCGCTGCTAACGAGGACGCACGCGGCATACTTTGTCTTTGCGGTCGGACGTTTTGTGTGTTTTGTGCAAACAGAAGCAGAAACAAGTCACGTTTTATCTTCAGAGAAGAAAGAGAGGCACATAAAGACCACAGAGATCGATGGACGCAGAGACTCAGAGTCTAAAACAAGTCAGTCTCAACAACGCTAACGATAAGAGCAGGAAGTAAGAGTTTCACCTGACAGGTGAACACAGTCTGTGATAAACTCTGAAGCATTTCCACGTTAAAACGTCTGAAACGAGAAGATCCATGTTCAACAAAGTTCAAACAGACAAATCTGTTACTTCAATCAGTTAAACTGAAGCTTCTGTTAGCGGGACTGAAACTAAACTGTTGAATAATCAGCCTCAGTCTGATGCTTTCACTGACTCTCACTCACAGTGAGTGAGTTGTCAGAGTTCAGCCTCTGTCGGGCTGCACGGGGCCGGGAAAGGGTGTGAACAGCGGGTCGGTCAGGGTCGGGCTCAGGCTCTGGAGTTTTTGGCACGCGCACTCATCTAATTTTAACCATCCGCATCTGTTGAAGTTTATTATTAGAGTTGGGTAAGCCAAAACATTTATGTAAATGAGGCCTCGTCGATGTTTGGTCAGTGTTGAAGTCTGTTTCTTTCCTGCGGGGTGTCATCGTGTCTCTGTTTGTGCTCGGCAGCATCTAACCATCGTCTCTCGTCAATGAAGCTGAATCTGATGAAGTAAACAGGACAGGCTTATGTTGCTACTTCATTCTAGCTGGCTGCACAGAGGTGTGTTCGATGTGGAGGGTCCTCGTGTGAACGACCTTCTGCTAAAGCAGCTTCATGCACAAGAAGAAGAAGAGCTGGTCTCCTGAATTAAAAGCCAACAAAATAAGAGGAAGTCACCGTCTCAAAGACACGATATCATACACACACTGTGTGATGAAGCTAACTCCACAGAGCGTTTTGAAGTCGACTCTTTCAATCAAAGCAGGAGCGGCGGCGTCCATCTCCACCTGCACCTGTCTGTGCAGACAGCACCTGTACATCTGTTAGCTGGGGTCCTGAACTCTGCAGGGGTCAGAGGTCACCAGCTCGAGACTGCGGGGGCGTCAGGAGCACTGAAGGGGGGATCACAGTCAGCTTTACAAGCTGCCATTCCAGGGCAGAGGGGAAACACACACACAGTCAGCAGCTGTGGACAGAGTACACCTGGCATACATGCAGGAAAACAGAGTCGCAAACACACAAGCTCAGGTGTTTATAACACGCAGTCATGGCTGCTTTTAAACTTTTAAGGGTTTGGGGCAGACGTGACACACACATACAGAGTCTGGGCTGTTTATTACGTAGGACTTATGTCACCAAAGTGAGCCTCGTCCTGACCCGGCATGAACCTGTTCAGAGCTCTGAAGCTGAGCTGGGTTCAGCGTTAGTCCTGCAGAGCTCTTTGTGTTGGTGTTATCTACTTATTGTCCTCACAAAGGTTTCAAATGATGAATGCGTGACTTCTGCAGACGTTTGGAGAGTTCTCTGGTTACAACAGCGCAGCCACAACATGAACATACGAAGGGCAACTTTTAATGACTGCCACTGTAAACACTCCTGTCTGACCTCTGACCTTGGCTGTTGACCGTGCCCACCTCCACCAGCTGATTCATGCTTCACAAAGACAGTAAAACCACGTTTGGTGATTTACGACGCCATTAAAGCGCAGGTCAGCTATTTAATCATTACATAACCAAACACGGGTCTATTAAACCAGAGCGCTGGAGGAGCTTAACGGCTTCTATTTACAGGGAGCGGTTTGTGTACCGAAAATAAATTACATACAACGGACCTGGAGGGAGAGGAGAGACGGGGCGAGAGATACAGAGAGGTGGAGAGCGAGGGAGAGGACGATAGCAGAGGAAGAAAAGACGAGAAGTTACAGTTAGAAAGAGAGCGACTGCACGAATGAATGAATCCTGCGGCATCGAGCAGCAGTGGTTAGCGGAGTTTGAGGAGCCGGACCACACCTCAGCCACCCGCCTCCGACAGTCCTATAAATACCCCCCAAAGCCTCTGGTCCCCTCCGGACACCCTCCCATTTCTTTCACCTGTTTCTCCTCCCCTTGCTGAGCCCGTCGTGCCAGGCTGCTACGGAGGATTCCCTACCGAAGCTTCCCACACTGCAAGAGTCCACGCTCCAGTCACAACCGTTCATTTTGTCAGTAAATCGTTTAAATGTGTCTTGTTGACGGTGTGGTCCTTCAACACACAGTCCCATGTGTCCATCCATGAGTTCATGTGATGTGAGGAAAACACATGTTGGTGGGACAAAGTCATCGAGTCGAGTCTGTGTTTGTGTCTGTGAATGTTCATGAAAGGGAGAGACTTAAAGAAAGAAAAAGACAGACGAGCTATAAATACGCTTGTGCTCAGTCCAGATATGTCGCTGTCAGACGAGGCCTGAGTCCCGCGCCAAAGCGAAACAAACAGATATCACTGACCTGCAACCTGAGAACTGGCTGGCTCGCTGCTGCACAACTGCTACCTCGCTCCAACATTTTCTCAAGTATCTTTTGTTAGATGAATTAATTGTGTTGAAACGCTGGCAGGACGATCAGGAATTTTACCTTGACAAGGTTAACCGAGTCTGCAGTCATGAGGACCGCGAGGTCTGAGGTGAGGTCGGACTCACAGAGGAACGTCCGAGTGTCACGAGTCAAACAGGTCAAAGACAAAACCAGTCATGTGTGATCAGTGTTATCATATAAAGATCGTGTCCAAGTTGTCAAAGGTCTGTGGTAGGTGCGTAGAATGAAGTTCCCGAGGTAGGACTGGGAGATCACAGGGTTCCCGTGTCTCCACATCTTCTGATGGGCAGGCCAGCACCCTGCGTGGGAGGTCGGTTGCTGTAATCGGTGTGTGACTAAATGACTCTGCAGAAACCGATTTATGAAGGTCCGAGTCACTGAACCATGAAGATCCAGATCGTGCTCAGGTCATCACGGTCACCTCCTACACTCTTCAGCTAGATGCAGATGATGGTGCTGTGATGAAGTTCAGGTGACACAAAGCTGCCCTTGAGCCAGGCACCAAACTGCAGCTCTGAACAGGACAGTGCTGAGGTTGCACACTCGACTAGACGACAAAGGGAGAGATCGAGCTGTACTTGAACCAAGGTGCTGACTGACCGTATTTAGATATCAGCAGCACCTTCTTGCTGGTACATTATTTAACCGCCTATCTAGGTCATGCGCCGGCAAACGCATATCGTTTGAAATAAAAAAAAAAAAATCACATTTAAGCTGCTGAGCTAGCAAGGAGCTTCGCCAAAAACAACACCCCCATGAATAATTCAGACGTCAGAATATTACGTATTTAACAGAAAACAAAGCAGCTACGTCTATTACTCATGCTAAAAACGCTTGTGTGTGTGTAAAAGTACCAGAGACTGCAGCTACAATGTTAGTGAGGGGTGACGGTGAACAGCGTCAACATCTGTTACCAAAGCTTTGGTGGTATTCAGTCACACAAATGTAAGTTGTAAGGTTATACTTAACGAAGCCTCTTAAACGTTTCCTCGCCACTGTCACCAAGCGCTCGCTCATGGACGGACGTGTTAGGTCCCTTTTCTTCAGATAAATGAATCGAATACTGAGATATACGTCCTTAAAATCAGGAAGGCTTTGTGACACCCAGTTTGGGAACGTTTGGTCTAGTAAGAATCAACAAAGACGATTGAATGTTCAACCTGGAGATCATGGCAGAACCTGACATCAGACTTAAGATGTCTTAAACTGTTCAGGAGGTTCAAGAAAAGTTCAAGTCACGTAGCCGACTGACTGCCCAACACTGTTCACAGCGAGCTCGGAGGAAATCAGGTGAAAAAGGAAAATCAGGGAGCGAATCAAAGAGCAGCGATGTGGAACATGAACAACAGGAGGACAGATAAACACATGCGTCTGTTTGTGTCCACGTTTATTCCACGTCGGACGTTCAAGTCAATTAAGAGCAGGAGAAATAAAGTAAGTGAGATGTTACAGAGGGAGACACACACACACACACACACACAGCCTGCAAACAAAGCTTGATGCTAAAGAGTTGTGAAAGCAGTGATGCTCTCTCTCTGTTGTCCTGAACCTCCCATGTCTCTCTCACTGACTCCACAACAGACGTTTGGAGGAGAAATATGCTCTCCAGTTTTTACACCGCCCTTTCATGTTCGCTCAATGTGTGTGTGTGTGTGTGTGAGTCAGTCTCCATAAGTCCCCATGTTAGACAGCAGAAATAAACATGTTTACAGCCTGGTACAAAAACAGTTTTGGTCTCTGTAGCTAATTTCCCCGTTCATGACAACTGTACTGAGGGTGAATTTATATACAACTCACCTGTTCACATTATATTAAGGCTTAAAGTGATGCAGGGTTAAGACTTTGATTGACAGGTGTCTAGTTTCAGTGAGCCCGCCTCTTTGCCTACACACGTCACGGAGACGCTCCGTGTTTTATAATGCCGACACACGGAGGGAACCACTGTGACAGAGGCAGAGAGAGCGAGGGAGAACAGGTGCACAACATGATTAAAGAGGAGAGGTGATGATGAACTGAGTCAGCACAGGTGTGTGCGCACACACACACACACACACACACACACAGCATGACACAAATCTGTCATTTCATGTTAGATACAAAGAGAGGAAACAACTGAACATGTCCTCCTCCTCTGCTCCTGCTGCCTCAGTGCACAACACACACACACACACACACACACACACACACACACACACACACACGCGGCCAGTAAGGCGTTGTATCTTTTTGAATTTTTGATATTAGACAATTTGAAAAATGCGACACAACTCGGAAACAGACACACACACAGACACAAGCGCACGCACACACACACACACACACACACAGACACGAGCGCACGCACACACACACACACTTAAAGTTGTCTGTGGCTCAGTTGGACTTTTGTCCTGTGAAGAGATGAAGAGAGACAGGACACACACACACACACACACACACACTAACATACACCCTTTTAGCACAAACACATCACAAGCAGCGTTGCAGAGTGAGAAAAATGCCGGACCATAATGCACTGCCTGAGGCCTCCAATCTATCCGAGAGACCCTCTTACTGTGTGTGTGTGTGTGTGCGTGTGTGTGTGTGTGCTCTGAACTGACACTGTTTATAGAGAGAGGCAGTGTGTGTGTTCCTGCTGATGAATAACATGAATCATATTTTGAATAGTGAAACATTTATTCAACGTCCTGATGTTCTTGTCAAAGTTGCTTCTTGTAATAACACACACACACACACACACACACACACACACACACATATATATATATATCTCCTCAGTGGTGCATTCAAAGAAGCTCAGACATCTGAGCTTTCCTCCGTATGCAAAGTGTCAACATTATATTCTCGTTACACATGTTCTTATTTAAATGTTTAATTGCTCTGTGTTTAGATGTATCACTGCTCATGATCAGTCCACACACACACACACACACACACACACACACACACAGACCAGCTGACAGACAGGTGATTGTCAGATGGTAACCTCAGGCAGAACAGCAGCTGACACACACACAGCACACCTGAGCTTGCTTACGTCAGACACAGGTGCGTGTGTGTTTGTGTGTGTGTGTGTGTGTGTGTGTCAGCTCTCCTCCCCTACCTCCTCCTGCTCCTCTTCCTCGGAGGCCTCGCTCTGCTCCTCCTCCCCCTCCCCCTCCTCGTCCTCCTCCTCCTCTGGGAACTCCACGTCGGACTCTCCGGGGGCGATGGGGACGCTGATGGTCAGGTTGGGGTTGGTCATGTAGCTGTCGTCCTCCGGCACCACGTACTTCTCCACGTGACGGCCTGGGACAGAGACAAAGAGACAAAGACAAAGAGGTTTAAGAGTTACCCCTGAATGATGTGACTTCACGTCCACCGGGAGCGTTTCAGAAGCGCTGCGCCCACCAGACTGTCGTAGTTAAACAGTTTCCCTTTGGCTGATCTGCAGTCTGCACACGGTGTTTTATTTTGAAAATTAACTGGATTCTCTACATCATTCCTGACTTCCTGTGAGCTCGATCTGCTCAGCAAACATCACAAGTTGATTGTGGTGTGTGTGTGTGTGTGTGTGTGTGTTACCTATGACAGCTCCATTGGCCTCAGTGTGGATCGTACTCAGCCGTTTGAGCTTCATCATGGCTTTGGCCTCCTTCCTCTTCTGACGCCGACGCTTCAGGTTCCCGTTGAAGAAATCCACCACCTGTAAAGAAAAGATTAAAAACCAGCACGAGACGCAGGAAACAGGCACGAGACGGGCTCACGGGTCTGCAGACAAACGGGTACCTGTCTGCGGCACCAGGCCAGGCCTCTGGTGATCCTGTGGATGGCGATCTGCAGGTTGTTCATCTCGCCGTCGTCGTCTGGAGCCGACAGGTTGTCAGAGCTGAAGCTGCTGAGGAGCAGAGCCAGGAAGAGGTTCAACAGCTGGAGACAGAGACAGAGAGACAGAGCAGGAGTCAGATCTACCTTCATGAGTTAAAACTGCAACATCTGAGAACATCTGAGAGTGCTGCAGGTCAGAGGACAGTCTCAGGTCGCTCAGGACACTGATGGTAACTATGCTGAAGTCAGTGAGACCTTATTATGAATATATATTTGAGCTGCTAGGAGAAAAGTCAGAGGATCAACAAAGTCTGGAGAGTTTGGACCAAATTTCATGGCAATGCATCAAACTTCTTCTTCTTCTTCTATGCAGCCATCAGCCTGCTGTTCATTGTGTGTCACACCTTCAGACTGACAGAATGAACACAGCGTCGATGGTGCAGAGGTCAAAGTGAAGAATATTAAACTGTGCTTCATCGTCACACCTCCAGGTGTGTCTCCTGCTCTCCTTCCAGTCGTGTTCTCTATTCTTTAGTTAAGCCACCACACACACAAACATACATACTGTACACTCACACACACCATCTGAGGTATCATAGTTTCCAGTGCAGGTTGATTATTCAGTGTGTGCTGAATAATGCCTGAGACTCTTGGTAACTGATCACTAAGTTGGAGTGTTGCTCTTAGCCAGATTGGCTTCTGTTTAACCACAGCTGAGTGTGTGTGTGTGTGTGTGTGTGTGTGTGTGTGTGTGAGTCCAGGTCAGGTGGATCAGATGGCAGCTTCCTGTATCTTTCTTCTGATTACAAGCAGCAGACCTCAGACCTGCAGACACACTCGGTTTGTTTCCTGCTCAAAGGCACTGCAGCAGCACCCACTGCTGCAGAGAAACTGATTTATTGAACTTCATGTTTGCCAGAAAACATCAAAGCACCAAACAAAGAGAAGAAGTTGGTGCAGCTGCTTTGGCTGAAGAGCAAAAAGTAGTTTGGATATTCAACAAACAATCCAACAGCCAAAAAATTCAGAAGTCCATCAAAATAAAAGCTGGAGACACCTGCAGGTCTGAACGTACACGGGTCAGAGCTCAAACGTGACTGGAGACGTCTGAAGAAGAAAGTTCACTTCATGTGAAGATGCCACCAACATTCAGCGTGACTCCTTTAAACCCCATCAGGAGTGTTGCAGAAGTGCTCGGTCTGCTAGACTTTGGTCAGATTTGAACATTTTCCTGGTTGACGTTCTTCCTTAATATTTAAATATGCTAATGAGTTGAGTTGTTTCCCTTACACAGGATGTTTTATTTTGAAAACTGACTGGATCGAGCTGCTTGTGGCTCTGTGATCAGCTCGGGCTTTGCCTCAGATACTCAAAGAGGAGACCCCAGAGAGAGTCAGCACATCATCTCACTGTCTGTCTGTATCTGTATCTATCACATATTGATAACACACACACACACACACACACACACACACACATCCTGCAGGCTGGATGTCACAGCTGGTTGGTTGTTACGTAACAACTCGACTGGAACCAGTAGCTTCCCAGTTTTTCGTTGTGTAAGAAGAAACCAGGCCAGTGGGTCAATACCTGACAGCAGGAAGTGACCTCTGACCCCTGTGTGTGTGTGTGTGTGTGGTTACAAAACATTTTATGTAAATATGTTGTATGAAAACAAATGTGACTCAAACTGATGTGAATTCTGTTTCTAAGAGCAAACTTAGTTTATCCGTTAAAGTCCTCCAGTCGGTCCGGGTCGGTCCGGGTCGGTCCCTCTGTTCACTGATGGGGATGATGTGATGTGTGTCAGGATCTCCTGACTTCAGATTTTTTGACTTCTTATTGTTTTTTTTTATTTAAAATATTTCAACTTAAAAATACTGAACGAAGACCTTCAGAATAAAATACGTTGTCTTTTATTTCAGTTTCGTGATGGTGACTTTTAATTTGACACATTTTGACTGTTTAGTGTACATGAGTGTGACGGTAATCAATGTAAACAATGTGTGTGTGTGAATGTGTATACTGCATGTGACACATTAAGAAAATGTGTGTGTGTGTGTGTGTGTGTGTGTATTGATCCCAGCTGGTGGTGTGTGTGTTGTTTGTGCTACTGATCTGTGTCCGGTTGTCACATGCCCGGTTTCACCGTCCCAAAATGCACCAGTAGATCGATGCTGTTGATTGGTGAACATGGCAACATGCCCCGACAGCTCGACCAATGACCTTGCTGCTTTCCGATAATAACACGACACTGACAGAAGTGAGGAGACGCGACTGCCTCCGTCTGTTTAACATGAAAATATGAAGTGGAAATAATCTGCGACATCTTCAAACTTCGATTCTTCACGTGGAAACATCAGCACGAGGCAGAGACAGTGAAACTAGTTCAACTGGAAACTTATTAAACTGGAATAAGAACCAACAAAAGCACAGCAGCAAGTGTGTATGATGATGATGATGATGATGATGAAGATGAAAATGATGATGAAGATGAAGATGATGATGAAGATGAAGATGAAGTGTGAGAGATGAATTGAGAGGGGACAAAATAGTTTGTGTGTTATGCACAAAGTGTGTGTGTGTGTGTGTCCATGCATCAGTTGCGGCTGTGTTTATGTTTGATGACAGTGAGAGCCATCTGTGTGTGTGTGTGTGTATGTCTGTTTCCGGAGGAGCAGACCACCTGATCCCCCCCAAATTCACCTCGTTTAACTCGTTAAGTGGATCGTACCAATTATTCCGGGGGAAGTGGGCCAACCGTCCCACCTCCACACACACACACAAACACATACACACACACACACACACACACTATCTATGAAACAGAAAGGATGACACACAGCTGAGCCGCTGGTTGACCATATGGAGACACATTTCAGTATTTTATAGAATATTTTGTTATTTTGAACTGAGGCTGAAAACTGACGGCGAAGCTTTAACTCTCTGTTAACCTGCGATCTGTAGCTGCATGTTATCTGAATTCTGACGTCTGCTAACGCTCCTCGATTGGTCCTGATGGACAGTGAAGTAAGCTGCTGCCAACTGTAGCTGCTGTTAGCTGCTGTTAGCTCGGTTTGCTGACAATGCTGACGGGGAGCAGACAGAGCTGAGCAAGCGGGCAATGTAGCCGGGCTCAGCAGCTTCTACGAACATCATGACAGAGGAGAAGAGGGCGAAGAGGACGTTGACGGAGGAAGCTAAGAAGAGAAAAGGAGAGAGTGAGCGAGCAAGAAGCCGCCGGACAAGAGTAAATCTGGGACTGACTTTTAGTGGTTGGTGAGAGCTTGGTGAAATAAAAGGCTGAAAGACAGACGCCGAGCTGGGCTGACTGCTGCTGGACGAGTAAGTAATATTAGCTGCTGCTGTGTCTGCTGCTGCTGACCTGGATGATGATTGGCTGTTAGCAAAGCTGTTGTAATCATAATTATAATCGTAGATGTGAACAGCTGTCCAATGTTTTAATAGCAGAATGAAAGGATGAAGGATGAATGGATGATTCTTCTGTTTGCAAAGTGTCATTTTGTACGTGATGGATGTTAAATGCTACGTTAACGTGAGCAACCAGCAGCCTGCCTCCACGCCAACGCCATGTTGCTTTAAACATCCATTAAGATTGAATTTGAGCGATCTGCGTCGACTGATTAAAGCTCAGAAACATTCAGCTCTGAATTAGACTAAAGTTCAACTCAGGTAGTCGAGGAGAGTCCTGGAAGCAGCTGCTGTCCTGGAAACAGCCGAGCTCGACACACACACACACACACACACACACACACACACACACTCCTGAAGAACGACAGTATCCACGCAGCAGGGCGGGGGGTGATGGTGATGAATGAGCAGCAACACGATCTGTTTTTGGTGCTCCCCCTCGTAACAACAAACCGCTGTGAGCAAAGCCCCCTCGGAAAATGTGAGAGAAGAAGAATGAGAGAGAAGCACCAAACCACTGGGGGAGAGACGCTCGCAGATGAAGGTAGAGAAAGGACGAGAGAGGAAAAGGAAAGATGAGACAAGTGTTTATTTATTAAGCGCTTTGGTTTCATATCTTCTTTACGTGTAGCAACAACTTTCACGTGGACATTATTTTAGCAGATAATGCTGCTGTCAGTGTTAGACAGTATTGTCGTGGCAGTGCTTTCAGATATTGGTGAAAGTCTGCCGGGTTAGTTAAAAAGTAAAAAGCCAAACCAGATGTTTACTTCTTTCCTTCCTTGGTCTGCAGCTTGCTGTGTAAGCTCTCCACACGATGTGGCACAAAAACACTGAACGGCACAAAGATACACTAAGAATGAATTCATTAAAATAAACTTGATGCTTCTTGTGTTGTTTTAGTTTATGGGAAAATATGGAATATGTTTTATTAGTGGCATGGCTGTGATGTGGAAATCACTCATTAAGGATCGTTCCCCACACTGATGCTTTCATCCAAAGCAACTTCAAAAAACGGAAACAATCAAGGTACAAGGTGCTTTTTGAGAGGTTCAGCTGTAGGTGGTGTCCCGTCATCCATGTCGATGTGTGTGAGAGACTTTCAGAGACCGAGGGGTCGTCAGGTGGGAATGACAGATAGAGCGGTGTGTCGTCAGCATAGCGGCGTATACGAGAGGCCATGTGAGCGGATAATTGGATGGAGGTTGTGTTAATAGCAAAGTGAAGGGGCCCCAGTAATGAGCCCTGGGGCACCCCTGTGGTGATGTGGACGAGCCGGGATGTGTTGAACGAGGGTACGTCTCCAAGCAGGAAAGAGTTTGAGAGTATTGAGAGAAAGATGAGTTGGTTAACTGTCCGAGGCAGCTGATTAGTCAAATCTTCATTTAGAATTTATTTGTTTTTAACATTTTAACTTGTAATGTTTTTTTTTCTGTATTTCACTTTGAGTCTGCTAGATATGTGTTATAAATAAACTTGTCTACACAGAGTTTAGGTGTTTTTAAAGGTTTTACCTCCAGCTTGCTCTGTACCTGTGTGGTTTTTCACCTCACATTTACCAAAGTCTCTATCCAGATGTTTCTTCCCATTAAGGACGATCCATCCACTATTTATCAAACACGGAATTTCTGCAATTAATCAAGGCCGGTGTAGTGTGACTATTCAAACTGCTGATTTGTGGTTTCTGAACAGACTCCTATGAAAAGTCACGATGATTATACATATAATGAGAGAGTAAAATAAAAGCAGAGGAAGAGGAGGGAGGGAGTGTCTCGTGGCAGGTGTGCTGCAGTTGAAGTGCTGGCTCAGGGAAACACATTCAGCCGCTCGTTTGTCATGAAGAGAAACAGCAAACTAAACATCGGCTCACCTGCTTCAGTCTGTGCAGCTGCACACGCATGCACACACACACACACACACACACAAGGTGTTGAGAAACAAGGTCTGCAGGATACAGCAGGAATTCGACTTTCAAGAGGAAACACTTGAAAAGCAGAGAACGTCCCACTGTTTCTGAAGAGAACTCAAACCATAGAAATAAATAAATAAATGTCCTTGAAATGTCCGAGGAGATAATCGGTGAACTGCTGGAAACATCTGGATGTGACGCTTCACATTCTACCTTTGGACAGGTGTGAGGAGAGAAACACACACACAGTCCAGCATGAAATCAGCTGACGTGTTTGAGTTTTTAAATCTGCAGCAGTTGTGCGTGTCATAATGTTACACACTGTGCAGACTGCTGCACACTGACTCAGCTACTGCCTGCAGGAACACACACACACCTATACACACACTTACACACACATACGCAGTGAGTGTGTATGTGAGATAAGAGGTAATTCCCAACCTCCCAAGTATGGATGATTATCACATTTAGCTAAATAACACACACACACACAGTATGACATCACTGACTTAAATGTGACATCACAGCATGTCATTAGCAGTGTGTGTGTGTGTGTGTGTGAGAGTGTTGGCCCCAATGCATTCTGGGTATCATCATCAACACTGTAATCAGGTCTCACATCGTCCCTGACGTCTTTCCTTTTCCTCCGTAGTTTTTTTATTCTGTCACTCTTCAATCATTCTTTTTCCTTTCCTTCCTTCCTTCCTTCCTTCCTTGATCACACCTTTCCTTATTTTACTTACATTCCTCCTCATCTCTACTTCTCTTTCTTGTTTTCTTCTTCTTCTTTCTTTCCCTCTTCCTCCCATCTTGCCTCCACGCTGCCTTCTGTTGCTCATTTGTTCACTTCACTTACATTGTTCCTTTCTTCCTTCATTCCTTCCTTCCTTTCATTTCTCCTTGCTTTCTTCCTTCTTGGTCCTTTCCTCTTCTTTTGTCCTTTGTTTCCTCTTCCATATTTTCTTCCTTCCTCACCTTGTCCTTTCTTTGTGTCTTACTTTTCCTCATCCCTCCTTCCTTCGTTTCCTACCATACTAATATTCTTCATGTCCATGCTTCTCTCAGTCCTTCCTCTGCCTCCTTTCCTTGTTGTTCATCCTTTCCTGTTGTCCTTCCTTCTCCCTTCCACGTGTCCTTCCTTCCTACTTGCTGTTCTTCCTTTCCTTCCTTCCTTGCTCCCCCTCTGTACCTTAAGAGGTGTGACTTGACATCTCATAACAGAAGCAGAATCATACACACTCCCCACACGTATGAATGCATGCATACAAAATGCCTACACACACACACACACACACACACACCTACACACTCAGAGGCTGAGCTGTGCACAATGAGGCCATTTCATAAGGGATAAATCACCTGAATTGAAGAGGTTCGGTCATCATGACACACACACACACACACACACACACACACACACGTGTTTGGGCATATTCATTCAGTCAGGTCAGCATATCCCTCTGCAGGGGGAGATACAATTCCTACCACTGACAAGAGAAGAATAAGAGGCTGTTGACTGTGTGTGTGTGTGTGTGTGTGTGTGTGAGAGCTGTCTGGTGTATCAAGCTCGTTATTAAATATCCATGAGACCATTAAGCTAAATAGATGAATGAGACTCTATTATTGCTACACACACACACACACACACACACACACACACACACACTTCATGACCCACAGACTGAATATGAGGCTCTCTACGACTAAAATGACATTTATAGGTGCATATATATAGGTGTGTGTGTGTGTGTGTGTGTGTGTGTACACATGGTTGTTGGATTGCAGATGCATCTTGTTCTTCCTGCACAGTTAGCTTAGCTTTACTTGTAGCTTAAGGCTAACCACTAACTAACTGCTGCTAAGTGTAGCTGCCGTTGGCTCGTTAGACGCCGGGACACAAACCACCTCGGCCCTGTCAGACGGGCCAGACGGGCCAGACGGACCTGGCAGTCAGTCAGAGAGCGATTTGGTTCCACGTGTTGCAACACTACCTGACATGGTCCGCACTGAGCATGTGCAGAGAGGAGGAGGAAGCGAGATGTTGTTGTTAGCTGTGTGTGTGTGTGTGTGTTGACCATCAGATAAAGGTACTTTCTCTCCTCTTGTTACTGATTAGGACACACACACACATGGACACACACATACACACACACACACACACACACAGACGGATGGATTGATTGATGCATTTAGAGGTGTAGACATGTGATGTGTTCATGCTGGTGAGGGGGTGCATTTTCAAGTCAGGCAGGTAAATTGAGCTACAAAGAGTGTGTGTGCATGTGTGTGTGTGTGTGCGCGTGTGTGTGTGTGTGTGTGTGTGTGTGTGTGTGTCTGGGGGGTACAGTGTAAGATGAGATGACAGATAGTTATCAGAAGAAAGGAAATCTTTCCTCTCCTCTTTTTCTTTGGCAAGATGAGCGCTCTCTGCATTGGTGTGTGTGTGTGTGTGTGTGTGTGTGTGTGTGTGTGTGTGTGTGGGTGATTACCCTTGTTCTACATGAGCCGGTCATGCTTCCAGCTACGAGTGAAGTGAAGTGAGTGGTACTTGATATCAGAAACACTGGTCTGTGTGTCAGAAGAAGAGTGAATGAAGTCGACACAGACGGATCCTCAGTAAAGTCTGCTGCGAGGGAGGTCAGGAGGTCAACGAGATTATAGAAATATATAATATATATAAATATATATAACTATTGTTAGAAATATGTGACCAGTAGTCACAGTGATGGAGGAGATGGACAGTATGACATTAGCTTCTATGGACATGATGGCAGAGGAGAAGAGAGTGAAGAGGACGCTGGTGGAGGAAGCTAAGCTCGCTCGTTCAGCAGTAATGTAATCAGAACAAATACTCGAGTACAAACACATGTAGGCTGGCCAACCGAGCATCGGCAGTACAAACGTTCAGGGGCTGACCAGAGACAGACGGAGAGGTCAGCGTCAACGTTTGCTCTGTCCGTCGCGCTCAGTACATCTCACAGAAATCAGCAATTCTTCGGACAGAGTTGAAAAACAGGGTCACGTAAAGTATCCTCTGTCCGTCTGTCTCACTCTACTGTAGCAGCCTCACACACGTTACACAGGTTTATCCACGCGACCGTGACAATGGTAGCAAAAGCTGTCACAGCACAGCACAACAACACACAGAGGTAAAAGGTTACAGGTGAGGTGTCAGGGGTCAAAGGTCAGTCAACACCTGGTCTTTCAGTAGCTCTGAAGACAATGTGTTACCAATACCGATAACTTCATTATGTTTTCATGAATAGCTTCATGTTCACAACAGAAACAGAGTCGAGTGCAGATTTTTATCTTTCAGTCGACATCACAAAGAAGTCTGTGAACCAATCAGGAGTGAAGACGCCTCCAGAGCTCGGTGAGGATGTACTGACACCAGGTAACTGGTAACTAAGGAAAATGTTACACAACGTTAAATACCAGAGACGGTTTTCTCTTTAACACTCCGCTGCATCGACTCCATGAGCCAGTCTGACTTGTAGCTTGGTTTAGTCACAGTAGCTTAATGTACTCGGGGTCGAAGTCACTAAACCAGCTCTTTAAATCCTTCACCCCAAACTGACCGGCAGCATATCAGACCAGCATCCAACCATCCCTCAGTCCATTTTCACTCACCACCAGGTTTCCGATGACCATGACCAGCATGAAGACGAGGATGCAGAGCGGCTGGCCTGCGACCTCCATGCAGTCCCACATGGTCTCTATCCACTCGCCACACAGCACCCTGAAGACGATGAGGAAGGAGTGGAAGAAGTCCTTCATGTGCCAGCGAGGAAGAGCGCAGTCCTTCGAGATCTTACAGACACAGTCCTGGAGGAAGGAGGGAGCAGACAGCTTGAACCTGAGGTGATATGAAACCTGTATCTCGGTCAGAGGTCGGAGGTCAGAGGTCAGCGGCGTTACCTGGTAGTTTTTACCAAACAGCTGCATGCCGACCACAGCGAAGATGAAGACGATGATGGCGAGGACGAGCGTCAGGTTTCCCAGAGCGCCCATGGAGTTACCGATGATCTTGATGAGGGTGTTGAGGGTCGGCCACGAGCGGGCGAGCTTGAACACGCGGAGCTGGAGGGAAGGAGGCACACAGGAAGGGACAGATTTTCAGAATAAGGGTACTCCTTAAGACAAGAAAAGAAAAGACGTAAATGTGTGTGTGTCGTTATCAGTGTATCTGTGTGTTTGCCTGCAGCTGAAGCTGACAACACACTTCAACTTGTTGAGTGACACTTGGAGTGATCGACGCAGACAGACCAAGAAAGGCTTCAAGGATCCATGTGTGTTTCCTATGTGTGTTTCCTGTGTGTGTTTGCTGTGTGTATTTCCTGGGTGTGTTTCCTGTGTGTGTTTCCTGGGTGTGTGTTCAGTCTCGACGTTCGTGTCCGTCCTCGTCTCGTGCAGCTCAGCTGTCCGCAGCTGAACTTCTCTTTTGAGTGACATCACTCGTCAACAGCCAATCATCTTGCCTTCTCACAGAATGCTGCCATTTTATTGGTGCCTCAGCTGTCAGTCAAACAGCTCAGCCAGATCAGCCTAATTTCAAACCTGTGATGAAGAAGAAAATCTCTTGTAATGTGAGTTACCAGTCTGAAGGAGCGCAGCACACTGAGCCCCTCGACGTCGGACAGGCCGAGCTCCATGAGGCTGAGGCAGACGATGATGCTGTCGAAGATGTTCCAGCCCGTCTGGAAGTAGTAGTACGGATCCAGAGCGATGATCTTCAACACCATCTCTGCTGTGAAGATCCCCGAGAACACCTGAGGGACAGAGACACAGAGAAGGATTTAAACGCCGCGTCACCAGCGATGGCGTCTGACTGCTTTTGTTTTGTCTGAATGACGCTGAAGTTTCTGCTGAAACATAAAAGTTTTATCATTTCATGGAGGATGATGAAGTCCAGCAGCACCAGCCGGGGTTCAGTTGGTGGTCTGGAGCTATTTTTAGGCTTCACAGCAGCTGAGACGACATGTTAGACCTTACGGACAAGAGCTGATTTTACAGCCTGTCACCTGCTGCATGTGTCCAATGAACACGCAGAGGACACCTGTCGGAGGCTCACCTGAACGCTCTGCTCTGAGCTGACATGACAGTCAAATGTTCCACTTATGTTAGAAATTATATTAGAATTAGATGCATTTAAAAACACAGAGAGACAAAGACAAGGAGATCACACACACACACACACACGCACACACACACACACAGGTAAGGACACAGACACATAAACACAGATACAAGAGCTAAATGAAGGGCAGAGTTAGCCAAAGGGTAGGACGTTTCAGACTGGGTTAGGTTCACACACACACACACACACACACACACACACACACGTGTCACCTCCTATAAACTCCAGCTGAAGTACACAAGTTCTTTAGAAGCCAACAGGAGTTCAGCTGCTGAAAAACAAAGGGACGTTCCAGCACACTGACCTGCTATGCTCACATTAGCATACACAGCGCGAGCCGTCATTCATAGCGTGTGTGTACAGTGTGCGTGCTAATGTGCTAGCATGTGTGCTGAAGGGTTCGCACGGGAGACGCTGAGCCGAAGTGATTTCACGGAGAATCCGATTATCGTCACAGAAACCACGATGGAACCAACAAAACTGTTTTCTATCCAGTAGCAGGTCCGGCTGGGCTCGGTTCTGTTCGTCTTCATGTCTCAGCCAGTGTTTCCCAACATTTTTGCCAATGCTTGTCAACCACACATCGAGCCTTCAGAAGCGAGGCATCATACCAAAGAACCACAAACTGCAGTTCCTCTAACGTCCACCTGAGGCTGGCTGCAGAAGTGAGTCAGTCTCCATAAGTCCCCATGTTAGACAGCAGAAATAAACATGTTTACAGCCTGGTACAAAAACAGTTTTGGTCTCTGTAGCTAATTTCCCCGTTCATGACAACTGTACTGAGGGTGAATTTATATACAACTCACCTGTTCACATTATATTAAGGCTTAAAGTTATGCAGGGTTAAGAGCGTGGACGCTTTGATTGACAGGTGGGCGTGGTCACAGGTGGCTTATTTCAGCCAACCAGGCGTCATTCAGCCTCCGATGATGATGGGATGAGCTTCACAAGGGCTCTTCTCAACCCGTCACAGACACGACGACCTTGTGATATAAAGTTCGTCTCACGCTCTGAACTTGCAGTTTTGAAGCCGAGCTCTTGATTTGGTGATTATTTAGAAAAAGACTTCTCAGCTGTTTGCTCCTGTGCTCTGATCCTTTAAGCCTCCGCCTTCTCTCTGCAGACCTCAGCTCGTCCAGCGTCCGCTCGCCTGCTTTACATCACGTGTGTTTCTGTGTGTTCGCTGCCTTTAAAGTGTGTGTGTGTGTGTGTGTGTGTGCAGCAGCAGCCTCTCTCCCTGGTTGTTGTTCCAGACAGAGGGGATCCTCGATGTGACACCAGCTACGTGACACACGTGTGTGTGTGTGTGTGTGTGTATGTGTGTTTGAGCGCTGAGTGTCTGACTGATTTTTGTGTGTGTGTGATGCGCAGAAATCAGGCTCTTTCTGGGGTTACCTTCCCCTCTCAAACACACACACACACACACAGATGATCCTCTTACATGGGCTCATTAACTCTGTAGTGTGTTGATTAGCTACTCAACAATCAGCTGTTATTATTACTGACATCAGGAGAGCCTCTCTCTCTCTCGCATGTCAGTGAGTGATCTGTCGGTGAAGGAGGCTCTTGCAGGACAAAAAGGTTGAGAAAAAACTCTGAGCCGAGGAGGAAATGTGAAATAAATCAGCCTGAGTGTGAATTTTAAACAAAAGAAGAAGTGATGGTTCATATCTGCACGTCTCAGGTTGTCGGTTTGAATCCTGCCCGGGTACAGATACGGGTACTGTCGTGGTTGGATGTAGTGCAGCGTGGTGGTGTTGTGTTGCTGATCACTGCAGACTGTGTGTGTGTGTGTGTGTGTAATGGTGTGTTGACGTCAGACAGAGTGACGTTAATGAAGTTAAACACAGTTCAGCTGTCAAATGTCAGCAGACGCCTCTGGCCTCCAGCCGCCCGCTGAGGAACCATCACAGATACTCGGATACTAATGACTCTTTATTTACGGCCGCCTCACCGAGCGGAAACCTTCACAGCTGGGAAGCGAAGCTCAAAAACTGCAGTTCCTCAAACGTCCACTTGAGGCTGGTTGCAGAAATGAGTCAGTCTCCATAAGTCCAAAGACCTGCAGGTTAACCGGTGCTGCGTCTGATTGGCTGTGCTCAGACAAACGTCCCTCTAAGTGGCTTGTTACATTAAACTTCTCAGTGACCACCAGGTGTATCCTCCATGTTTGGTCCACAGATCCACTTTGGCTGCACAGCAGCTGCGTTACAGGATGATGGCTGCAAAAACACTCCACTGATGTTTCAAATGAAATGCAGATCGTCGTCTCATTGCAGACAGACTTCATTCAGAAGTATGAGACGTGCACCTGTCCAGGATTTTTGGAGTTTTTGTGACAAACCGTGACAAACGTTGTTTTTGTGAGCACAGCGATGTGTGTCTGAAACCCAGACGTGAGGCGGACTGTGTGTGCGTTTCTGCAGAGCCAAAGTCTCTGATTCACTCACTGAGGGATGAAAAACTCTGACCAGCAAGTGTGTGTGTGTGTGTGTGTGTGTGTGTGTGTGTGTGTGGCTCACAAACAGGGGATGTCGACATCAGCACTCACTAATAACAGTAACATCAGCAGAGAGAGGATGACACGGACTCTGTGTGTGTGTGAAAGAGAGACACGTGATTATTTTTGTCACAACCAGGCAGATGTAATGAGTAAGCACCGCGACACACACACACACACACACACACACACACACAGAATGACTGGCTGGTCTGAGCTGCTTATCCGAGTCGACTTTTCTTTCCTAAAATCTCTTTAAAGCTAATTTATCTGATAATATCTGAAGCAACATCAAGTAGAAAGGTGTGTGTGTGTGTTTACGATTTGTTGCCCCGGTTTGAGAGTGTGTGTTTGAGAGCAGTCAGCCCAGCTCGGCGTCTTTCAGCCTTTTATTTCACCAACCACTAAAAGTCAGTCCCAGATTTACTCTTGTCCGGCGGCTTCTTGCTGGCCTGAGTCCAGTGAGTGCATGTAACTGATTATATGTTAACTTAATATTAATATTATTTTATGCTAGAACATGTACACAATGCTCTCTTTGTTCAGGAGGTAGTTTACTTATAGGTGGCAGGTTCCTCCCAAAACTACTGCACAACTTTTGTTACTACAAAAGTCCCCAAGTTTTAGCATTCCCCAGCACTACCCAAGTGCCCCTGAGCAAGGACAGCACAGTGCTGACCAAATTAGATAACAAAGGACTCTGTGTGTGTGTGTGTGTGTTTGGGGGGGACACCCAACAACAACCTCACACTGTGCAGTGTGCCAGATCACACAGGGAGCACCTTTAACAAGAGTCACGCATAACACACACACACACACAAACACACACACACACACAAACACACACACACACACACACAAACACACACACACACACCTTTGTTGGGTTTCTCCTCTACCGTCCTCTCTCTGTGTCTTTCTCCACAAAGAGACTTCGTTAGCAGGCGTTAAGGCTCATTTTTCATTTATACACTAACAAGAATGGGAGGCAGTCAACACTTCTTATCAAAACTCTCAAGTCATTTATAAAAGGTCTGCAAGGTCTTCAAGTCCTTCAGGGGAAATGGAAGATTTGGAGGCAGAGATGGGACAGTTGGAGACCAAGATGCAGTTTGAGCTGCTGCCTCAAGATCGACCAACGATCTTCTGTTTCAAGAATCATCAGCAGTGAGAGAAGCTGAAGTGGAAGGAAGGAGGTGTTCATGGCTGTCAGGAGGTCAGAAGGATTGAAGCTTTGGTGACCACAGAGGAGACAAAACTTCACATGTGGGAGGAGTTCAGTTAGAAGGACGGGGACAGGGTCTGCTCCACGCAGTCTCAGAACTTTAAACTCAGGCGGCCTCATCAGCCACCCTGGTTGAAGTTGACTGGGTAGTTAGAAAGCTCCACACTGACAAGACGTCAAAGGTGGAAGAGGTTTAGCCTGAGATGCTGAAGGTGTCTCCTGGTGCCTAGTTGGGGACACTAGGAAAATATTGGATACCGTGTGCTGTAGCTGTTGTTCTTGTGTGGTCTGAGATCCTGAAATCAGACAAACAGGCTCCTCGACGACCATCAAATGTCTCTTTTTGGGCACAGATGTATTTATATGGCACTGACAGACTTAGACTGTAATAATTCCTTTAACATTCAAGAAAATGTTGTCTACTTTTAGTTAAATATATCAGAAATAAAAGCTGTTTTCAAACCTATGAATCACTGCCCACGTCTCTGGTATTTTAAGACACAGGTCTGGTTTTGTACTCAGCGACTGCTGTTTCCAGACAGAGCCAGGATGAATGGTGACGGAATAACAGCCATGAAAATGGCAACACGAGCTGGACTGTCGCTGCTCAGGATTTCATGTTGACTTACAGAGATAACGCCTCTTAAATCAATAGATAATTTTGATCTTCATTAACCTAATGCAGCTTTTGAGTCCACTGAAAAATCATCACATCAATCCATGGTGAACTAAGTAATCACATATCAGGTATGCATGCATCAGAAACAAAACAAATTCTACCAGAACCGGCCAACAAACCATATTGCGTGCTTCCACTATTAGAGACACGGAGGTTAAGTACACCCAGGAGAGGCTGTGCACTTAATGCACGGTGCGGCTCGATGGATAAAAGCCTCCACTAAATGGTATGTATCCTTTAGATCTTTACACGCATGGAAATATTGATATGTGAAACCCAAAGAGCAAAGCTGAAGAGCACACGACAAACAACAACAAACAGTGAAGGCATTAGCCGACATTGATTCTGTCAGCGCAGTAATGTCCCGAAATGATCCTCTACACACTACCTTACATAACACACACACACACACACACACACACACGGTAAAGGCTCGGCTGTCCGTCAGAAAGGCTAGCTAAATGCTACGTAAACATCTGTGAGGATTAGAGGCTTTATCTTCTAAAGAACTTAGCGACTCCAGACTGCAATTGGATCCTGGTGACGTGACTCGGCCTTTATCTGAGACCTGAACTGTTCTAAATTGAATTGAGGAAGACGTTGGGACTGTTTACGCTGCAGACGTACAAGGCTACACCAACCTGCAAAATTAGAGGGATATTCTATGACTGCTGGTTCTGTTGGCTAAATGATGTTTGTCAGGGTTGTGTTTCAGGCTGCTTGGACAGGTGAACGTAAAGTATGACTGTACCTAAATCAAACCAATTATCACTTCATTACACTCATCAGCTCTCCATGCTCAGTTTGGGCTTCTAGGCGAGCTGGTTGACTTTCAAAGTGTCGAGGAAAATACGAGCTGATGGAGCAACAAGAAACTTTTATTCATTAATGAGCAGACTTTCAGTGATCATCACTTTAGAGAGTTCAGTATGAATCAAAAGGTCACGTATACGTAACTCACGTATTACTCAAGCTCCAAGAAAGAAAAAACCGTGGTGTTAAAAGGACGACACAAGCGTGTGTTAGAGTGAAGGGCATAAAACTGAGTTCAACGATTTTACATAAAACTGGATTTTCACCATGAAAACACCTGAAAGGATTTAATGCAATGAAAACTGGGACGTCACAGGGTTAATGAAAACATCTATCTTATCCAGGTAACGCTCCTCAGTGGTCCACCTTCAGGCCCGGTCCCAGTGATTGAACTGCTGACCCAAAGCCACTGTTTCTACTTATAACCTGTATTACTATTCTCTGCCCCGCACGGCTGCCTGAAGCCTGAGCTGAGGAAACCTGACATCGCTGGTACCAGTTCAAGTGTATGTGTGTGTGTGCAGGTGTGATCAACATGGTGATTTTGTCCATGAGCCTTTCACACCTCAGGTGAACCAATTACCATATTGCATCAACCTATCAGCTCCTGTCAGATCGTCAGCACACCTGCAGGGTCAAACACTGGAGTTAGTCACGGCGGTTTAAAGCTAGCCGACCCGTTTCTGTCAGCTCGAATACTGAAACTCGCCTCGCTCCTCAGCTCAGAGACAAACAAACACACAAAGCGGTTAGTGTTTCCTCTCTGGAGGCTTCGAAATTCTACAAAATCGTCTGAGGCAGTCTTAAAAGGTGCGAAGATCGTTTCCCAAGCTTGTTCACAAAATGTAACCGCCTCCTAAAGTTTGTTTACTGTGCACACAAGCTTAGTGAGCACGTCGTGAGGAGGAGGCTCTTCCTCAAGGCTCTTACAAGAATCCATCCATCCATCCATCCATCCATCCGTGCATCCATCCATCCACCCATCACCCATCCATCCATCATCCATCCATCCATCCATCCATCCCTCTGTCCTACCAGGTTTCCGATGGTCAGCATGCCGTTGAACTCGTCGGTCATGGGGTAGTGCTCCATGGCCATGAAGAGTGTGTTGAGGACGATGCAGATGGTAATGGCGAGGTCCAGGAAGGGGTCCATCACCATGATCTTCACCAGCTGCTTCACCTTCAGCCAGGTAGGACAGCACTCCCACACCAGGTAACGGTGGGCGAAGACGTACCAGCATGGGTGACACTTCTTATGGGACTCCTCCAGTTCTGCACGGCCGGGACGAAACAAACAAGAGGAGAGAGGAAAAAGATGTCTGAGCTGAATGTTTGCATGTTTTTACTGGATTTTTACATGAAAATGTGAAATCAGAAGTGTCTGTTTATTTTAGATTTTATAGACTTAATAATGAAGATGATGACGTCCGTCTCACAGAAACGAATGAGTGAATATGAAGGAAAGTTCTGAGTCACTGGTGTTGAAGTCAAAGTCGAGTTGAAGACTTCTGTTGTTGTTTTTGTCCAATCTCATTAGACTCACAGTCATGTGACCTGAGTCCACACTTCTGGCAAGGACATTACACGTTTTGTTAATTGACGATAAAAAACAAGGTGACAGAACCTGAGAGGTGTGTGTGCCATCCACGAACACGGAGCTCTAAGATCACATTAAATAATCAAATGTACAAAAAAACATCAAAGAAAATAAAAGAAATGACAAAAGGAATGAAGGAAAGAAGGAAAGGAAGGAAGGAGGGAAGGAAGGATGTACAGATGGATGGAGGAGGACAGCAGTGGGTTTTTGTATTTTCCTGTATAATGATCTGTTCTCTAAGAGCAGCGACTGCCGAGGGGAGAGACAGTGACTCAGCAGACCTCGCCACACACACACGCACACACACACACACGCACGCACACACACACACACACACACGCACACACACTTATAACACACATGAATGAAGATTTGGACAGACATGAACCCAAAGATCTAATACATGAATATCAAACACACACACATGATTTCATGGTTAATGAGGGTAACTGGGATAACACACACACACACACACACACACTCTCTCTCTCTCTCTCTCTCTCTCTCTCTCTCTCTCTCTTCTTTCGTTCTCTGTGTCTCTCTCCCTTTTCCAACTCTCTGGCACAAACAAAGCCAGTATTCCCCTGAGGTTGGCTGGGGCAGCGACACACACACACACACACACACACACACACACACACACACACAGTTAGACACAAACTCAGACATGGTTACACAATCGTCACACAAGTACAAACACACACACACAGAAGCGTTAACAGACTCGCTTGGATGCAAAATTCAGTTCATGGTT
Organism: Nibea coibor; assembly: GCA_023373845.1. NCBI lineage: Eukaryota > Metazoa > Chordata > Actinopteri > Sciaenidae > Nibea > Nibea coibor. Next base: position 1,081,072 of record CM041736.1, on the reverse strand, counting down.
ACACAATCACACACACACACACACACACACACACACACACACACTGAGGTACAAAGTCAGACGAGGCTGCAGACACACATAAAATGGAGGCTGTGAGCAGCTCCTCTGTCAGCTCGTCGTGGTCAGGTGTGTTAATAGGTTTCATGTTGTGTACGTGGAGGTCAGTGTGAGACCAGGAGAGTCCTCAGGTGTGCTGCTGTGGCGACACAGGTGAGGCTCATGTGGACAGCCGTCGCTGGATCGCTCTGACCTGCCTGTTTTCCTCTGATTCATCTGCAGTTTAATAAACTTTTATTCACGATGGCTCACTGACTGAGTTTCATATCTGTGTGTTCAGATCTGACTGCGATCTCCGCCTCGCCTTTGACTGCTTCCCCCTTTGGCTCGTGCACACCTGCCAGCCAATCAGAAGCAGGTTCTTCTTCTGGCATGTGCTGCTTCCTCACCTTCCATGGCGTCAGTGAGGTAGCTGGCAGCACTGAGTGCCCTTCCCCTCCGCTCCGAGCCTTGTGCAGACGAAGGACGAGGTAACAGCATCGTACTGAGCTCCGTCGTGGATGTGGGGACCTGAGACGGAGAGAGAGACAGGCAGAGAGAGACAGACAGAGAGAGACAGAGAGAGAGAGAGAGAGAGACAGAGACAGAGACAGAGAGAGAGAGAGAGAGAGACAGACAGAGAGAGAGAGAGAGAGAGAGAGAGAGAGAGAGACAGAGACAGAGACAGAGAGAGAGACAGAGAGAGACAGACAGAGAGAGAGAGAGAGAGAGAGAGAGAGAGAGACAGAGACAGAGACAGAGAGAGAGACAGAGAGAGACAGACAGAGAGAGAGAGAGAGAGAGAGAGAGAGAGAGAGACAGAGACAGAGACAGAGAGAGAGACAGAGAGAGACAGACAGAGAGAGAGAGAGAGAGAGAGAGAGAGAGAGAGAGACAGAGACAGAGACAGAGACATTTCATCTATTTTGGTGTTTATAATCAGAGAGGGTGGAAGTACACTTTAAATCCACACTGAAGTGAGGCTCCACACACACACACACACACACAGATTCATGGCGTGCTGTGAAAGACACCAACACACACATTCGACGTTCATTCATGAGTATGAGCTGTCATCCACTTATCTGTTACCGTGGTGATTGCATCACATGGCAGATTTATGTCAGGTCAACTGGGTCAAACATGGTGCAGTGATTTCTGTGCGTGTGTGTGTGTGCACGCATGCATTTCTTATCACCACGACAACAGACAAGCAGGTGATGACTGGTGTTCAATGAATCAGAGAAATCAGTGTGTCGCTGCTCAGTGTGTGTGTGTGTGTGTGTGTGTGTGTGTGTGTGTGTGCCATGAGCTGCAGAACAATCTACCTGACTGCCGTCTTCGCCTCTCAAACTGAAGGCTTGAATTAAACTAAATAATCAACAGGCTATCAACTGAGCAGCAACCAAAAACTACTCGGGCGTGTGATGAGGAGCCCGGGGGGGCAGACCCAGAACACACTGCAGGGATTATATGTCCCATCAGGCCGGGAACATCAAGATCCACCAGCAGGAGCTGGAAGGAGACAGTCCTTCACTTTGCTGCTACGTCAACAGAGAATGATGACCAGGGGTCATGAACAAAATCTCAACTCAACGTCCATTTAACATCTTTCAGTTATTATCACATGATCTTCATCAGCAACAGTGAACAGTCAGTAGTGTTTTCTATGGACAGCTGTAGAGATGACAGCGACAACTTTGCTAACAGCCAAACATCAAGCAAGGTCACCAACAGCAGACACAGCAGCAGCTAACATCACGGCTAAAAGTCTAAATGTCCGGCGGCTTCTTGCTCGCTCACTCTCTCCTTTTCTCTTCTTAGCTTCCTCCGTCAGCGTCCTCTTCACTCTCTGCTCCTCTGCCATCATGTCCATAGAAGCTGCTGACTGCTGGACCTGAAAACTTCTTCTTCTTCTTCTTCTGTAAATCTTCTTCAGATGCTCGTCCACGCTCATGAAAGATGTAAACTCTAATACTGGAACGTCTGGATGTCATGTGATGTGTGCGTCATGTGATGCGAACACAGACTTTGAGGTCATTTCCTGTTTCCAAGTTCGAGAATGAGAATTGAATCTTGAGTGTATGAAGATGAACCAAGCAGGAGCTCGCTGCTCTCGTAGACATGAACCTGGACAAATTGATAATTTGCTCAGGTGTGATTACATAACACTTCCTGGTAACCGTTCACCCAATGAGATGTGACGCATGGGTTTGAAGGTCACCGCCCACGACAACGCCTACATCCTGTCTGTGTGCCAGGCAGGGAATCACCAGGGAAACACACACATATATACACGAGAAAACACACACTAACAGCAGCCAACCGTGCACTAATTTAGCTTTTGTTAGCTGCTGTGGGTTGCCACGGTAACATTTCCGTAGCAACTAAACATGTGCTCCCCTCCCTCCTCCTCCCACTCGTCTCTCCATCAGTCTGAGCAGCAGGACGACAGGTCCGCGCTCTTCATGGACACGAGGAAGGAGGAACACCTCATGTCAAAACATGAAACTAAAAGCTGGAGCTGCTCTAAAGGAACTATGAATATGTATGAAGGAACTTTTCAAAACTGTGCAGAAGTTTTCATCCGTTTATTTGTGGGGACGTGAAGTTTTTGTTGGCAGTAATGCTTGAAGTTGAACCAAACGAACGCTCGCCTCGAGCTGCAGCTCGAGATGTTTCAACACGTTGTTTGCTGGGTCTGTTACAGCCTCTGCACTGCGAGGAATCATGCTAATGTTACGGTGACCAGATGTCCCAGTTTGTTTGGGATTGTCCCAGTTTCAAGCTGGGTGTCCCGAGTTCTGACAAATACCTGTGAAACACTAGAAAGTCCCAGTTTCCAGCAGTCACTACCAAACTGTCTCAGTTTTACCAGTCAAAGAATAGTTGGAATATTATTCGACTTTCCAGCACTAACATCGTTTTATATCACGTTCTGTTGCATCTTCATTCAACAACGATTTGTCTCAACGTGTCAGTCAGTGTTGGTGTCAAGACTGTTGCTAGCCTATGAATCATGGGCTAGCGTCACAGACCTGACAGTATGCTAACATTTAGCTGTCATATCAAAGGAAATGTCAGTCTTTTCTAAAGAGCTCTAGGAGGCTTACTCCTTTGTGAAAATGCTGCATTCACGGCATCCATGGTGCTAAAAGGTGCGCTCGGTGGGTGTGCTAAGCACCGGAATAAATGTCCCCCATCCTGTGGAGTACGCCTACAGTGAGTGTATAAGAACATACGTGTGTGTGTGCAGGTACGCTGAAAGCAACATTGTGTAACTTTTCTACCATAAAATAACAGCTGCAACTTATTTTGATGCAACGTCGACATATAATCAGGTGAACGGTGTCTCAAGGCGATCACCAACTATTTCACTGATTCTGGTGAAACTGGATCATATTTTATGGAGATCATGTTTCCTGATGGACAGTGAAGTAAACTTCTGCCAGGTGTAGCTGCTGTTAGCCCACGTCAGCTCTGTCTGTTAGTTGGAGTTTTTCAGGCCCAGCAGTCAGCAGCTTCTATGGACTTGATGGCAGAGGAGCAGAGAGTGAAGAGGACGCTGACGGAGGAAGCTAAGAAGAGAAAAGGAGAGAGTGAGCGAGCAAGAAGCCGCCGGACAAGAGGCCGAGCTGGGCTGACTGCTGCTGTTTCCTCCCACAGTCCAAACTCATGCTAGGTTAATTGTTGACTTAAGTTGCCTGAAGGTGTGAATGTGAATCGAACCGACAGTTTGTCAAGGGTGCACCACATCTTGCCCAACGTCAGCTGGATCAGCTCCGGCCCTCCGTGATATGGTAATCAGTTATAGATCAAGAATCAGTAAATCAGAGATGAAATATATTGAACATCCCAGAAAACTGAAATTTAACTTAGCAACTTAAAATAAATCAGACAAATTGGACGTTAAACTTCTCCTCATCTAAACTACTGAGCTAACTTCTCCTCTTGTCTTCTTCTTCTCCTTATATAACAGTGTAGGTATCAGGGCATGCTGTCAGCAGGTGGAGGTGACTGAACACCTCCAGGCATGGAGCTGCTGTATCTGTCCTCTAACCTGCTGCCTGATGGGGAACAAGACAACTGTAAACAAGCATTAAAATAAATGTAATCCCTCGTGACACGGAGCTGTCTGGCTCTCAGCTACAGGTTCTGTCGTAAGGTTCTTCTCCAGGTTTGAAGATGAGACAGAAAAACCTCTAAACCAGCCAGCTCTGTGTCTGAAAGCTGCTGCTTCACGAGAACCCATTTCATCTAAAGGTTGGAACCAATGAAGAGGAAGTATATTAAAAGGACTGAGGACCAGACAGCCAATCATACCCCGCCTACGACGTCCCTGTGTGTCTGCACAGGTGAAGCCTCAGACACCCGATGCAGGATTTAACACAGTCACATGTGTGTCCGCTGTCTGGCTCCACTTTGGAGAATATCCGGCCCTCGAAGCCACAAACAAGAGCGTGTGTTCCCGTGTCACAGCGTATTACTGTGAAACACCAGAAACCCCCGAGAGAAAATGTAAAACACACACACACAGGTTTTCTCTCCGTTTGTGTGTGTGTTTGAGTCATGAGCCAGTCTAAGTGTGATCTGATTGGCTGGAGAGCAAAATGTAGAAAATATCGAACACGTAAAGAGTTTTTTTCAGCATGTGTCCATTATCAACGTCTGCCTGGTATACTGATAGAAACCTGAGTGTGTGCGTGTGTGTGAGAGCTGTAAAGCCTGTCAGATAAATCTATTGATATTGATGACTATTGATTTTACTTCTTGTAGCTGGGCATAGTACAGACATGAGGCGACCTGACTATTTGTTTCTGATATTTCTCCAGCTCTGGTCAAAATGCTCAGTCCTCTGTTGTTCTGCCTCATTAATATTTTTAAATCACAGCTGCTGGAATGGACAGAAGTTCATGTTCTCCATCAGTTTGTTAGCTCAGACTGTGAGCTCAGAGCACGGGGGAGGTGTTCAGGCCCAGCGGTCAGCAGCTTCTATGGACATGATGGCAGAGGAGCAGAGAGTGAAGAGGACGTAAAAGGCTGAAAGACAGACGGCGAGCCGGGCTGGATCCTACGTCCTAAACTATCTGTGGACTGCAGGCTGACCACGCTGCTCTCAGCCTGATGAACTCTGCGACTTTGAAGAAGTGTGTGTGTATCTGCGCTGATGTGTGTGTGACTGTGGTGAAATCAGGCGATCTGTGCTGTGTGTGAATCTTTTTGGAAACAGTCTCACACTGGCTCTTGGTGTGTGTCCATAAAGGAAGGACACCTCAGTAACGTGCCTGTCCTGGTATGCGTGGCCATGATGCCATACCAGTGACACTATGTGTGCCGGGTATGTGCTGTGTGTGTGTGTGAGTGAGTGTGTGTGTACATGGGGGGAATACCACAGCTTTGTTATCTGAGATGGTAGATATGAGTGTGTGAGTGTGTGTGTGTGCGTCTTTAGCCTATGATATCAGAGTGGAGTTATGCAAAGCGCTGATTCATAATTCACATATCTGAGTGTTGGATGGCTGCAGGCTCCGCCATTGTTTCCACTGTGACACACACACACACACACACACACACACACAGGACACAGTACTCACACTCTCCTCCTTGACCTTCTCCATGGTACAGGCAGGCAGCTGCCCCTGCAGCGGTGGTGGGGAAACCCCATTCTGGTCCATGGCAACAAACAGCTTCCCGTTGACGTTCAGAGTTGGATAAAATACCTGGAAACACACACACACACACACACACACACGGAATGTGAAATCTTGATATTGACATCAGATATTTTGGTTGTTGGTTCTGACCTCACTTCACTGACAGTGGAAAGATGTTTTGTTCCATCGTCTTTGGTAAAAAACAAGCTTGGTGATCTCAGACTGATGAATGAAATCTAGGCCGTTAATCTCATTTACACTGATTTCAGTCTAAAATATTCATTTACATGTGGTCACTTAGCTGACTAAAGCTGAGGCCACTGCATGTCGGACAGCCTCATTACTGACGTGGACATCAACGAGGCTCCCACATGTTAGAACCGACCTTTGTGCTCAGAATCCTCGTAAATCCATCATCAATCGGACACCAACGATATCTAATCTCATCTACGCTCAACACTAGTTCATCTCATCTCCCATCAACAATCTAAGAATCAGAATCATCTAATCTGACCCAATCTGGTCTAAAGTTTGATTTTGTATTGATCTAATCTCAGTCTGTTCACCTGGGAGCTCCTGCTGGCAGTGCTGTAGGTGCTTGGCCGTCGTTTGGGCCACGGGTGGGGCAGGATGCCACTGAAGGTCCCACCGCTGTAGGTTCGACCCCCGACGCCCTCCACCACGTCCCCTGGGACGCTGTACTCGTCGTCAGCCATCTCTCCCTCAGACCCCCGGCTCCTCAGACGGAAGTTGAAGATGGAGGAGACCTGACTGCTTCGCCGAGTCCTTGTGGAGAAGGAGCGAGCGAGCAGAGGGTGGAGTGGCTGAATGGGAAGGTAGAAAGTGTGTTACTGTGTTACTAATGCTTTACCACGCCACACATCCAGATTCTTCTTCCTTTTACCTTTCCCCCGTCCATCATGTCTACCTGCAGCAGCTTTTCCTCTGATAGGTTCCCCTCCACTTCGGCCACTCCTATCAGCGCTTGACTCCGCCTCCGCTCCTCTAGGCTGTCCGGTGGGAGGCCAAATGGCGAGAGGTCCGGCGTCACGATCGAGTCCGAGTCGAGAGTCTTCTGGGCAGTGACCTGGAGGGCGACATGTCAGAGAACAAACTCTATGAAGATCCAGTGAAAGAAAGACGGTAAATAAAATATTGACATGAAGGATCAGTCCAATTGTTTCCCTTTTGTCTGTTTTTATAATCTGGAGTCTGCTGGATGTTTTATTTTGAAAATTGGCTGTTGCCTTCCTGTCAGCACAGAGTAGATGGAGCTGACAGGAAGTCAGAGAGCTTCTGAAATGCACCTTCTGGTCGAACACGGTGCACCACGCCCAACAGAAGGCTTTATACCCCACCCGTGCAGCACAGCAGAAGCATCGTCGGACACGTCCACGTACCTGTTGTTCCTTCTTGAGTCTCTCCATGGCCACCTGGAACTCTCGTTCTTTCTGGCAGGCCTCTGCGATGGTCGCCTGGTTCTGCTCCTCGTATGCCATCGCGACCACGGCCAGGATGAGGTTGACCAAGTAGAAGGAGCCCAGGAAGATCACCACCACGAAAAACACCATGTAGGTCTTCCCAGCTGAGCGCAGCGTCTGCAGGCACACACCAAAAACCAAAAGTAAACCCACAATGTGCATCAACCACTCAAAGACATACTCTTTACTTTTAGATTAAGTCCATTCAATGAATGTCAATGTTCATTTTTCTGAGCACTTGAAGGACTTCTCTCCAGAAAAAATGGGAATTTGTGCTGAAGATCATGTGATAAACTACGAAAGACTGTCTGAACCACCTTAAATGTGATTTTGAAACCAAACACCTCCATAACGTTACCTGGTGGTAGAGATTTTCCCAGTAGTCTTGCGTCATCAGGCGAAACAAGGAGAGAAAGGCCCACCCGAAGGTGTCGAAGCTGGTGTAGCCGTAGTTGGGGTTCCTTCCCGCCTTCAGACAGTCGAACCCATCTGGACACTTTCTGCAAGACAAACACACGCACCAACTCACCAACAGCACTTTTCTTTGCACTTGGACATTGAAGTGGATTTTCAGGATTTGCTTTCAAAGATTTTAAAGATGCCAGCCAGTCATCGAGTGGTGGGTGGTTACATAACTATAACTACTGCTTCTCTTAAATCTGTGATTTGGACAGTCTAACACGCAGAAGGTGGGTGTGCAGCTAGAAAGCGTTCAAACCGGCATCCGTCCATCTATTTTTCCATCCTTCCATCTATTCCTGACACAAACACCGGCTCTGTTTCCTCATCAGTGTTTACGACTGAGGGCTTGTTATCGCCAAGTGACCGGGGCACGCCCACACGTGTCACCGCGGAGACGGAACAGAGAACGCGGTGGGGACGGCGTTCATCATAATTGATATTCCGCATTCATATCCTATCACATTCACCGCCGCCCACGCAGTCACATCTGATCCGCTGATACAAAGCAGTCCCATCGGTGGCACGCCGGGCAGTGGAGGGAACGGGCTTCTGCGGGTCACAGCGGAGACGATGAGCTGCTGCTGACAGACACACGGGCATGAGGTCAAAGGTCAGAGGTTACCTGGAAATAATCACCTGACGTGGATGAGACCAGGACAGTCTCCCTGATGCTCCTCACCACCCCGGCATGAACAAACATCTGACTGGACAGAGTCAAGGAGAAGCTTCTCTGTGCAGACACTACCTGGGGATTCAAACCGACAACCCTGCTGCCTCAACCCCACTGTGGTGACCCGTCATGGCTGGTACCGCTGGGCCATCGCAACAGCTGGGATGCTTTTAAGCAGCAGCTCACACTGACTCATCACCTGCCAACATGCCTGTATTTATTATCACCTTACTACGCAGCGTTGGGTGGGAGCTGCTGACGGTAATTCATTAAGCACACGTGGAAATAAACTGTCCGGTTATGTAAGGTTTACATAATACAGCTGTGATAGAAAAATAAAGATGTGCTGAGTTCGATCCAGTCGAATCTGAAACACAGAATGTGTCTGAAACCAGCCGCACATGCATGAGGTGCCACCTCAGTGCCGGACGCTGGTGATTTGCACAAACACAACGATGTCAAATGTTTTAATCTGCACCATTTTAAACGCAGGTCATTTTACTTTATGTGACTGTGTGTGCATACATATCTCTGTGTAAAGAGCTCAACTCCCTGCTGAAGCTCCATCTTCTCTTCTAGCCAATCACAACAGCCGTGTTAGCTTTTAATCCAGTAACACACAAAGCAGCACTGAGTATGAATCTGCTATCACCATCTCAGAAGCTGACCTTTGGAGCATTCAGCTGGAGCAGTTCATTTCATGCCATTTAAATCTCCAAACTAACTAAAAGAATTTATGAAACCAACAACCAGAGAGAAAAAAACACGTCCCTGACTCGTGTGATTGAAAATTGCGTCACGCTGCAAAGACTCGAAGTGTTAATACCACACAGCAGCAGGTACAACACACAACATCCAAACATTACGGTAACAACAACTATCGATTTTAATTACACGATAAATATTTAGCAGGTTATTAGCAGGTGATATTTCCTGTGATACAGGAAGAGCAGCGACGTCTGAACAGAAACGTGTTTAAATCAAACGCAAAATAAGTTTTTAATAAAAACAAGTCTGGCTCATGCATGTGTGTCATGTGATGAAAAGCTGAGTCGCTGCTCGTCCACACACTGCGGTACCAGCAATCGATGTTAACAGAGTTGAAAACTAACCGGCAGCTGAATTAAGCTTGGCGGCTCGGACACATAATGAGGTAAAATGACGAGGAGCTGCTGATACAAACATTACAGTAACAACAAATCAATGCTGATTCAATTCAAACCAAAAAACAATGCACACGATGTGATGATGTGAGTATTACGGTAACAGCAGCTAAGACAATTCAGTCTCACTGATAACACTGGACATCTCACACACACACACACACACACACACACAGGAAACGTGACTAACCAGTCGTCACATACAGGCAGTCATTTCTGATGCCAGTTAGACTGACACTGTGTCTCACACACACACTGATGCGATGTGTGTGTGTCATTCCTCCACTTCCATCCATCCATCTCGTGGCAAGTGAGTCAACATGGTGGCATGTGAGTGGATGTGAAGTGTGTATGATGTGTTGACTGAGTGTGTGTGTGTGTTTAAGGGGCTCGAGGACGTAAAGAGAGTGTGTGAGAGGTTTTGGAAAACGCACACACACGGCTGAGTGTATGGTGTATAGTGTGTGTGAGGTGTCTGAGCGTGAGAGCCGGCAGTTATCTCGAACACACACACCTCTGTCTGTGTTAATGGAGGGATGCCACTTCAGACCCCCCACTCTCACTAAAGGGGGCCCCTCAGCCAGGCACTTACACACCTATATCACACACACACACACACACACTGAAAACAGCTGACAGACAGCTGGGATTCAAACACACATACGTCAAATTTGGATTCAAACTCTCTTTTATGGAGGAAATGTTTTCTGGTTTTCCCTCTGATGAAGAAGAAGCACTAGCAAAACTACAGAGGCTTCCAATGATTACTAATTATCTTATACTAATGTTCAATGCGCTAATGTACAACAGCAATCAATTTTAATGCAATGAAACAGTCCGACAGCTTATCTGAACATTACAGTAAGCAGCCAGACAAACTGCTGATCTCAGCATTACAGTAACAACATCAATCAATTTTAATCACATGATAAATATTTCAAACAGCTAATTATGTATTATGAAGCATGAGCTTATGACAAAATAATGCTGTGCAGGTAATGATACCTGATACCCGAACATCACGGCATCACAGACACACTTATCCAGACAGGACGGGAAAGGCAGACAGGCAGACAGACAGACAGGCAGACAGGCAGACAGAGAAACAGAGAAACAAACAGGCAGGCAGACAGACAGACAGACAGACAGGCAGACAGGCAGACAGACAGACAGACAGAGAAACAGAGAAACAAACAGGCAGGCAGACAGACAGACAGACAGACAGGCAGACAGGCAGACAGACAGACAGGCAGGCAGACAGACAGACAGACAGACAGACAGGCAGACAGACAGACAGGCAGACAGACAGACAGGCAGACAGGCAGACAGACAGACAGGCAGGCAGACAGACAGAGAAACAGAGAAACAGACAGGCAGGCAGACAGACAGACAGACAGACAGACAGACAGACAGACAGACAGGCAGACAGACAGACAGGCAGACAGACAGACAGGCAGATAGACAGACAGAGAAACAGACAAACTTATTCAAAGACAAACAAACATGCTGTGGTTATTCTGGGAGACATCCTGGGGATTTCTCTCTGTGTGTATTCACTTCATGTTCCCCCTGCCATTCAGTTCTGTTCCCTATGACCTCCTGCCACACACACACACACACACACACACACACAGACACACACACACACACACACACCTCTAATTATAACACTCAGGTAAACTCGAGTCCAGGAGGAAGAGAGTACTTAGCATCGCTATAGCAACCGTATCACAGTGCTGGTTGCCGGGGGAGATTGTTTTGTGCCATCTCTGTTGGGAGACGGAAAGACGTGTAGGTGTGTGTGTGTGTGTGTGTGTGCGTGCGCGTGAACTTTCCATGTTACTCACCACACCTTATCAAGACTCAGCTGAGGGTTTAAATCAGCGTCTGTGTCTGAAAAATCTGGAGATTATTCAGAATTCATAAAAACAGAAAATCTTGTTGGACGTCTGCTGTGCCCCACATGATGGGAAAATCTCATCTGCTCTAATATTGTCTAATCCAGTTTATTTAATCTAATCTGATCTCTGATATTCTGATCTAGTTCATTTTAATCTCCAGTCTGTCCTACCCAACTATTTTAGTTTAAGATAATCTAGTGTGAGCTTTTACAGCTGAATTTAATCTATCCTATTTTAATCTGAGCTAATCTAATGTTAGCGTCACACGAGCAGCTAAAGTGTGCTAACATGCTACGCCACCAGAATGGATGTTGGAGCTCAGCACAGAGGGTTAACGGATCTCTGGGTGAAGTTCTGACTTGAGGTCAGCGTGGCGCTCTCCGTGTTTCCATGAGACGGGTGGAGACGATCCGGCCCGGCTCTGATTCTGTTTTAATGTCTCATCAGTGACACAGCAGAGCCTGAAATAGAAGCTAAACTATCGAGGCGGGTCGCCTAGCTGTTAGCATCACGGCACAGAGCAGGCTGGCTACGAACCAACGCTTTGATCACAGCCGAACTCTGTGTGTGTGTGTGTGTGTGTGTGTGTGTGTGTGGCACTTTGATCACCACATTTGGTCACATTAATAACAGAGTCGTCTCCAATGTGTTATCATTAGAACATCTAAACCATCTTGATTACCAAGCACCAAGGACACACACACACACACACACGCAGTTAGCCCTCTGATGAGCGCTCACAGCAGCCTGATCCTGACAGACTTACTCAAAGTAACCAAGAAAAACATTCGTCAACATTCAAACCACCGTGGAGAAACCTGATCTCCGACCACCGAGGACTCCTCAGACGTGACACGGCCACCATGACAGCAGCTTTCCACTTTGATCAATGAGGTTAAATCAGGACTTTTAAAACAAGTATCCGTACTTGTACTTGAAGAATGTGTGTACTTCTGCACACTGCATCACGATGTGTGCGCGTTGTCACTGGTTTGTTTTTCACTGCAAAGTTCTGGCGGCTGCATAAAGAGCCACACTGGCATTTGTTCTAATTTAACAGCTCTTTGTTTCACTTTAGTCTCTGATGGTGTTCAGGAAAGTTACTTTTCAGTGTTATTCTGCTTTCAGTGCTCAGCGTTCAGCGGGCGCGTGGTCTACATGTCATTATGGAAAATGCCAGCACTCTATTTATTTCAGTGGGGAGCTTTTCATGCCACAAAGTCGAAATGTTGCTGAGGAGAGTTTCTTTAGTCTGGAGGAAAAATGTGTCAGACACAGTTGAACTTTTTATAATGAAAAGCCAAAGGGAATAAAGGCTACTTAACCTTTTCTGGACCGCCTTAGATCTCTTCATCCTCCACAAAACCTTTTCTAACCCATGCATCACAGGCTGGAAGCTTCCTGGGCTCCAATGGAGACTTTGCTGTCGTATAGTTTAAATGTTCTTTCAAAGAATTTCATATGGAGCTTCACTGCTGCACTGTGTGGTTTACATTACAGCCCCTGAACCTTGGAGTCTGGATCCCATGTAAGGTTTGTAACAGACTTCTAATGTCGATGAATTTAATTTGGCAGCTCTGAAGTTTCACTGATTCTCGTCTGTTTGGAGTCTTTAAAAATTAAAATACAAGAATACTAAAATGATGACATTAACGTTGCTAGCATAGAGGCCACTGTCTGTCTGTCTGTCTGTCTGTCTGTCTGTCTGTCTGTCTGTCTTCACACAGTGAAGGGATGCATTGGATATATGTTGCAGTGAAAAGTATGTTCTGATCCGTTCTGAGGTTCTGACTCTGCTGTTTTCAGTGCTGCTTTCTTTATTTTTAGGTGACTTCACTTTCGCGTATCAGTTTTTTGTGTGTGCTCCTTCTCTGCTCTTTTCTGTGTCAATGTCAAGTGCTTTTCGCCCACACTGTTTTTTAATTTGAGCACGTCAAGTCCATTCTTGACCTTGGTCTGAGTCTGTGTGGCAAAATAATGTGCAGCAGCGTTTTCAAAGCGTCTGACAGCATGGCGCCGCTTCAGACGTCACATAAGAACAAACATACGCTGAAAAGATAATAACGTCTTACTGTCTCCTGATCTAAATGTGGTTGCACCAGCCTTTGTTTGCACAGCTTCCAGTGTAACTGTCAGGCTTTAACCCTTATCTTTATCTAAATGTCATTTCTTTAGATCGTGTTTAACTTCCTGTGCTCTGAACACTGTTTACCTGCTCAGCACCGGCTGCAGCAGAGAGTTCTCTGCTCTACATGCATTTTAAAAGAGAAGAGCAGCCTGACAACTGCTCTCGGCTGTTGTAAAATCCCTGTGAAACGAGTTCTCGAGTGGCTCATTACTTAGCTATGTGTGTTAGTATTGGGAGAAGTGGTGTTGGCTTTGATTCAGACACTTGTTGGCATTCCTGGAGAATAGTGCAGAGTGCTAAGTCATGTTCATTTCACCAGCTGTGTCCAAATGATTTATGGCGGGAGGGGATAATGTGACGCTACAGAAATAGTGCTTGAGGGGGCGTTGGGGACGGCGTCTCAGCTGGACGAGGAACCCACCGTGGACTGACGACGTGGGTTTGAGATCAGCTCCGTCAGTCGATCGATACCGTCACTCCAGAGAAACTTGAGAGAACGGTGAACTCGCATCCCTCCCTCTGCCGCTCTGAGCTTCTCTGCGTCTCCATCTTCAATGTGTTTTAACTTCCTGCTTCTGTTTTTATTTTCCATATGTTCAAATCTCTGAATACACAGACCACGCAACCACGTTTACACTTGGAAAAGCAATTATTTTGTTTCTGTCTGTGTTAAATTATAAAACCATGTAATGGAAGTGCATTTGTCAAACACTCTGTGATGTAACCAGCTTAATTAAACGTACTAATGGCTCCATTTTGTTAAACAGAAAACAGCACTGGAGGTTATGTAATTATTCTGGAGGACGCCGACACGTGTTGATCTGGATGTAGTTCATGTTTTATCATTTCTGCCACAAACTTAGCTGCAGACCAGGCTGTAAACATGTTTGTTTCTGCTGTCTAACATGGGGACTTATGGGGACTGACTCACTTCTGCAGCCAGCCTCAGGTGGACGTTTGAGGAACTGCAGCTTTTACACAGGTTTTACTTCACAGCCATGAAGACTGTCGCTTAGTGTCGCTCTTAGATTTCACAAAGTCGTAATAAGTCATTAAGCACAGTGCAATGCTAATCATGTGTTTTAATCAGCATAACAAGGAAACACTGTTAATTATCAGGAATATTCCACTATTCCAAACCTCGGAGTGTTTATGATTCAGTGACATACTCATAATTACTTCATTCAATAAATTCAAATATATTGTTTCTGTCTTCTACTTCCTGTCGGGTAAAAAGGTGTAAACGCACCGTCAGGCATCATCTCGTCCATCTGAGCCTCCCGTCAGCGGTCAACTCGTTCAGTCAGGTGTGAGACGATATCGATCTCACACACACACACACACACACACACTGTGACCATCTGCTTCCACGTGTCAACAGTGTTAACTCATTCTGTGTCAATAAAGCCACTTGTCGATAAATATTCATTTCTCTGAGATCACTTCCTCCCCGTTCTCCGGGGTGGACTCGTCGTGTTTAATCTTTCATGCCGACTCCATAATTTACCTCCATCTCACCTCTGCTGCAGCCGGCTGTTTGCTTTAACACACACTCACACACGGTGAGGGCTTCTGGTTGGTACGGAAGCCCAGAAAGGAGGTTTGTTGTGTGTCAGTCATTTATTCATTTCGTTTGTTTGCCTGATGTATCTGAATCATCTGCAGGTCCCGCTCAGAGTTCACGCTGTCCTGACCTTTAAGCATTTCAGGTTTCTTTAAGTAAGAAACAAAAACGAGACACTGAGCCAGTGTTCATGTTCAGCTGACAAATCAGCCCAGTCCTTCACCTAAAGATCATCTGATCCAAATATATACAGCAAAGACTCCCGAACTCTGCTGCCCGCCCCGCCCGTGACCACCTCACCATCCTCCAGGACCTCCATCAGCTGCCTGGCCCACAACAGATGCAATCCAAAGTCCTTCTCCTACCTCCATGATCACCCCTTCACACAGTTCATGATCTGTCCACCCCCGTCTTTAAGTACAAGAACTGCCTCTGTTAAAACACATTCAAACAAAACTAGCTCCTGAGGCCAGTTTGATGAACAGAGCTCCCTCTTCCTCTCTGGTTACCCATGATTCAGTGCGTTGTGTGTGTGTGTGGTGGGAGGTTTGGTCTGTCAGCACAGATGACATACGGAGGGGGGTCATGATCAAGATGGTCGACATTATCCTGTCTGAGGGAGTGGGACGTAGGCAGGCAGAGAAGGTCAGCGTGTCGGCTGTGATGTGTTTTTCCTCGGGCCGCTTCGTTCTCTGAGTTTATTTGTGTCCAGCCCCGCTCAGGTGTCACCTGTCCTGTGTGAGCGTGCTGTTGGTCATTTCTCAGGAGAGAAGCTGCCACCTTCAAGAAAGTCTTCAGATGTTCAAGCAGCTGCATCTCAACTTCCAGCCCAGCAGACAGCGTTTCCTCGGTATTGTATTTTAATTTATGTTCCCTAATAGCATCTCGCCTTGTTCTGCAGCCTACACCTCTGTATTTACTGCTGCTGTGACCTAAATCTACCCTCAGGGATCAATACAGTTCATTTCATCCTTCCAGTGTGGGCTGGTCTTAGAACTGTGTCGGCTTCTTCGTCCTCCTCTGTCTGTCTGTCACCAGACAACAATGAAAACTCTGGAATGATTCACACTGGTAAGAGGAGGAAGGTCTTTCGTGACACTAACAGAAGGACTAGTTAAAGTAAAGCTGGACTGCTACTAGCAGGAGTGATGCTAGTTTACATGGTCCTCTAACAGGCGTCTGAGAACGAGGCTGCACAGCAGAACCTCATAGTTTGGGTCAGTGCTCGGTTCTTTCAACCATGACCACAACCTCTGTGTGACCTTCAGTCCAGTTGAATCTGGTTCCTTCTCGATCTGACCCGAACTATGAGATGTTATAAGATGTACTCTGCAAGTTAAACCTTGATCTGACTGGACCTTCTACGTTTAGTGTAACACAGATCAAACTGTGCAGGCAGAGCGGGGTGTTACTTATTTCCTTTGGTGTTTTTGCCCTGAGGAAAAAACCCAAAAGGAAGTTCTTAAGACTTTTATCCACAGCACACACACACACACACACAAACACACACACACACACACACACACAGTTATCTCCCTGTAGACCGGGGTTTAGGTGGTGGAAGCCTCTTTTGTGTCTCTGGCTGAACATTGGACAGATGTCACATTCACAGCCTCCCAGAGAGCTCATAACTCAACCTAAACACACCCACAACACACACACACACACACAGATGGAGAGACTCACAAACACGCACGTGCACTCAACAAATCAACCCCCACTTTGAAAAATGTTTTCAATATTGTAGTTGAGTTATTGATCAGCGCAGCTTTTAACATAATGTTTTAACCATTTATAACCCGAGACCTTTACAGCACACACGCACACACACACACACACACACACACACACACACTCACACACACACATACACACTCACACACACACACAGTTGGAGGTGCATCAGAGGAAACTAAGCTTGAAAACAGTCACACAGACACAGAGTTGGAGATGCATTGGAACGAATGCTAAACTAATTTAATGGAACACACACACACACACACACACACAGTTGGTAGTGCATCGACATGGCTACCTCCAGCAGTGAATGCTAGGCTAATGGAATGATGAATATCAGCTGTGTGACGCCGTGTATTCCAGGAAAATCAGCCCCCTCGGCAGCTATTTCCTCAGAGTCGGGTCAGTCATATTTCTTGCTAACTGCTCTGATGACAGCAGAGATTTTCTGAGCGGAAGCTGGGTCAACGATGATTAAAGTCATACTTCCACCTTCTGAGTCTGCTCTTGTATTTATTTGGTCAGATTAGTGGCTGAGTAAAGGTGCGAGTATGATGGGAAAAATCAGCGTCTCGGTCTGATTGAGTTTCAGCAGGTGTGTGAACTCAGGCCGGTGCTGGTCAGAATATCACAGCGTTTAACTGATCTTTGTAAATCTAAGACACAGCAGCAAAGTTGAGTTCATCGTCAGAGAAGCTGGTGAGTTGGGAAAGGCAAAGCTCTCGACTCACCAGTCAATCTGTTCCAAACCTCACCTGCAGTCACGAGCGTTGGGTGTTGACCAAAAGAATTAGATCACGCATGCAAGCAGCCAAGTTTACTTTGCTTCATGTCTGGGCTCAGGCTTGGAAACAGGGTGAGGACTTTAGAGCAGATTGCAGCTCCTTCATGTTCAAAGGAGCCAACTCCACCCGAACTGATCAGGACTGGACTCCTGGCTCCTCCCTGTGGAGGTTTTCCGGGCACATCCACCTGGGATGCGACCCAGAACATTGGTATTATAAATCCCATCTGGCCTGGGAACGACTTAGGACCCCCAAGAGGAGCTGAAGGACACGAAGGAAGAGAAGGACGCCTGGGCTACCATACTTAGCCTGCTGTTAGCAAAACTCTGACCAAAGGAAGCAGCAGAACCCGGACGGATGGAAGGATGGAGAACGTCGTGAGAACTCGATAATATAAATACAGATTTCTGTTTGTGCTTCTGCATCTTCATCTCTTGCTCTGTTGATCATGTTCCAGTCGCAGAAATAAACTGCTAAAGTTAAACCTGGCCAAGTTTGGAAACATGTTTGAATCCCCTAAAGACGTCCGTCCTGCCCGTCCACAGGACAAAGTCATGTTTTTACTTCTTCATTCATTCTTATTGGCACCGTGTGAAATGAGTTCAAATCCCACTTTGCTGTATGGAGAAGGGAACATGTTTCAAAGGACAGAAAAGTTTTTGTGGATTTTTCAAAACCACGTTTGGTTTCTGTTCATTTGGCTGCAGTCGCTTTGTGTAACACAGCCTGGATGCCAGAGTCTGGAATGTGAAGCGATGATTAACTGACAGCTACAAACTGGACTTTAAAGCACATTAAAGTGGATCACATTCAGGATGAATAAACCATGTGGGGACTCGTTGGAGGCTGTCCTGGTGAACCAGCTTCCCTTTCAGAAACAGGAGAATCGGGCGGCTGCCCTCTGGGTTCCTCCGGCTCTCCCGACAGCCTTGTATCACTTCCTCTCAGGACAAAACGACTTCCTCCTGCTCGGCGACCTTCTGGGTCACATGCTGAATGCCAACGAGCTCCCGTAACAAGAGGCCGTAACGACTGCCGCTAATTAGGATCCTTAACGAGGCAGCCCGTCGGCTGGCTGTCATTCCGCGTCGTTGCTGCGTGCCGGCCGTATGTTTGGCATGTTGAAGGCATGTCAGCAGGATACTGAACGGGGCCAGAGCTGCTGACAGGTCACATGACAAACACGCTAACCACATATCCTCTATTCATATAAACACTGTGTGACAAAATATTTACTGACAGTATTCAAATGATTTGGTCTGAATTTAAAGTTGTTGTTGTCTCTTTGTCCCGGCAGTTTCAGACTAATTAAAGGAATTCCAGATGAACCTGGCTGCGATTGGCTCCACTCACTAAAGAATGACTGAAATCCGTCCAATCAGCACTCAGCAGGTTTACCTCGTTTGAATTTGTGTTTGTGTCCTTCAGTTTGTTTCATTTCAGATCTGAAGTGAAGAACATCATTCTCACCGTGAGCCAGAAAACTAAAACTGAAATGACACATTCAGAATCCAAAAATCAAAATCCAGCGTGAAGGAAGGACGTCGTACGGTATCTGTGCCTCATCTGAAGCTCAGCGTGGTCACTGCTCGCCTCTGACACCTCCCGGACGTTGATCCGGTCAACTCAGCATCAAGCTCGCCCAGAGCAAGTCAAAACCAACGTCAAGTAGGAATTATTGAGATAATCCTGAGGGTGCATCAGCCCGATGTGGGCTCAAACACTTAAAGCAGGCAGATAAATCAAATGAACCCCTGCAGAAACACTCCTCGCCCTCAGCATCGAGGCCTTTGTTTTGCTCTGTAAACCTCCTCCTCAGGCAGGCGGCGTTCCCCGGCCTCAGACGGCGCATGCAGACACATGAAGCGCACAGTGCGGCCGAGCAGATGCTGCAGACCGCCTGGCTGAGCCAACACGTGGCATGATGCAGCGATATGCAGAAATACTGGAGGCAGCCTCAGTGTGTCAGGACCGTCGGGTTCATCTCCAGAACTTCAGGAAACTCAAACAAAACAGAACAGGAGACCAGCTTCTGTCGGCTGGACGCGATGACATCAACAGAAAAGTCCCTCGTCCTCGTCCTCGGGGAGGGCAGAATAAATCCCCCTCCCAAACAGAGCACGCTCAACATGAGCAGTGTCAGGCTGAATAATGGAGGACAAACAAAATGGCAGTTCAGTCTGATCATCTCTAAGCTGATGGAGGAACCTGTGATGTCCTGTCCAACGACACACATTAAAACTAAAAGCACCAGTTTGTGACGCTCATCTTGGACCAAATGTTCCCGAAACAGGCGAGCGGCGCTCGGGTAATAAAGAGGCTGTGAGTCTGTGTGCAGCTGGTTGTGTGAGTCGCAGTATGTCAGTGTGTGTGTGTCACAGCGGGTTAGCTCTGTGACCTTCGCCCTCGGGCCCGGCGAATCAGCATCATGCGTGAGCAGAGCAGCTTCAGCACAGGAAGCAAACAACATGATCAAGATCACTGTCATGACTGCTCGCTCGCTCGCTCGCTCTCTGTCGGCTGCGAACTCTGTTGACTCACTTTGACTCTGCAGAGGAAATATTTCACGTCTCATGAAGAAGGTGAACGTCATTAAAGTGAGAAGAGTCCAACTTTTCTCGTAGAAGTACGTAACGCTTTACGGCACTAAGTCACACACACCAACTATTTCACTGATTCTGGTGAAACTGGATCAGATTTTATGGAGAAAATGTTTCCTGGTTTTCCCTCTGATTATGTTAGCTGCTGTTAGCTGCACATGATGGCAGAGGAGCAGAGAGTGAAGAGGACGCTGACGGAGGAAGCTAAGAAGAGAAAAGGAGAGAGTGAGCGAGCAAGAAGCCGCCGGACAAGAGTAAATCTGGGACTGACTTTTAGTGGTTGGTGAGAGCTTGGTGAAATAAAAGGCTGAAAGACAGACGCCGAGCTGGGCTGACTGCTGCTGGACTAGTCAGTGATATTAGCTGCTGCTGCTGGATCATCGTTTTGATGTAGTGATGTAATGAATAAGTTGCAGCGTTGCTTTACAATGGACTGACAGACTTCTTTATCTAAGACCGTCTTTGTCTTCTTTCCTCTCCACAGATTATAAGATGCTCCATCCATCTCGTCTCTCTTTCCGCTCGCTCTTGTTTCTTTTTTATCTCTGCTTTCTTCTTCTTCTTTCCTATCTCTTCACATGCCGTTATCTCTCTGTTATTGCATTCTCCTGTGCCCTCGCTCCATCTTCCTATCTTCTGTTTTCCCTCTCTCCCTCCTTCTCTCCGTCCTGTCTCTTCTAATAGCCCTCTGTCCGTCTGCTTTCCCATTTATCTCCTTCCTTCTGTCCTTATCTTCTCTTTCTCCATCCCCCTTCTGCTTCACCCCTTCTGAACCTCTTCTCTGCTTTCTCTTCTTCTGACTCTCCCCGTAGCATGTTTCCTTCCTTTGTTAGCCCGCTGGCTGAGTGTTTGAATCTGCAGACATGTTTCACATGGCACGGTCAGCTAGCTTCAGGCTTTCCCCAGAGGTCCAGCTACAGTCTCACACACACATGCATGTTACTGTCACAGCTGCGTGAGCGCCGTGCTCTCAGCGTGGACGCTCAGCACAGACTCCTCCTGACATGTCACACGTCAAGATTCAGGGAGATGATGAGACACAACAACAGGAAGAGGCAGGCTGAAGTTTTGTGAGCTGAAGCGGCCACAGAGCTGCTTTCACTCTTTAGTAGAAAACAGTCTGAACAGAAGCCTGAATGTTGTTCCATCGTGCCGTGTGTATCGTGGTTATCGAAGGATTTAAGTGACAAGCCACCGTGTCAGATGAGTGACAGGAAAATAAAGAGACAGTGATGTTTTCGCCTCTTCCTCCCTGACGAGCTTTTCACACTGTTTCTTCGCTCTGAGCTCATCTAAACCTCGGGCCACAGACAGCCCGGAGACATCTGTCTTGAAATTGTTTCACACTTATAGATATTTACAAAAGGCTGATGGGAGATCTGGGGGTTAGTTCAGGGTCTTATCACAGAGCTGATGGATGCTGGCAGTGTGAAACCCCTGGAGACGTAGTTTCTGGTACGGTTTTAAAAAGACGTCGTGTTCTGGTTGGTTTCAGGTGTTTGGGTCAGAACTAAATTTCAGGGCACACAGAGAGGATGAAAACAGGTCAGAGCTGAGACTTTATAAATACTCAGGTGTTTAGTCTAAAGGCCTTCAGCTAAATGATGTCGGGCTTTTTCATAGACTGTAAAAATAAAAATAGCCCGATGGAGACACTGTCATTAAAGTCACAGTCAGACTCCATGGACAGCTGACGAAATGGATCATAACGAACCACACACACACACACACACACACACTTCATTATTCTGTGCATTATTCTTTGTCAACACCGGGTACCTGCATTACCCACAATGCAACTCGACCACCAACAGCCTGGTCTGAGCAGCTCCTCAGCCATGAGGTCTCAGGTCTAAATCACACCAGCAGACTGATCCTTCAGGGAGCTCCACCCTCAACTTGAAGGCATCTCAAGCTCATACATCCACCTCCACCTCCAGCTCTTCCCAGCTTTTGACACCCAAACATGAGGAGAAAGTGTCCACTCACCCTGCGTCGCTGCCGTTCCCACAGATCAGGGCGTCCTTGGCTCCCTCCACCTTGTAGTAGTTGTCTAGAAGAAGAAATGAAAATTCCACTTTAGGTTCTGAATCTCTCACTTATTTTATTAGACCTTTCCTCGTGCATGACTGACATCACCTTTTGTAGCACCTATTAGGGTGGAACGCTTTACATTTTAATATTCATTAGTTAATGTAAGACCCAGCATGCACAGGCGAGCAGGACCTGACAAAATGGTGAAAATTAAAAAGGTAACATAAACCTTGTTAGCACACGTTAATGAACAAATGTGACCTTGTCGTTCGGCTCAGTAAAAACACTGAATCAAAAGAAAAATCTCTGGACGAGTGAAGATCCATCCATCCAGTTTCTTCACGGTCACGGTGGTAGCAACGTCCTCCAGCTCCTCCTGGAGGATCCCAAGGCATTCCCAGCCTAGATGGGCTGTATAGTCCCTCCAGCAAGTTCTGGGTCTGCCCTGAGGTCTCCTCCCAGCCTGGAGCACCTCCAGAGGAAGACGCCCAGCGGGCATCCTGATCAGATGTTGAACCCGATGGAGGAAGCTCATTTCAGCTGCTTGTAAAACCCACTACCCAAAGCTCATGACCAAGGTGAGAGTTGGAACGTAGATGGACGAGTACAATGTCTGCAATGCTGTGCACCAACCTGCCAGGCCATCGAGAGATTCTTCGTCATCTACTGTTCAACAAGCCTGAACAATGTTAAACTTGTACATCTCTGGGTGTTTCCGGTAAGTCCAGGTAACTTCCTGTCCTTTCTCTGACCCAACACGAAGTCTGTGTTCAGCTTTCCATCTGTTACTGCAAGATCAATAAACTCGTCAAAGTCAGCTCGTGTGTGTTGGCTGGTTTGGAAAGCATCTGAGGCCATCAAACCGAAACAATTACGGGACCCACGGACAGCTGAGCTTTTATTCAACGCTTCAATATGACCACAAGCCATTCCAAAGTCCGCTGATACACTTTACTGTAATCACATGAGGTACTTCAGGTCCTCCTCCGGCACAAACACACCCAAGCATCAGACACAACAAGTTCAGAAGCTTTTAATGGACGCGAGCAGGAAGAAAACAAGTGCCACTTAACTTCTGCTGCGGTTTGAGGATGCAGTATATATTCCTGAGGATGGGAATAAATTTATTTAACCAGCCCTGCAACCAAGAGAAGAGGAACTGCCAGATCAGCTGTTTAGTGCAGACGCAGTACGCACCAACTGTCAAATCCTTAAAAAGCTGGATCCATGTCTGCTTCCCCAAACTAGGTGGGCACCGATTACTCGACTACATGCAAACCCCACTTCAGATATCTGATCTATCCCTTCTGATTAAAGCCTGGACAATCAACTGAGATCAGCTTCTAAACGTCTGGTCTTATGTGTTCTGGTGCTTTGTTTGATGGTTTACCAGAAGTCCGACATGCTTGCATGATTAAATCCCATCCGACAGCTCAGAACACAGCAGCATCCATCACAGAAAACCGCTGCGACCACTCGAGTCACTTGACAAGTCAAAGTAAATTCATCGTCTGTCAACAGTGGCCGCACCTGCTGCTGCGGTCCTGCTCGACGTCCACAAAAAATACTTCTAATATTATTGTCATCATTTCTGCATCAGTCAAATCATGATCATGGTGGGAACTGTTGTGGATAATATGAAGAGGACAGACATAAAGGATGTGGTGCTGCTTTCAGGAGAGGACTTCTGTGATCATCAGTGACTGAATGATGGACGTTAAGAAGAGCCAGCTCGTGAAGAAATGTATTTAAAGTTACCGATGCAGGACGTAATGAGCGCTGTGACAGCCGGCCACCTGTTACTGACTTTACTGGTCTCACACTGTGAAACACATCACCTCCTATTTGTGAAACATCAGCAGCAGAATTTGTATTTTTTATTGTGAAGCTGTTCCTGTCTCTTACATAACACAGAGCCTGACAGATGGGGGTCTCTGTTTCTGCAGCACGAGGAACTTTTGAACAGAAACACTGACCTTAAATGCTAGCCTGACATTTTCATCCATTTGCCTTACGGGAACATCTACTCAGGGTACTTATCTTTTATTCAACACACAATTTAGACCACGTGCATTTAACTCCAGCCATTATGACTGATTACACAGCATTCCAACAGGAACATATTAAAATGGGCATCATGTTCTTATCGCACTTCTCTAAACGAAACAGAAGAAGCTGCTGCACCCAGTCAAACCTCAGCGTGTCAGAGAGAAACAAAGAATCTCAACAACCACAGCCGTCTTCTTTTCTTCACTGTGGCTGCATGCGTGCAAAGTTTTCCCCTTTGACAAACAGAACATTCATTTATCGAGTCACGAACACGAACTTCCCCAGTGTTTCTGTTCACGAGCTCAAAGTAACATGAAGCCTCAAAAAACAGATACCAGCAGTCAGCTGACGCGTCAGTCGTCCCCCCAAATAAATGCTAATTAGCTCACAGACTGACGTTTAATAAAGTTTTGTTTTTTTCCAGAGCGACCCCCGTCTGAGACAATTTTACAGAGCTGCAGAAACTTGGAAAATTGTCTCTACAGGATATCGAGAGATATCGTTTCATTTCATTTCTTTTTAAAATCAAGAGCAGCAAATTACTCTGACAAGCTTAAACACACCTCCACCCTCCGCCAGCAGAGATATATTTACATGATGGAAACCTGCAGGTATGTCAAACACACTGCTAATCTTCATAAATTAAAGGACAGATATTGATAAATGTTTAATTAATGTCTTGAAATTCCCGTTTTAGAAGCAGAACTAAATTATCTGTCGTGGTTGTCGTCATTTAAAGTTGTGTCTGTTGACCCGTGAGGGACGATTAAAGGTCCACTCACGGCTCCATCACAGGATGGAGCTTCAGGAATAATTACTGACAGAGTTCAAGATTCTGAGACTTGTTGAAGAGCTTCAGAAAAGATTTGACCTTGACTAAGGATGATTCTGACCTCCACGTCGGGAGGTCCACGCCGTCCTCTGCGTGGGTTTAATTAGCCAGCAAGTGTTTGACAAAGGTCCGATGTTCACAATGTTCCAGATTTATATCAAAATACTTTTTGTTTCTCTTCCTGTAAAAACATTTCCAAGCAGCTCTCAGTGTCATGCCACCGACTTTAAGATGTTAACTCTGAATTTACTCAAAGGAAAGTTTTAAGGGGAAATCAGGCTGCAGGTGTGAGCAGGGCCATGATCTGCATGATGAACTGATTCATTCTGAAGAATGAACCCACCGTCAGTCACGAACATCAGCCTGCTGCTCAGCAAAAGGGAAACGGACTGAACATGATGTCTGCTGATATTAATTTATTGAACCCTCCGTCAAGAAGCGCCGAGGACGACTGCAGCTGTCGGCCGACTCTGACCAGACAGAACAAACACGGCATGATGGGAAATGTTTAGCATGGAGAACATCCACCATTGATCGCTGTTTTCAGATCAGCAGAACGAGTTTTAGCGCCACAGCTCAGCTCTCAGGTTTCACGGCAGCTTTTAGAGGTCGATACGGGAGCCTGCAGGGGACATTTGTTTGATGTGATGGATGGCAAAGCAAACTGGAAATGAATAAATAGAAGGTACATTAGAAAGAAGCAGCACGTCCCGACAGACCCCATTACTATGAGCTCCGTCCTCTTTATTTTGGTCGGGGCAAGACTTTGTGAACAACTGCAAACAGCCACCATCCAGAACATCAGTCAGAGATTCAGACGGCAACAAAACCAGCGCTGGACGTCCGTGACCTCCGACCCCTCAGGCAGCAGCAACTACAGATCAACAACACCCGGACACACCGCAGACTGCTCTGACCTGAGCTCGTCTGAGCCGGACTGACCGGTCCACTTTTAAAAACGACTTCTTTGGATCGAGTCTGTAGCTCTAAATGTGTTTGCAGGGATGAAAAGATGATAAAGTCATAACGGTTATTTGGAGTTTGTCTTGTGCGGTCATTTATCAAAGAGTCAAAGGGCGTCACGGGACAAAGGGAAGAAAGGCTTCACACGAGTCGCCATCACGCAGCTCGGTTTGTTCAGATTTCAAGTCTTTGTTTGTCTGCAGCTTCAAAGAGAAGCAGGACAGATTCAGATCCAGTGATCCTTTACGGGAGCTGTGTGTATTTACAGTACGTCCTCTCTGTAATGAAGCTTTCATATTATAAAGGCTGTATTTATAGAAAACAGGAGCCACGCCCGTGCAGCAGTTCATACAGAAACACCAACAATGTGTGTGTGTGTGTTGTAAACGTCAGGCTGCAGGTGAAGATTCGTCTTCCTGATCGTTGGTGACACATTTTGGTCACAAGAAAAAAAGAAAAGTTGACGTGCAGTTCAGGTTTCATCTGACAGCAGCGTTAAGCGTTTCCTCAACCCTGACCTCGACCTGTGTGTGTGTGTGTGTGGACTGTGCTTATATATACTACGTGTGTATAAGTATGTCCACATAACATATATTATGTTCCCTGGTCAACATGCCTGACATGTCAAATTGTGTATATACCAGCTGACCTCGCATGACCTCTCTGTGCGTGTGTGTGTGTGTGTCATGTCTTGTATGTGCTGTGTTCCTGGTAAACTGCCCAGATGAACTGCCTGGACACACATCACACCCCTGACAACGTGCGTGTGTGTGCGCGCACGCGTGCGTGAGTCTTTATTGACGTCAGTTGTAACCACGGTGC
This sequence comes from Nibea coibor, assembly GCA_023373845.1. Taxonomy (NCBI): domain Eukaryota; kingdom Metazoa; phylum Chordata; class Actinopteri; family Sciaenidae; genus Nibea; species Nibea coibor. Next base: position 1,054,191 of record CM041736.1, on the reverse strand, counting down.
CAACATGGCATTGTCCAGTCCATTTAGGAAACAGCAGTCACCACTGCAGCATGACACACTCTGCACAGAACATACTGGAAGCCCGTCTGGTTCTGCTGTCAGCGGCTCGCCTCAAGAACATGAAACAAGATCAGCCACCGTTTATTTCAATAAAAGATTCATCCAAACAAGTAATGAAATATCAACGCTGGAATTACTACTGTGTGTTCACATTATGACTCATTCATAGAGAGCAGCCGTCCTCCCTGAAGCAGGAGGAGTTTATGTCCAATGTGCAGCAGTGAAGCCTTCACCTGAAATCTAACAAAGCCAGGCTGAGCTATTCTGATCTCAACAACTTCATTTCTTAAATGCAACACACTGAAATCAGCATCATGACACCTGCAGCAGTTTACAGAGTTTGGTTCTCACCCTCGTCGTTGATGAACTCCTTCAGGGAGGCCCAGGTCTTGTTGTTGCAGTAGAAGGAGGTGTTGGCCGGCAGGCTGCTGTTGACGCAGTGCGCCGTGCTGCGGACGCATTTCTGCCGCAGGTTTCCCATGAAGAGCTGCAGGCCGATGAGGGCGAAGACGCTCAGACAGAAGACGGTGAGGATCATCACGTCGGCAAGCTTCTTCACGGACTGGATCAGAGCGCCCACGATGGTCTTCAATCCTGCCAGACCGCCAGGGACGCAAGCACGCAGACAGGATTAATATTTAGGTGAATGCTACTGCGGCCACGAACCCTCATTTGGACCAATTACAGCCAGAGGTAACTTAAACAATTCAAACTAAGAAGAACAAAAGACTAGTTTAAATACACGATACTCAAGATCCATAAAGATGGCAGCCAGCTCCACCGAACGTCTCCATCCAATGTTACAGCAAAATCTTAAATACATTTAAAACTCAAAGACAGTTTTTAGTTTTAGTTGTTTTAAAGTGAAAAGACTCCTGGAGCCAAACTACAGAGCCGCCATCTTTGTGCACCGCAGTAACAGAGGAAACATAACTCTGCTGTCAGGTGGAAGCTCACGCATCCCCACACGTCCTCTCATTTATATAAAGACGCTTTTAAATTGAAAGTTTTCATCTGACAGCAGCTTTAAGTTTTTTTGTGTCACTGTGGGAAAAAGTCATCACGACAAAATGAAGCAAAACCCCGTGAACATTCAAATAAACACACACACACACACACACACACACATATATACATATATGGTAACAGCAGGAACAAAACACAGTGAGAACACAAAGGGTGCAGACAAGTTGACTGTCGTCAGCCTGTTTCTGTTGGTTCGTTTCGTTTGAGTTGATTCATCAGAAACAGACGCATGAACGCGGCTGTGAGCTAATGAATGACCAGCGTGACTCATGCTGCCTCACACGGCGTCATATAGTTATAACATGTATTAGACGTGTTATAACAAGGCCGGTACCATGACATGAATGTGGTTAAGTTACATGTTACCATAGGACTGCATGCTAACATGCACAGTGGAATCATGCAGAGGCTAGTCAGCGACGCTAACGTTTGTCTCACCGTGGAACTGAAGCTAATGTGAACTTGATATTTTGAGTATTTCTATAACTGCACTCGTAACGGTCAAAGCGTATGAAGAGCTGCACACGTCTCGCTTCGACGCCTCCTGGTGTATTTCTGTTGGCAATGACGTCCTCACAGTTCATACTGAAAAAACTGAGACCGCCAGCAACCAAGCACAGCTGCTGGAGCTGAAGTAGCTGTGACCGTACCTCAGTACCTGAGCTGGACATGTGTGTGATATTCATACTGTGGCAGCAGCTGTACGCACTAATGCTCCCCTGGTTGAAACATGAAAATCGTCATTTCCGTTAAGGCCGTACTTGAATTCAGACGCTAACCTGCTGTTCGACAGCAGTCAGTGCATAATGTACAGAGACGACTACAACAGAGACATCTCAGCTTTGGAGAGGTCCATTGGATTTCTTCATTGACCTGAGCTGGAGTGACTTGACTTCCCGCCTGTGTAAAGTCGCTGCTGGCTAAGCCTCTGATGTCCACTCACAACCAGTTATCAGGAAGACTTGGGTGCGTCTTTCTGCATACCACCTGTGTGTTTGTCACACGGAGGTGCTACAGTGTTTAGCAGGTAGTATGCAGGACGAGCTTTCGAACACAGCCACTGATTAAGTGCTTCCAGCCTGGAGGGGTGCGTTTGATATTCGCTGCCCTGCGTTTGCTTCCTCACCTGGGATGACAGAGATGGTTTTGAGCGCTCGCAGCACCCTGAACGTCCTTAAGGCTGACACATTACCCAGGTCCACAAACTCAGTCACATATCTGCAACAAGCCGGGAGACAGAAGCACAAGAACTGACACACACAGAAGGGTATGACCACACTGAGCAACAACGAGACGACACAGAGGGATAGAGGAAAGGAGATACAGAGAGAGAGAGAGAGAGATACAGTAGAGACAGGCCAGGTGGAGATTCAAGCCAGAGATGTCGACTATTAAGACGGGGAAGCCAGGCGGTGGAAGCTGCTCACGTGGACGTAAACTGGAGACAAACTCAATTCTTGAGTTCACTTTTTACTGTATCTCTAACAAACAAGAGCAAGGTGACCCAATGACCAGTTTACCTGCCTCATAGCAACAGTAACTAGGGGAGGTGCTTAGGACCAGGTTGGCCTGGTAGTCAAACGTCTCCAGCTCAGGATCACGTGTTCAGCTGTTACATATCTGACTTTCCCGTCTTCACCGTCTCTTCAGGTCAGATCAGGTGATTACACCTGTGAGCGGGAAGTGGGCGGGGGCTGGTGCTGCGAGACACGGCAGACATGGGACGAACAAGAGAGGACGTTCACGACGACGTAACGATGACGAGAGCTTGTTTGTTTGTTTTCTGTCCCGTGTGTCGCCCCCTGGTGGTGCTCAGGCCTTACCTGGGATGACTGAGATAGTTTTCAGGGCTCTCAGCACTCTAAAGGTTCTCAGCGCCTGCAGGTTCCCTACTTTGATAAACTCTGTTAACAGCCTGTGGGGGGCAGTGTGGTGGTTGTCAACATACAACAAAAGAAGAAGAAAACATAAGAAAGTCTGAAAATACTGTGGTGAATTTATAAAGTAGAGAGCCAAACTGTGCACCAAGTACAGGAGAAGTATCAACAGAGAGCGCTGCTATCGGCTGCTATGATACAATCAGGGAGACATACTGTTACTTTATACAATAAGTCATGCAGATTACACACCACGACATCCTACTGCAGCTTTAATGAGATTAAAGGTCTTTCTTCAACCCAACGACCCGACGGATGTTGTTGCATATGTTTGTGGTTACAGCTCAGAATGAACTGTTTCATGTTGGACTGCATCACTGAATCATCACAGTAATGACTGCAGTTTAATCAATGTCATTTTTTATTTTCTAATTCTCTCAGATTATTTTGGTGTCCATTGATCATCATTGATAAGATGAGCTTGTTCTTCTCGGGTTTGTTTGGTTCCTGTATGTTCTGGCACATCCAACATGCCTGTAACGTGATATGAGGTGACGCCTTCGTGTTGAACACTGACAGGTTTGAACGCAGCCCGGCTTCTGTCGCCTTCAAATCGAGGCCGTGAAGAGCTGGAAAGTGGCGCCGGGCGACGGCGGCCATTTTGGCCCCCCCACCGGTTCAGATCTAGTCACCTGATCCCAGGCTGTTAACTGCCCGCCATTACGGCTCATATTTCACCGGCGTTGACCGGCAGGCTGATTGAATTACAGTGGAGGCGGGTGGGAACAGGCCGTTTAGATGCAGGTTAGAGATGACCGGCAGACAGCAGAGACGCCTCACACCGGAGAGGCCAGAGTGTGTTACAGATCAGCTAATATGTGTGCTTCTTCTCCGTGTGCTGTTTGTTCTATGAGGTCAGGCCTTCCTCACCAAACTCATCACACCACGTCTTTATGGACACTTTGTGCACCGGGGCAGAAAGTCGCCTCAAAGTTGGAAGCATTGTCCGACATGTCTCGGTATGTTGGAGCATTAACGCAGACTCCCCTGACAGCGTCAGAGCTCTGTCTGAGCACAGCGCCCTCTGTCTGTGCTCGGCTGGCGCTCTCGATTAGGGTCTCATATGTTTTATGGAAATAATCAGATGCTGTTTAATTAACGTGGTGATTATTTATCTGAGAGAACTTATAAAATGTTGCTTCTTTTATTGCTGTGAAAATGGCTGACAAGTCTGCTGCTGCTGGTCTGCTGATGGCAGCCATTAACATGTCATTACACCAGCAATATCAGTAACACAGGGGCGGACTGAGTGTGTGTGTGTGTGTGTGTGTGCGTGTGTGTGTGTTTGGGGGGGGAGGGTGATGGACTCTGTTACCATGGGAATCCTGACTCGGTGGGAGGGGAGGGGAGCATCAATCAGACACTCAGTGTGTTAGTGTGCATTTAGTGTGTGTGTGTGTGTGTGTATGTGTGTGTGTGTGTGTCTATTTACCAACCATCACTCTGGTTTTAATAAAGCCCGGGCACAGAGGGGTGATGTGTCAGGGGCGGGGTGTGTGTGTGTGTTTTCAGATGTAAAAGATGTGTGTGTGTGTGTGTGTGTCCGTGCACTATCATGTTTTTGTACGACCACACATTCACTTAACATGTTCTTTATCCTTGGTGTGTGTGTGTGTGTGTGTGTGTGTGTGTGTGTGTGAAGAGGTGACTTATGTGTCCCTGTCCTGCTAAAGATCCATCTGACCGCAGGACGGCCCTCGGTTCAAGGACACACACCTACTGACATTGTGTGTGTTTGTTTGTGTGCGTGTGTGTGTGTGTGTGTGTGTGTGTGTGTGTGTGTGTGTGGTGGGACATGAAGGAAGGAGCAGGTGGAATATTCAAAGCTTGAAAACCGTGTAGTTTACTTGTTAAGTTTTAGGACTCCGTTTCCCATGATGCATTGTTACAGCCCTGAAGAGAGCAATAGGAGTTTTCAGTCGGTGTAATAATTAAGATCAGAGCAGCTGCTGTCGCCCTGGTGACTGTTTTTAAGGAGAAGTTGAAGTTTCCTGAACATTTTGACTTTTAGGTGAATTATAATTATTCTCATATTCAAACATTCTTTGATTTTTAGAGACTTAGAGACCCCGATGGAAAAGGAGCCCGCAGCTCGCTAGAAAAAAGATAAATCAGTCATTTGTGAGCTAAATTTACTTACTTCCTTCTCTCAATTTAGTAATTAATACTCTCAAATGAGTGAATAATTGGTGTTCGTGAGCTACTAAATCAATCCCCCCAATTACTTCATTTAGTCCGTCAAATTAACAGCTTCATTCATTTGTCTGTATTGTCTCTCCGCAGTCTCACTGCAGGCCGCTTAAATTTGATAGATTTATCTCATTAACATCACACATGTTCCGTGGACGTTAAGCTAATGACTTCATGAGATCTGCAGTATCGTCGAGCTTTTATGGCACAAAGAAGAAATCTTCATCATCAGAGATCATGTTCAAGGAAAGTCGGAAACAACGTAAAGTTCCATGAGGTCGTTTGAAGGGACTCTGTGTTTGTGGAGAACGCTCTGAAGATGTGAGCCGACATTTAAATGATCTCATGTCTCCGGCCTCTGTGACGGACGCCGGGGGGGTGATAGTGTTTGTACCACACGGAGCTGGTGTCGTGCCAGAACAGGAGCCAGCGGTAAACGTAACCGTGCTCAGCAGCCTCAGTTTAACTGAGTGAGAAGTCAGGTTGCCGGTCTTAAAGAGGAACAGATCTGTGAATGCAGACAGCATGTAAAGTACATCACCAGCAGATTAAGAGCTAACTGTTTTAATGGTGAATTTGTCCTTTACATAAAGACATTTTTCCTCTGAGGGATTTGGCGGCAGGTCGTCAGGGTCCCATTATGTAACTCTGCAGACACGGCGTCCCACCATCTGGGGGCACCTTCATCAAGACGCTTCAATTTGCCGGCCGGCCGAGGTGGAGGTGACACCGCTTCATTACACCTCGCGCTAACCTCGAAGCCGAGCCTCGGGGTCAACTATTGATCCGATCGGTTCATTCTGATCGTTTATCTTCCCGCCGGCGTCCCTCGCTGCACGCCTCCCGCTCTACAGCTCTCTGATTGATCGCCGCCTGATCGCTAACCAAACCAAACCGCAGCGATTTTCCATCAGTCAGTCAATTACTGAAGTGGACAGGTCACGCTCTTTTTCTTTCTGAAACAAAACGACAGGCTGCCGCTTGCAGAGGGCGTCACTGATGGCGTTCAGAGGAAAACGAGCCTCAGAGCTGCTGTTCGGGTCTTTTTCCTGCCCTGAATTGACGGTTTGACAGTCATCTCTGTGCGCACAGAGTTTAAGGAGCCTCAGGCTTTTCAAACCTGTAATTTGGAAAATGCATGGGTGTCACTGAGAAAACCACTTTTCTCTTTTCTCGACAAAAACACTAAATAAAGTCATCTCATTCATCGGGTGGATCATCCAGCCAGCAAATTATTCACTTGTCCCATTTCAGACCTGCTGTCTTGGTTTATTATTTCCTGTTTCCACATATTCAGATCTGCCTGATCACTGATCTGTAACAAGCCGCTCGCTTTTTATTTTTATATTCCTCACAACAGTTTTCCCGATCGAGTACAGTGACGTCTAATATTTAAGTTTACATGAACATTTTAACAGATGTCTAATTAAAGATCAGACGTCCTCAGACGTCTACTGATCCACAATATGAAGCGTTAATAAAAGCTGCAGATTGATTTTAAGGGTTGGCAGATTTGAGCTCATTTTGGAGGAAAGAGGAAACATTTGTCTTCATCGTTGCCTCCGTCCAGCTGACAGAAAGCCCCCGAGGAGGTGTGTTTGTAAAGGAGGGTCAAACATCCACCAACCCCCCAGATCCCTCCGACCACACAGGGCAGGCTCCAGTGTTTAATTCAAGGAGAGCCGAGGTCAGACACTGAGACTGCGAGAGTCCAGAGGGTTCAAATCCCTCCGAGGTCACAGCCCCGTCGGTGCTTTAACTCCCATATTCAGTTTTTATGATGTATGTTCATTATGCTTCATACTGCGACTTTGAAACATCCATTATTATCTGTGATTAAACATGTTCTGTAAACTCTTTCACAGATAATAAATTATTCTGTTTTTTAATGTTTCTCTGCAGAATTACAGAAGTTTTTAGTTATTTCTCATGTCCGAACAGATAAAAGTGTCAGAGCATCTTCCTGATCAGAGGTCGCAGGTTTTTGGTTTTTGTCATTTGACCGTTTTTCTCTTTTTTCTGATTTTTCAGTGTATAAATAAAGTTTGGCTGAAAGTTAGTGCAGTAAAAGTACAAACGCCTCCAAACTTTACTGAAGTACAGTACAGGGTAAATGTACTTTCCACCGCTGCGGCTCCACGTCACAGCCCAGACTTATTTTTAACCGTCTGCTGATTAAGTTTATTAATGATATACGATGCTGCAGCCCGAAGTTTGTTTCTTCTTTCCTTTGTGGTCCGAGCGTTTGGACTGACAGCAGCGTGTGAGTTCCTCCTTACTTTGCAAATGTGTCTGAATTTAACAAATACGCTTCTGCTTAGCTGTTGAACTGACGTAAAACCATAACTTTTAGACTTTGTGTACCTAAACTGCAGAGACAGGCTCGTATTGGTCTTTATTTTTAATTCCACAGCAGCTCTAATCCCATCAGTTCAACACAGTCGTGTCACACTCAAAGTTCTGCTTCACATTTATTTTCCTGCATGGATGTTTCACAATAAAAGTCCTGCAGTTGCATCCTGTGGGCTTTTATTGTGAAATTTGCAGGAAGTGTTGGTTGTTGTGTAGCATGACGCTAAATAAAGCCAAGGCATGTTTCAGACGTTTGTGTGGTTATATGTTAACAGTGCTAAACAGATATCTGCACTGAATACATAACCATGTGTTCAGGTCCGGTTCTGGTCCGGTTCTGGTGTATAACGTGTCTCTGCATGTGTGTGTACGGTAAGTAAGGACATTGTGTTTGTGTTTGACTCACGCCATGACGATTACGCTGAAGTCGAGCCAGTTCCAGGGGTCCCTCAGGAAGGTGAAGGGCCCCACGCAGAAACCCCTCGCCAAGATCTTTATGAGAGACTCGAACGTGTAGATACCTGTGAAGGTATACCTGAGAGACAGACGGAGAAATAAGGCAAGGACATGAGGAAGAGAGGAAGAGAGGTGAAGGAAGGAGGAAGGATGAATATTCATAAAACCAGCAGAGCCAAACACTCTTCAAGTTCGAAGCCCACCAGATGTCAGGTCACCGTTCAGACAGACCGGAGGGAGCCGGCCGTGTCAGTTTAGATTTCTTTTCTTTTAAAATTCTCAGACCAGCGCTGAGCTCCAGTCGGGATAAACTTTGGAGCGTTCCCACCGTCAAAGACCAGAAATAGACTTTGATTTCAGTTTCTGCTTCCTCCCACCTGCCTCACCAGCTCCTTCCTCTTGACTGGATGTCATTGGACCACCGTGGCTCCGCTGCATTCAGCAGCAGTTAGACGGTCGGTGGGAATCCCCCAACCCCCCATTGACTGAAGGATACAAAGACAGACAGACAGACAGACAGACAGACAGGTGTACAGGTGTACTTACTCCAGGTATTTGGCCCAGTACGCCGGCTCGGACATGGCCATGAAGCAACAGTTGGTCAGGATGGTGCACATGATGAACAAACTGAATAATGTGAGCAGGTTAAGGAAACACACGTCACGGTTACACCTGCAGCTACAGCACATGAGGAAACTCACACTGCATCCATCCACCCCGAGCACGGACGCAGAGAGACCGAGAGGTTTAACCTGCATGAAGTGAAACAGTTCAGTGGTGGAGCTGAGCAACGAAGACACAAAGCGCCAAAAAGAGAATTAGACGAGTCAGTTTAGTGAACTTCTCTGTGATTCAGGCTCTTAGTCACCGCGGACGAGCACCAGCTGAAAGTGCAGAGTGTCAGCTAAACACCTGAAAGGTAAGATCGTGATTTTACATGTGCTTTTAAATACCTTTCAGTGATTTCCCATTAGGGCTAAATAAAGACGAAGTGAACTGAAAGGCTGCGCCAAGTTAGCATGTGTGTTTCACCGCCGCCCCCTCCGATGCCTGCCACTTTCAATACAGCAAATTAATATGCCATTAACAGCAGCGATGGGAGAACCGGGCCCACTCCTGTCTAATCATCATATAATGGGGAGCAGTAACTTTCCAAACTGTCAGAAAGCAGCAATACACATTAAATATCACCTTCACCTGCATGTGCTGCACGCTACACGCGATGAGGTGGGAGAGACCTCGCTCAGCTGTCAATCACAGCTATAAATGAATCATAATTATTGTAATTTGGCAGAAGGAACATACTCCCCGTGTGAAAGCGCCCAAACTTCCAGCTGAAAGTTGTTTGAGCTGCAGGGTAATTGTTGATTGAGTGCCGGCTGTAATGATGTTGCTGGAGCGCGGTGGCAGGCGGCGAGATAATACTGTTACCGATTGACAAACAACGCAAATGTCCCCCCACCGCAGAGCCAGGAGCTAATTATGCCGTAATGATAGCCCTGCTGTTATGGACCTCCCAGGCCACCGTACCGGTAATGTCATTATACCTCCCACATCCAGCACAGCTTCTATATTCCCCTCTCCTGCCTCTTCTCCTTCTCTCCACACTCCTCCGTCTCTCCTTTGAGACGAGCGGCACGCTAAAATACTTCTTAGACTCTTTTCAAAAGGTTTTTTTTTCCTCATGGGGGTGTGAGCATCCACAGGATGCTTTTATTTTGAAAATCAGGGAGGAAACCTGGAGAAACAGGTAACTGATTAACCCTTCATGGGGAACTTTACATTTCAAGTGTCAAATCAATGACAAATAAGTTTCCGTATACGGTCACAAAAATATGTGGAACATTTATTTCCAGTTTATTAAGAATCAGACATTTGTCTTCTTTCAAAATATGAAGCAGGTGAGAGAAAATGTTAGAGTTAGTGTCTCTCGTCATCTCTGGGTCCTCACTTGCCATTGGCTGAACCAGAAGACGGTGCAAAGACTGTGGTGACCGTTTAAAGTCCACCGGACTTCAAGAACCACCAGAACCATCAGACATGGCTGCTGGCTTCCAGGAGCCCCCGAGCAAAGACTCATGGGACACAGAGTCCAATATGTGTCCTACGGGTGCCTGGAGGCCCTGTGGGAAATGTATTCAAAAACTACAGGTAGTGCCCGAACTGATCGGCTTGTTTTCTAATAACAGAACTGTGTGTGTGTGTGTGTGTGTGTGTGTGTGTCCATCTCACACCACAGCTTGTCATTGTGGCGCCACTGTGGTCGGGCATAAATCCAGAACACACTTGATCACACATACATACACTTATACAAACACTCTCACACACACACAAACTCTTACAGCGACCCCACCCTCCCACCGCCCCATGTCTATCATTATAACACACACACACACTCAAACAAACACACACCGGGCACATCAGCAGCGCCACACCTCCGATGCCGACCTCTCCCCCCAAACTTATCCCCCTGACAACAGCAGCGTGTCCGCCGGCTCGACATCTCTCAACACCAGCGGCCGCTTCCCGAGGTAAAAATAGACAGTGTGAGGTGAGGGGGGGGGGGGGGCTGTTGAGTTTTGGGTGTGAAGTAATATCTGTCATGTTGGGCTGGCGTCTGGAGCCCCGAGGAGGACGACAGCGTGGTGCTGGAGTGTGGCGTGGGACGGGCAACGGTGACAAAACCTCACAGCCTCAGATCCAAGAGTGACGGAGGATCAACATCTGCAGCTGGACTGATCAGCCTGAAAGCAACTTCTGCAGATCTGCTCGTGTTTTTGTCATTCGTTCCCTCCAGTAATCCCTCTGTGGTAACCATGACTACAGCTGTACTCGAGTATTTGTCCTGCCAACACTAACACTACCCCAAGCTAACAGCAGCTAACAGCAGCTAACAAACTGAGCTAACATGAGCTAACAGCAGCTGCAGTCGGTGGCTCAGGATCACAGCGTACACACACAGGTGTGTGAACAAACACAAACCACTGAAGAGTGGCTGCAGGTCAAAGGTCAGAGACAAACAGTTTGTATATTCACCTGTGTGTGTGTGTGTGTGTGTGTGTGTGTGTGTGTGTGTGTGAGCAGGGACCCTTGATGGGAATATTTACTGGTCATGTTTACAGCTCTCCAGGCAGCTCCAGATCATATCTGGTTTAGAAATATGGCCGACAGGACGAGCCCTCTGATGCTCTCTCTCTCTCTCACACACACACACACACACACACACACACACACACACACACACAGTTGTCATTCCTTCGCTCGTGCCTGGAGACCGTCCAGCTGATGGCCTCAGAGAGGAGAGACAATGTAAACGTGTCCGGACTCTCACTGTGTTTCATTTCATCTACCTGCACCACGTTAACATTATTTATTGGAGGAAGAAAACGTGTTCACTTCGTTTGCGGCTGCTTAATCTCTCTTATTTAGACTTTAAACTGCACAAACCAGGTCCTACATTTCCCACAATGCAGTGTGATAGATCCGAACAGACATCTTTTCTTTTTTTAACTCTGCAGCTTCAGACTTCACTCGTCAGACCCGGTACGACAGATTAAAGTAACCACGACTCCCGGGCTCATCAGGTGTCGCGTGTCCTCCGCTATCGGCCACGTGATGAAGTGACGCAACACGCAACGAGATGAAGGCATTGACCACTGAAGCCTCGTCACTGTCTCTGCACACGCCTGCAGTGATGAACACACACACACACACACACACTCTGTGCTCTGTATCTGACCTCAGACCTCCCTGCAGCTGTTTCTCCACAGATGATAACACCAAGGATCATCTTCACACATGCAGTCGCAGTAGAAGGCGGGTGTAAGGATATGAGTGGACCAGGATCTTGATGGCGATTTTGCGGACGGGGTGGAAAGGGCTGAAGATGTAGAGAGCTGATGTGGCACTGAAACGGAAGATGGCCTTCCCTTTGTTCAGGACTATGAAGGTCTGCAAGAAAGACAGAGAGGGAAACACACTGTAATGTTCTGACGGCAAAACAACGCGACACTGTCCAACCTCCACAAACTGGATGTGAAAGAGCCGCGTGGACGTTAATGAGGCCGCAGCAGCTCGTGTACACGAGGCGGAGGTGACCCAGAGAGGTTTAGAAAAAGTCACGAAGTCACGCTGGTGTTAAAGAGTCTGAGCTGCAGGAATGAAGGAGCTGCAGTCTGCAGCAGGAGCATGAGGCGTCTGTTCACTTCACCTTCATTAAAGTTTTGGGTTTTTTTGGGACCGCGTGTTTAAAGTCATTCGTACAATGCAACATTTAGATGCATTTATTTTTATGAAAATGTTTTTTGGAAGGTGGAACTGCTCATTTGTGCGTATTGGAGGCAGAACTGGTGCAAAATATGGAAAAAGAATCAGACCTGCAGTGTGATTTCTTTGGAGCGCTGTCTAGACGTATTGTTGGAGAGACAGAGAATTGTTCTCATGCTTTGTGTAAATGGAGGCAGCCATAGTCTGGTGTTTTGACTGTGGCCTCATTGTCCCTGACCTGGTCACACACAAACACACACGAGTAATCAGCGACACGCAACGCTGCCCCAAAAACCCTGAAACGTTTGATGAACGCAGCGAAGGAGCTTCAGTCGTGTCGGTCCGGTCTGATCCGGAGCATTCTGAGCACATCATCTAAATATCAGGAAGTCAGTGGACTCTACATCCCAGCATGCAAAGCAGACGCAGCTATGGAATCCATTTAGCCGGAGGTCAGATCAGGACGGGACCGGTCTGCTTGGTTTGGGCCCGACTCGGGCTTCTGTTCTCAGACCTGCCTGAGCGAATCGCACCAAGTCAGAGAAACTCAGCGGAGTCAGACTCACAGAACCAGGCTGCAGGTGACAGAGCCGTGATCACAAACACCAGGTGTAAACAAGGTCTGAGAGGGAACAGACGTGACAGAGACAAACTGTGGACACACACACACACACACACACACACACACACACACACACACTCGGTCACCTCCCCTCTGGTCTTCAGTGAAGTAGGCTACCAAAGAGTCAATTTATCTTCCAGGGATTCTCCACCAGGAGCGACGGGGTGTTTCCAAAAACGTCCCTCTCTCTCTCTCTCTCTCTCACACACACACACACACACACACACTCCGGTCACCTACCCTCTTGTCTTTGAAGTAGTACGGGTCGATGTCTTCCAGGGGAACGCCCACCAGATGAGACGGGATGTCGGCGAAGATGCGCGGCAGCTGTTTTCCTGCCTCCAGGTCGGGCCGGGGCCGGGGGAGCACCACGTCGCCCAGGTCCTGACACACACACACACACACACACACACACACACACACACACACAACATCACCACCTCCAAAACACAGCTCACATCTGCCCGCTGAACAGCTTTTCTGGTTTTAACCCCCGGTATGACATCTTGTTTAGTAATATTGCTTCCTGTTTATGTGTGTGTGTGTGTGTGTGTGTGTGTGTGTGTGTACCTCCTGGTATTGTTTGTTGCGTCGGGCCTGCTCCTGGGCAATGCGCTGCTCGATGGCCGCCAGGGAGTCCGGCGTGAAGCGCTGAAAGCTCTCTGGTCCCATTGGAAACACACAGCCAGCCATCTTCTCATCCTGATCCTGCTGCTGACTGGCCCAGTATACCAGCTGCAGACAGAGGGAGGACGGGTCAGCACATACCCAACATCAACTGCAGCAGCAGTCAGGTTAACTGGCAACAGGTGAGTCACATGACTGAGTCTGAGAAGACGTGGAGGCCTTCATCACTTCATTCAAAGACTCAGAGAATCAGGAAAAGGGACAGGTCGGTCCAGCAGAGCATCCAACACACACAGACAGTACAGACAGTACAGACAGCACAGACACCGATATTATGTTGCTATATTCATGTACAGTCAGATAATTATAGGATATCCAATGAAGTGCAGGCTGACAACAGAGTCCCATCAACGCTCGGAAACAGAGCGATCGAGGATAGAGTTACACCCAGAGACAGAGATTGACTATAGGATTACACGGGGAGAGACGAGAGTTCGAAGACTGACAAAGTGTGAGGATGTAACAGGTCTGTGTGTGTGTGTGTGTGTGTGTGTGTGTGTTCAGACCATCTGCCTCGGATCCTAATTGAATGATTAGACAGGCCTCGTTTTTCAACCCTTCATGCATTTATTCTTCACAGCTCCCAAATCTGATTCTGAAGTGTGTGTTAGTGTGCGTTTGTGTGTCGGTGTTAGTGTGTGTCCACATCAAAGGAAAATCTAGCTCTGTTTTCCATTCTTATCAAAAGCTGTCATCCACTCAGTCTCACACACACACACACGTCAAGTGCAGGAGCTCCTGATGAGCTGCTCATTCCCGGTTTCCATTCTGCTCCAACACTTGGTCACGTACACGCGTTAGGACCTCGACAGGACACACACTGACATAATGCATTCCCAAAGTCAGACCATACATCACATTTCCTCTATTTCTCATCATTACAGGTCCAGTGTGCAGCGTCCACGTCCTGCTCCGAGTACGAAGCACAAACTATGCTGGCCACATGAAAAGAAGCAAAGGTGTCCAGGAAGTCTTCACTGCATCCTGACTGACAGAAGACTCAGTGTGAACCGAACGCGCTGGCAGGAGGTGAAGTCCGTCAGCTGATCTGACACGCACGATAATCACTGACGTGAAAGCAGCGATGAGCCACGTCCACCTCGCCTTACGTGTTCCTGTCAGCTGCACGCGAGTCTGAACCTTCAAGCAACTCCTCGTTTATCACATCGTATTCAGCCTCTAATCTTAGCTCAAACACGTGAATGAAGACGGTCACACACTTGTTTTATGAATGATTAATAACGCGAGAGGTTCGTCAGCTTTCTAAGGACCACAGCAGGACTCCTTCCAGAACCTTGGTCCAGTTTTACGTGCAGACAGCAGCCAGGAAAACGTCCAGTCAGCAGAGAGGAGCGTCATGGTTCCTCCTCACTTCCTTTGTGTCCTTATCTTCTCTTTTACCTCCAGAAATCTTCTTCGTTTCCTTTCCTCTTCATCCAGTCTTAGTCCCAGGCAGGCTGGCTAGCAAACTGAGCTAACAGGAGCTAGCAGCAGCTGCTTTCTTTGCTTTTCAAACTGTTCTGCACATGTAACATGATTCAGCTGTTTGTCCTGTTGGTTTGTGCTTCTTTCTTTTCTTGTTAAAGACTTTTATCGTGCATATTTATCTGCTGTACTCTCGACATTGAAAACGAGGGCGTGACCTCGATGTTTTTTTGAGGTTTAAACTGTGAACGGATGAATCTTTGCAGTGATCAGAGGCAGAAACACGGTCACAGATTTGTGTTTCTTTCACTTTTATCACAAAGTTTTTCCATCTTAGTCCAGATTTTTTGTTTTTACTGGAAGATAACAAACCAAAAAAAGGAAGTAGGTTCCCTCCCAATATAGCAGTCAGCTGCTTTGCTCAAGGGCAAACTTAAACTTTCATTCACTCAGGCACAGAATGAAACAGTGAGCAGGACACGGTACCACTGATTTTAACCCACAGACACCGAGAGAGAAGAGAAGACGTTATGAAACAGAGAGACGGGATTCATTTCTGGGTCAAAACACAAAACGTGGACGGCCCACCAACCAAACAAACACTGCCCTCAGGAAGGACACACACACACACACACACACACAAATAATATGCATGCAGACAGAGTGAAGCGCACACTGTAGCTCTGACGGTAATATGTGCATCTGTGTGTGTGTGTGTGTGTGTGTGTGTGTGAATAAACCTGCCACCTCGCACCAATTTCCAGCATATTTCATGTTGTCAGATTCAGGCTTTCCTCCATCGACTGTCCCGTAATTTAAACATGAATGTGTCGCGAATTATACATGCAGCTTTATTAACAAACATAAAACATGTACACACACACACACACACACACACACACACTCCTTGTTATACCGCGTCTGATGAACAAACGTGTCAACAGGATTCACACAAACCTTATTTCATTTTTTTCCATCAGGAGACGTTTTTACTGACTCTAAAGTCCCTGAATGCATCTTAGATGGTTAAAGGGTTAGCTGAAGCTCAAAACACAGATGTCGAGAGAGTCCTTAAACACACCACCAGCACTGACTTTGATGGATTACTGAATGTTCAGGCGTGGAGCCAGTGTTGTGCCAGAACCAGAGCTGGGCAAGTACAGCCTCGATGGACATGATGGCAGAGGAGCCGAGAGTGAAGAGGACGCTGGCTCGTTGTTCATACACACTTGCACTTATAAACACGGCTGAGTTAAAGCTGCCCTATTCCTTCTTTTCCTTGTTTTCCCCAGGCGTTCAGCCCTGCATTTCCTGGATGTGTGTGTGTGTGTGTGTGTGTTCATTCGTGTTGCATAGGTGCATGCATATCCTCCTTTATTTCCATACCATTTCAGCTTTTCATCAGATACAGTATGTGCCTCTCTCTCTCGTCCTTCTGCCCTGTGTGTGTGTGTGTGTGTGTGAACAGAATGGCCGCACGCTTGGCTTGCTCTTTTCTCCTCCGAGCGTTTCTCCCAACCTCTGGCGAGCGACGAACTCTCCCGCTCTGTGCTGCAGCAGCCATGTTACCACATCTCGTCTTTTGGAAACAGGGACGTGTTTTAAACAGCCGTGCTGCAGGAAGTCTGGAGACAGAGAGACGCAGGCTCTGCTTCATGTGGACTCTGCTGCTCAGGTGGAAAATACAGGAGCTCATTAATGGCAAAACAAAATGTGACTTCTCGTCGAGCTGTAAATCAGGGAGACGAGCTGGTGTTAGCACACAGCCAGGCTGAAGTTTTGTTTCTGTATTAGCTGGAGCATCAGGACTTGGACTGCATCCATCATAAAGTCTCTGCTCCTTTGACCTGAAACTGAATCATCCTCGTGTTAAACTCAGTGAATCAGCTGTTCTCTAAGAGCAACAAAACATCACGGCTCAGATTCACCTGCGACACCTTCAACCAACTTCAACTTTCATTTTCACACTTTGTTTGAGCTTTAAGGCTTCCATGAAGTTAATGTTTGTTTTTGTCCCTCCTGTCCTCCACAGCGTGTCCAACACCGACACAAGAAGCTACATGAATCAGGACATGCTACAGGGACGCTGACATCGTGGATCATCTGCTTTCTCATGATCCTGGTCTGATACAGGAGCGATGCACAGCCCGTCACCATGTCTGCTCTCTGTAGTTTTGTGTCTGAATATCTGTACAAACCAACGAGGACGGAGAGGAGCTCGTAGCAGGTGTGGCATCACTCAGGACCAATCCCATCAGCTCTTTTGCTTCGCTCTAAAAGCAGAGTGTCCTGTCACGGCGCGGTGATGGAGAGCAAAAACTCTCACAGTAAAAAACCCTCTCCTAAGAGGAGAGCAGCAGCAGTGAATATGCAGCACCTTCAATTCAATTAGCCTGAGAGGAGAAAACACATTTTGTCACTGCGCTGCTGCTGCTGCTGTTAACGGAGCAGAGCCGCTGCCCAGCGCAGGAAATGATTCACTGATATCAGGCAGAGAGCCAAGCTGAGCTGGCAGAGGACCACAGGGACCGCTTGGCTTCTGGATAAGGGGTGGGTGGGTGATGAGGAGGAGGAGGAGGAGGAGGAGGGGGTGACCCTGACATGCAGCCGCCTCCGTGCGTCATGTCGGAGCTCCGTGTTGGATGACAAACGTTCAACACGTCCTCAGCCACATGAAATCCACCTTCCTGACGCTTGTAATGACTAAAAGAGAGAATCAGAGTTTGAGGTGTTGATATTTTGCGTGTCCATGTGAGGGTGAAGCAAAGAGGCTGCAATCAGCAGCTGCCCCGCCTCGAATCATTCAGAGGACTGACTTCACTAATCCCTCGGCGGGTACACACTGGGCCCACAGCACACACACACACACACACACACACACACTAAAGGATGTAGACACTGCACATGTGGAGACGGGCTGTCCTGGGAGCAGTTACTGGCTCGAGGGCAAGTTGGTTCTCCTCCATCACCAGACCACGCGAACCAGCCAGAGCCCTACAGAGTGCTGCCACCCCAAGAACCCAAAGAACCGGATCCAAACTGGACCTGGCAACCTGAAGCCATCAGTTTACTCCCACAGCAAACCAACAGCTTGATGAGTGAGCGGTTTGGATGAGCAGACTTTCTCTTGATGTTGCATTTCTTCTTGTAAATTCACGTCTTAGAAAGTTTGTGGAGGATTTTATCGGCTGAGCTGGGACTGAATGAACGTGGTGACCGGGTGGAAGAGCTTCCTGGCTTTAGTCTATAAATGTCTTCTTGTGTGAGAAGCAGCTCCTCCTGTTTAAAGCCAGTGATGCAGTGGACTTTGTGATCTTGTAGCTTCGTAACAAGGCTCTGGTCTCTCTTCTATTCTTCCTTTCAGACAGTTTGGCCCTAAATTGGCTCCGTGCGTCCCGGCCCGTCACAGGGATTTGGATCAGTCTGCTGCTGAAGGTGCTTTTCTGTTTCTCCGCGGGGTTGACTGATTGTCCCTGACTGCCAGTAGTTGGTTCATTGTGCTTTGTTGTTGCTCCGGCTGCAGACAGTCCAGGCTCCCGCTCCTCGCACTGAGCCAACCTGACTCATTAGCTTAGCGAGTCCTCTGGCATCGCCACTGACTTCACCTCAAAGTCCTCTGCAGGCCGGCAGGCATGGAGCGCTCACGTTAGCATCCAGCCGTCCTGCCGTGTGTGTGGGCCTCGACGCTCATCCACATTTCACTGTGTGAACCATGAAGATGAACTCAGGATCAGAACTTTAATCTGTGTCCACGTCTGTATCCACGACGACCGGCACAATGAAAACACCTCAAACTGCAACACTAAAGACACACACACACACACACACAAATCACAATTTCCATATTAGCCATCGACAGTGTCTCTGAGTGTGTTGGCTGTGGATATTAACACACACACACACACACACAGCAGTTCATATTCTGGTCAAGGTCGTATTGAAGTGTTTTATGGACGTCGTCAAATCTCCATCAGACTGAAGGAGCAGACCCGAACCACCAACAAACCTTTAAAGAACCATTCAAAAACCAAACAAAGTGAAGAGGAGAAACGACTCGACACCCTCCGACTGTTTGTTTACACTCTTTGGTTTCCTTCCTTCACTCCTTTCCTTCACACACTGTTACCTTCTTCCTTCTTTGATCCCTTACATTCATGTCCTCTGTCCTTACCTTGTTTTTCTTTCACTATTTCCTCTTTCAGTCACTTTTTCTCTCCTTGCTTCCTTTATTTCTTCCTTCTGTCCATTTCATGTTTTCCTTTCCTTCCTTCCTCCCTTCCTATGCAGACTTCCCTTATCTGTTCTTTCTTGCTTCCTTAATTATTCTTCCCTTCCTTGCTTCCTTGTGATTTTCCCCTTCCTTCTTTCCTTCCTCGCTTCCTTCCTTGTCTCAGTCTTTCTTCCTCGCAGCGTGTCGTCTCTCTGAGCCTCTCATTAGTCATTAGCGTGTTTCTTATCGTTACATTTCATCGCTGTATGTTTTATCGCCTCAGCTCGAGCTTTGTCGTGTCTGTGACCAGGTTTGACTGAAAATAAAGGAAACATGCGTCAGCGTCCGAGGCCGCCAGCTGTCCGCTGACTGACTGCTTCAGTGACGACGTTCATTAATGAAAGCTTTCGCTCAGAGACAGATTATGAAGCCAAGATCGAGATTTGAACTGAAATGACGACTTGTTACCTGTCAACTCTTTATGCTGTTCAAAGAAATGACGACGATGGCTGCAGAAAGTTTGAAACACTGCGAGCACAAGAGGAGGAGCAGAGGAGGAGCAGAGAGGAGCAGAGAGGAGGAGCAGAGAGGAGCAGAGAGCAGCAGAGAGGAGGAGCAGAGAGGAGCAGGGGAGTGTTTCAGACTGAAGCAGAGTGAACGTGCTGCGTGATCGTTTGTTTCTCCTTCAGCCCGTTTCGTTGGTCACTGTTCACACGGATGGAGAAACATGGAGATGTCGTCCTGTCATGATGTCGTGGTGTCATGGTGTCGTCCTGTCATGATGTCATGGTGTCATGGTGTCGTCCTGTCATGATGTCATGGTGTCATGATGTCATGATGTCGTGGTGTCATGATGTCATGATGTCGTGGTGTCATGATGTCATGATGTCGTGGTGTCATGATGTCGTGATGTCATGATGTCGTGGTGTCATGATGTCATGATGTCGTGATGTCATGATGTCGTGGTGTCATGATGTCATGGTGTCATGGTGTCATGATGTCATGATGTCATGATGTCGTGGTGTCATGATGTCATGATGTCATGGTGTCATGATGTCGTGGTGTCATGATGTCATGGTGTCATGATGTCATGATGTCGTGATGTCGTGATGTCATGATGTCGTGGTGTCATGATGTCATGATGTCATGATGTCGTGATGTCATGATGTCGTGGTGTCATGATGTCATGATGTCGTGATGTCGTGATGTCATGATGTCGTGGTGGCGTGAATGAGCTGTGTGAGCAGCAGCCTGTGAATGAATGTGTGGAGCTGATTTCAGGGGAAGTGAACTGATAAACAGAACAACAGGCTGAAATAAGAGATACACACACAGAAATAGAAAGCTATGTGTCCTTGCATGTGTCTGTCTGTGTGTGTGTGTGTGTGTGTGTGTTTGATCTTGTTTTGTAAATGTCCTCATTAAGGAGGGAAGTCTAACAACAAACCTCAAATGAAAAATGATAAACTTTGTTTACAGCTTAAACACGAGAGCAAGCAGCGAAGTAGCCTGATTACTCATAAAAGTACTGTCTGTATGTTATCAGAGTAATTATTAAGTGGAACTATGTCCAGCTGTACTCGAGTATTTGTTCTGATTACATTACGTACTCTCCACAGACCTCTTCAGGTCGAGCGGTCACCAAAGCCACACAGCAGCTGGTTTCTTCTTCGCTGCAGATTTTTAAATTTTATCTGATAAACAAACATTAAGTCGGTGATCAGCTGTTTCTATTTGAAGCTGTGAACTAAAATTAAAGCCTCAGTTTGACTCAGCAGGCGACTAAAAGCAGCTAAAAACGTTACAGGTCGTGTCCCTGTTTCCTCTCATAGTTTATGTCGTTTCCGTGGCAACAGATGGAGTCCAGGTGTTGCACCGTCAGGATTCAGAGCAGGAGCGAGTCTCAGTCTCCTCGCCCACGTCTGATCTGCTCCTTTTGTCAAAGTAAAAAAGTTTTATTCACCAAAAGTCGTCTGAAGCAACAAATAACCGTCAGGCCCGTCTGCTCTCACTGTTTCTGTGGTTTGTCGTATTTATTGTGACGTCACCCTGAAAGAGTCAAACACAACGAGGCCCTGCGCTCTGACCTGTGGATGATACGTATAAGGGATGCAGGGAGATCTATAGAGTGTAAACCTGAAAAATACTTCAACTCTGATGAAACAGGAAGTGACTGAAGACGCTGTGTGCCAGCGTTGGACAGACACTCAGCTCGCTCAGCGTGCTGATCACATTTGGGAGAAACTCGAGTGAAACTGACACTGAAATGAATTTGTCATCATTTTTACATTCATATAATTAACTGGAAGACATGCTTGGTTTAAACTAATAATAACAGCCTCTCTTTGCTCACAAATGAGATTTGGTCCCACAGCGATGAAGCTGATCACCCACTGCTGCTCTCGACAGTCTCAGTCCACTAAATCAGAATCTGTCCTGGTCTGTCTGTTGGCTCAAGGTGCAGCTCAACACAGCTTTAATTAAACACACACACAAACACACACAAACACACTCCATCCCGGGGGAAATCAGAAATCAGGAGAACGTGGACTGAGAGGACTCGGACACCTGTGGCTCGCTGCTCTCAGCCAATCAACAGGCTGGAAAAGATTCAGCTGATCAGGATGAGTGGAAGAGTGTTTGGATAAATGGACTGATAAATGTTTCAGACGTGAAGGAAAGAAAGAAAGAAAGAAAGAAAGAAAGAAAGAAAGAAAGAAAGAAAGAAAACACAACCGTGACAGTAAAAGATCATAAAATATGCCATGAATATTATCACAGGTAATATTTAATGAAGGAAGTAACGATGAGGAAAAAGAACAGTGAAGAAGAAAAACATGAAAAGAAATTTAAAATAAAAGAGAGAAGAAAAAAAAAGAAACAATGAGAAGAAAAACGACAAGGAGAGTTAAAAAAAGACAAAAAGACGAGAGAGGACGAGGAGAGATTGAAGAGGAGGTCTTGAATTAACCAACAGCTTCTCTGTCATCAGCTGCTGATTTTGGAGAACGACTCTCCAAAAAGGGACACACACACACACACACACACACACACACACACACACACACACAGCCAGCCAGACGGCATTGTGGGTAATTAGCACCATCATGTCCAAAAGCAGCGGAGAGGAGAGAGTCGATGAAAATGTAAATGTGAATGAAGAGATTTCGTCTGTTTGACTGCAAGTCTGCTCCGATCCACTTCAGACAGTGTGTGTGTGTGTGTGTGTGTGTGTGTGTGTGTGTGTGTGTGTGTTAAAGCTACCACATCAATTATGTCACATGTTGCTGTGACGACATTAATACTAATAATGAATAATTTTGTTATTCATATGGCCTCCTTCATGTTATATCAAATAAGTCTGTGTGTGTGTGTGTGTGTGTGTGTGTGTGTGTGTGTGTGTGTGTGTGTGTGCAGAGAAGGCAGCTCATGCCAGAAGAAATGACCCTGACACAGAAAAAGGGGGATAAACAAAAGCTTGGCAACTAAACCCGCCTGGCAACCCGGCATGCTGCAGCTGTTTGTTTGTTCACACAGTGATACTGTAGCAGTGAAGGTGTGTGTGTGTGTGTGTGTGTGTGTGTGTGTGTGTGTGTGGTGGGGGTAAGTAACCTCAAACCTGGCGCCCATACCAACCTGGCAACCCAGCACCACCTTTGTGTCTCTGACAGGGAAGCCCCCTTTTTATTCACGCTTCACGTTTCAGACAGGAGACATGTTAGCGTTAGCATGGCTAACTTTTAGAGCTAGCAGAGAGCATTAGCCTTTGTTTAGTACAAAGCAGGACGCTGCTAACTGTCGTAACAAACGTGACGACGTGCTTCAGAGCCGGATGTTTGACGGAGGAAGCAGAGAATGATGCGAGCTGTCAGCTCACTGTTGGTTACGTTAAGTTAAACCTGCCACGATGCCATGTTTTTAGAAGCCCCTCAGCAGGAGCTCACATCCACAGAAACACTCAGCCTCAGGTCAAACGTGCGATTATCGAAGCTCGCAGCTGTCCACCAGCCGGACGTGAATCAGAGTCTAATGAAGACCAGCTCAGTTAACCTGGATGAACTCAGTCTGCAGCTTCACGGACATCTCAGTTTGAGCTCTTTTTTATCTGTCCGACCCAAAAGCTGCTCAGCACCAAACCGCAGGCAGACACAGTCAGAGACAAACTGGTGAACATGATGGAGCGTTTGGCAGTTGAACAGACTGGTGGAGACCAAAACCGGAGCTAAAAGAGAGTCAGTAAGAGAACTCAAAGCTGTCCTCGTTTACCGGCCACAGTCTTTTGTCTCCCTTGTTTCTGCACAGGTGGAGGACACTGTCCTTTATGAGGTGTTGTGGATCGTAGATGAATCAGCCTAGAAAGCAAACTTCTCCCATGTGCAAGCTGCAGAGCTCGACGTGTCTCCACACTCGGTTTTAGCTGGTTTCAGGTGAAGCAAGTCTACGAAACTTTGTAAAGTCACTGATCCTGATTGGCCAGTCCAGTATGCACTGCAGCCGCAGCTATGAACTGAACATGAACACGCCTGGACCGAACAGAACCTCTGGACCAGCAGTGAGTCCGAGGTTTGGCTTCAGGCATCCCGGAGCTACACGGCTGACCGAGCTAACAGTTAGCAGGTCACTACTTATCAATGCTTTTGTCCAGATCCTGGAGGACAGAGGACAGACATCGAGTTTGACTTCATGGAGACTTTAAAGGTTCAAACTTGAAATGTACGGACTGTAATGTCTTAATTAAACGTCGCCTCCTCTCTCATGTGTCGCTGGCAGTCTAATCCTGGCCGGAGGTTGCTGTAAATGTTCAGGTTCACTTTGTACCGTATGGAGGTTTCTTGGCTCTGCAGGTGTCAGATGAGCAGGAAGAGCTCAGCGGAGGGTGTAACAGTCTTTCCTTCCCCCCGGACAGAGTCACCTTTCAGCTGGGGTTACACCCTGACATCATGGCCGCCTCCCGATCGGGGTCGAGTCGAGCGGCGCTGCCGTGGGAAGCTGATATTTAACCGTGGGCTTTCCAGGCTCCAGTGAGCGGTGCTTACACACACTCTGACACACACTCACACATTCATTATTCATCCGCTCACTCTCTTGTTCACTCACTCACTTTTTCCCTTCGGTCAGTGTTGGTTTGTCCTTCAAACGTTCAGACGCAACGCAAAGAACAGAACGTCACAGCGAGAGCAGGGGTCAGAGGTCAGAGGTCGGAGGTCACGCTGACCCTAGAACGAGTTTACGACGCACAGCTGACCAACACGGGTTCACACTCCATCTCCCAGAATCCTCCTGCCATCGCTCCCCTTCTCCTTCATCGTCATCTCCTTTACTTCCTCCAGTCCTTCCCTCACTTGTTCTTCTTCTCCTCCCTCTTTCTCTCCTTTCCTTTTTCCATCTCGCCTCCTCTCTCGGCTCCTTGATGGAGGAGAAAGGAAGCAGCAAGAGAGGAGAAGAAGGGAGTAGGAAGTAAGTAGGGAGAAGAGAGGGAAAGGAAGAAGATGAGGAGAGGAGTGAGGGAAGGAATGGAGGAGAGGAAGTCCTTCGCCTCTCTTTACTCCATTTCCTCACGTCCTACTTCCACCCTTCCCAACTTCTTCCTCCTCTCCTTCCCTAACTTCTTTCCTCCTTCTCTCCTCCTTTGCTATCTGTCCTTTCTCCTTCTTCTCCTCCTTCTCCTTCTCTTCCTGGTATATCTGTCGTTCCACCTCCTCTGTGTCAGCGCTCCGTCGCTCAGCTGTCACTTTCAAACTGGGACACACACACACACACACACACACACACACCTACACAATATCAGAAAATTATCAGCCTGTGGCTCACGAGGCGTCCCGCCTTTCACCCCCGATGTTGTTTCAGCCACTCTCACACCATGCCGACCAGGACACACACACACACACACACACACACACACACACACACACACACACACACACAGTATTATTCTTCTGTGCCTCCCATGAAGGGACAAAGTGAAGTGTAGGTATAATTAGAGCACTGTTTAGTACCTCACACACACACACACACACACACACACACCTCACTGACAGGTGTCCCATTGCAGCGAGCACACAAACAGCTGCAGGAAGGAAGGAATCAAGGAAGGAAGGAATCAAGGAAGGAAGGAAAGATGGAAGGCTAAAACAAGATAACCAGTTAGCAACAAGCAGCAGCCTCTGTGGCTGAGAAACAAAGCCAGTGCAGAAATGCCACAACCTGCAGTTCCTCTAACGTCCACCTGAGGCTGGCTGCAGAAGTGAGTCAGTCTCCATAAGTCCCCATGTTAGACAGCAGAAATAAACATGTTTACAGCCTGGTACAAAAACAGTTTTGGTCTCTGTAGCTAATTTCCCCGTTCATGACAACTGTACTGAGGGTGAATTTATATACAACTCACCTGTTCACATTATATTAAGGCTTAAAGTTATGCAGGGTTCAGAGCGTGGACGCTTTGATTGACAGGTGGGCGTGGTCACTGGTGGACCAGGCTTCATTCAGCCGATGATCCATGACTTTGATGATTTATAGTTCAGCCAGAAGACAGAGGAAGGACTACAAACATGGCCACCGACTGAGCTTCACAACATTCACAAACATTTAAAACTCCAGTGATGCGATCAGCACACAAACATGACAAAGTGTGTGAGTGCAGAGGCAAAGACGTGACACTGAATTTTTATAAACTCGACAAGTGTGTGTGTGTGTGTGTGTGTGTGTCCTCTCCCTCCAAACTCATATTGAGGTAATCTCCCAGAGTGGCCAGCTTTAAGCCTCGTCATCGCTCAGTCTCACACACACACACCTTCCTTCATTAGGCATCAATATTCAGGTTCATTTTAATTTAGCACCAAAGGAGGTCAGACGAGCGAGCTCATCACCCTGTTATAGCTTCGTCACGCGTGCTAACACACACACACACCCACACACACACACACCATCCATTCTGCTCTACTTCTGCAGCAGATAGTGGAGGTGGCTGTAAATCGACTGCAGCCGTCACAGTCTGACTGACTGCTCCTACAGGAGAGAGAACGAGGAGGGATAAAGGAAGCAAAGACGGAGACGTTCAATAAAAACATTCAGACTTTTAGGAACTGGTTGACGATGACGACTGAGACACAATAAGACGAGGCGACTCCAGCGGGTCGACCACCGGGAGACACGCTGAGTGAGCCGGGCCTCACCGATCACTGCACAAAGGCACCACTCCAGAACTTTATTCAAACTGGACCAGGTTTTATTCACAATATATTGCTGCTAACTGACTCTGCTGTTAGCATGCTAACTGAACCGGGCTCAGCAGCCGGACCACACCGGGCTGGAGCACAGCCTCTGAGTCCAACAGGGATCAACGTGACAGCGCCGAGCTGATTTGGAATCATTGATCAGTAGTGAAGCGCTGACAGACTCGGTCTCCAGGAGACAAACCCGGCTCACTGCTGGTCCGGAGGTTGTGTTCGGTCCCAGTTCACTGACGTTAGCTTATATCGCTAGCTGCAACGCATAGCGATGAGGGTGTAACACACACTCACTGTTGTCTACTGCGAACGCCAATCAACATCCACGGCAGGTTTTTACAGGAAACAAACAAACTCTACTTCCTGTTTCACCAGCAGAGGAGCTTCCTGTTGGGACTGTTCACACGAGCAGGCTGTCAGAACTTCTTTAGATCATAAACACGACGTTAAACTTCAAAACTCGGAACTTTGAATCTAAAATCTGAAGTTCAAACCTTCACAAACAGATCTGAGTAAAAACAGCAGCAGCTGAGACGTGTTGACAAAACCGGAGAGAGAGAGAGAGAGAGAGAGACGTCCTAATAGAAACTGATTTAATCGGCCACGAGGGACGACAGTGAGAGGAACAAGAGACCAGCATGACACACACACACACACACACACAAAGAATAACAGAATTGAAGAGACAAGGTGGGGAGGAGAGACACTCAAATAGGATAAATCTAACTGGGTCGCAGTGTGTGTGTGTGTGTGAACAGACAGGCAGAATCAATAGAAAGCCTATTAAACTGATCAGCGTCATGCCAGGTTTGTGACGAGAGTAAGAACACACACACTCACACACACACTCACACACACTCACACACACACACACACTCTCTCTTTAGGTCACAGTTTGTTTTTGCTTCCTTTGTTTCTTGTTCTCGTTTCTTCGTCGTCTTTCAAAGATTTCTTGTCCGCAACAAGCGTCACGTCACGTTCACATCAGTCAGTTCAAAGAGAAAATCAAAACACAATCCGACAGCTTTCAACCACGTGTCATGGCCTTCATCAGTGAGTACAGTAATGGAAATAATCTAAGGACTGTCACCTGCTGCTGATCCACACTGACCTGTGCTCAGCTGACCTGTGATCAGGTGACCTGTGCTCAGCTGACCTGTGATCAGGTGAACGGTGTCTCTGTCAGTCGTACGTCTGTTCTCACACTATGTAACTTTGGGCTCCGGGTCGGGAGAAGTACGTAACGCTTTACGGCACTAAGTCACACACACCAACTATTTCACTGATTCTGGTGAAACTGGATCAGATTTTATGGAGAAAATGTTTCCTGGTTTTCCCTCTGATGTCCTCCGGCTGCTCCGCCTCAACTCTCTGTGATTTACAGAGTTTATGATGGACAGTGAAGTAAACTGCTGACAGCTGGAGCTGCTGTTAGCTCATGTTAGCTCAGTCTGTTAGCTGCTGTTAGCTCATGTTAGCTCAGTCTGTTAGCTGCTGTTAGCTCATGTTAGCTCAGTCTGTTAGCTGCTGTTAGCTCATGCTGCTGTTGGTGAGTGCAGCTGGACATAGTTACACAGTGGGATTACACTCTGAACCTGGAGACAACAAACACACTGACTGGTAATGAGCTGAATAATCAGACCAGGAGCCTCGCCTCTCGTCCTTCCAAGTTTTTTTTTTCCTTGGCTGACACACACACACACACACAGACTCACACACACAGACTCACACACACACACACTGTAGTGATACAAGGCCATGTCATCAGTGTGTAAGAGAGTTGACGGATTATCTGCAGCACTCTGGACGGTCTGACTGACTGTTTCCTGTCTGTTCAGGCTGCTGTTGAACCAGTAAACAGATGAAGCTGCACATGAGCCTCAAGGACCCTTTATAACTCACCACACACACACACACGCGCGATGTGGCCTTGTCTATCGCGTGCTGATGAACATGGCAGTCTGTTATCGATCAGTCTCTCAGTTCATCATCTCTGATCATCCACAGTTGTTTTCTGAAGTCGGCCTGAGAGGAACGAAACGATTCTGTGTTACAAAGTCTGACGGCCTTTGTCTGGATGAAACCCTGATGAAGTGACCGGACACACTGACTGTCCGTCAACTGCTCCCTGCGGGTTCCAGCTCCATGTTTCTGTTGTGCATGAGGACCATCATGCATGCACACGTGGATGACGTCTTACAGTCCTCAAATTCTTTGAAAGAATGAGATCACGGATACAAGCAGTCGAAATGCCTTAACGATAGGGTGAGGAGCTCAGACATCCGGAAGGAGCTCGGAGAACTGAAGACCAGGGGAGACCCAGAAGAACCCACTGGTGGGACCAGGATCAGGATCAGGAGGAGGCGGACGGATATTTTCGAATGCGATATTTCAAAATTAATTTTTAAAGCTTTGAAGAACCTTTGATGACTTTAGGCCCACTGTGAGGCGCTGATCGGGTTTTTCCTCACCACTGTCGCCAAGCGCTTCCTCGTGGTGGGAACTGTTCACACAGGATAACTTCTGCTCAACATTTAGTGAAGTGAATGAGGCAGTCCTTCTTTGTGTGTGTGTGTGTGGTTTCCCTGTCCAACAGCTGGTTAGCATGTTAGCTCTCTGCTTCGATCTATAAATGCTAATGTTTTTCTTGCTGTGAACCACCGGCAGCTTATTCTGGTCCTGAGGGACAGCTAGCTTAACCTCGACGACCCCTCCACTGACCCTGAGACAACCTCACCACACACACACCCACACACACACACACGCACACACGCACACGCTCCACCAGCTGAAGGACATTCATCACTGCTAACAAGTACATAAAGACGCTCAGATGCTCGGACCGCTCGATATTTATCTCGTGTTTGTTTGTTTATCATGAAAATTAAGAAAAATGTTTTATTGTTGTTTATTTTGTTGCAGGAAGTGATGTCATCTTTAGTCCTATGAATAACCTTTGTTTGTGTTTCATCATGGATGTAAAGTTATGTCTGCGAATGCCGGCCTCTGATTGGCCCCAGCCTGAAGGTGACATGGGTACCTGTGCGTCCCTCCTCGGAGACGTCCAATCCGAAGAACTACGTTATTTAAACCAGAACCCTCCGTCAGTCGCGGCCTCGCCTATGTGCTGCACTTTACTGTGGGACTGCAGGTGATGGCCGGCCGAACGAAAAGAATGGATCGACCCGACGTCCAAAAGCAGAGCGCGCTGTGGACGGCGCCTTGCTGGAGCCAGCAGAGACAGCGGTCCTCCACATGGGACAGACGCTGAACAAACAGGAGCTTCAAAATACCAAAGTACAGATCGACAACATTACCGGCAAACTGATCCACCCGCCTCACTCCGGGGCCTTAAAATAAAACCCGGCAGACACAGAGACGAAGCAACAATTTGATTGTTTTTATGAGCCTTTGTATTCATGGCTGTTACTGAGATCAGCTGGTTTTATTGTTATTGCTCTTCCTGTATCTGTCTGTATAATTAGGAAACATAAATGTATTGATATGTGCTGTAATGGCATCGTGTGTGTGTGTGTGTGTGTGTGAGTCACTCTCTCTGTTCCTGATGCTCCTGTTATCTCTTCCTTTATATACCTCTGTGACTGTCATGCAAATGCCGATCTGTGTATTTACAGATGATGAAGCAGCTTTAAAGTGAAGAGACCGGCGACGACACAGCAGACAGTGTGTGTAATCCATCAGGTGACAAAAACAGCAGACTCCTGATGAACGAGCATGTTTCTGTGTAACTGCTTAATGTGGAAATGAGTTCAACATGTCACTGACAAACGTGGCCACAGCTGACAGAAAACTGATCGACACCCCGTGGACGTTATAATATTTATCGTGTGTGATGTCAAAGAAAGATTTCAGTGCCACTTGTTTGTCAGTAAACAGTAAAAATAAAATCTTAACTCTTGTCTATAGGAGGCAGGAAGCATGATGGGAAATGTGGTCTAACACTGGTGCACCGGGGCGACTGGTGGTCTCAAACATTAAATGTGACTCAGATCTGCTGATGATTAAAAATGAACCTGGCTGCAGTAAATCAGCGCCGCTCTCCACTCAGCAGCAGGCCGGCATTTTAAAACACTTTGCAGCTCGTGATTTATTTTGACGATGGGCGGCCATGTCAAAGATCTCCATCTCTCTCCTCTTCCTCTCCTCTCCTCCGTCTCTGTCTCTTCACGTTCACGTCCGTCACGTTTGTTAAAGTCGCCTCACATTTACATTCATAAATGTATAAGAGGGCACATGATCCTTAAGATGTTTCATATTCTTACAAGTCTGCGACATTAGCTTTGACTCTTAAAAATATTCTCTTGAAAATATTTTGAATATAAAATGATTAATTATTATTGTTATCAGTCAGAACATGATCCGCCTCCACAGTCCTGAGAAAAAAAGCTGAAACTAGACTTTTGTGGACGTTTAAGAAGACGCTCATATTTGCAGTCACACTTCCAGAGACGTTACAGTTCTGCTTATTTATTCAGAGAGTTGTAAGAGGAGGAACAGAAGAAGAAGAAGGAGGAGGAGGAGGAGGGGAGACAGAGGGAGCAGGTGTGGGAGCATGAACAGGTGGAGGAGGAGCAGGAGTGTTGGCGGTGTCAACAGGAGGTCTCTGATAAATCATGAGACCTCGACACAGACGAACTGTCTCCAAGGTCAGCTGACCGCACAGCCAGAGGCCGACCTGCTGCTCCGTGTCTGTGTGTGGTGGAGGAGGAGG
The DNA here is from genome assembly GCA_023373845.1 of Nibea coibor. Taxonomy (NCBI): domain Eukaryota; kingdom Metazoa; phylum Chordata; class Actinopteri; family Sciaenidae; genus Nibea; species Nibea coibor. The sequence continues at coordinate 1,023,002 of CM041736.1, read as the reverse complement.
AGGAGGAGGAGGAGGAGGTGTAGTGACGGGGTTGTTGAACATGTACTCAGAGTGATCCTACAACCTGTTCAGATAATGTGCTGGATATCTAATGTAAAGAGACATTTGAGACGTTCACAGAGGGTTAACGTGTTTCCATGGTTCATAATCAGTGTTAGCTGAATCCTAAATGTTCTGATGTTGGAGCACGCAGTTTGTTCTGAACCTGCCGGGCTTACAGAGGTAATAACCGAGTGAGTGAAGTCAGTGAAGCGGCTGAACTTCATTTAAAGTCTCACTGTAATCACAACAAACACGCTCGACTTCCTGCCGCCGCAGCCGCCCTGATCCCGAATTATTTGGAGGCTTCGCAGACGGAACGCGAAGGAAGAGTCCACCGGGTCCTCTGCTGTTGATGGTCACACCGGTCGCTATGGTCCTGTTGTTGCTATGGTTACTGGTGTGAGTTCTGATCCCAAAGCACAGAGTGGTGATCCCGATGAACAGGTGAAATCACAGTGTGTGTGTGTGTGTGTGTGTGTGTGTGTGTGTGTGTGTGTGTGTGTTCTACATTTCAATGATTTTGTGATGATTGAGAAGCGGACACATCCACAGAGTGTGATTGATAACACTGCCCTGCACCTCTGAAGCAATAAACCATCACACACACACACACACACACACACACATGCTAATGAAAAGATGGGGGAATATTCTGTCACCAGCCTCTCCTTCACTCCGGACACACACACACACACACAGTTACATATGTACAGACCGACACACACACCGGCCAATCGTCTCATTGCTAAACACAGACGTGGAGGCATGTGAATGGCTCGAGGTGCGTTTGATTTACGCTCACAGACACTTGAAGAGAAGTGGACGTGTCACTGAGCGGGAGGAGATAAATCAGCTGTTGCTGCACGGCGCCGAAAAATCCACAACACCTCTCCATCACAGCACTGATGTCATCACTGTGACCTCTGACCTTTGACCTTCATGCCATTCGACTGCTTGTAGTGTTTGAGACGGGATGATTCTGCCGCTGAACTGAAGCTTCACATGCAAACAGTCGAGTTCACCTGCTGCTGATCCACACTGACCTGTGATCAGCTGACCTGTGATCAGGTGACCTGTGATCAGCTGACCTGTGATCAGGTGAACGGTGTCTCTGTCAGTCGTACGTCTGTTCTCACACTATGTAACTTTGGGCTCCGGGTCGGGAGAAGTACGTAACGCTTTACGGCACTAAGTCACACACACCAACTATTTCACTGATTCTGGTGAAACTGGATCAGATTTTATGGAGAAAATGTTTCCTGGTTTTCCCTCTGATGTCCTCCGGCTGCTCCGCCTCAACTCTCTGTGATTTACAGAGTTTATGATGGACAGTGAAGTAAACTGCTGACAGCTGGAGCTGCTGTTAGCTCATGTTAGCTCAGTCTGTTAGCTGCTGTTAGCTCATGTTAGCTCAGTCTGTTAGCTGCTGTTAGCTCAGTCTGTTAGCTGCTGTTAGCGCATGTTAGCTCAGTCTGTTAACTGCTGTTAGCTAACGTTAGCTCAGTCTGTTAGCTGTTGTTAGCTAACGTTAGCGCCGTTTGTCTTGTGCTGGAGACCTGGCTGATGTTTGGCTGTCAGCAAAGTTGTCGGCTCGCTAGTTTCTGATCAGAAGTAATGTAATCAGAGTAAGTACAGCTGGATATAGTTACACAGTGGGATTACACTCTGAAGTCGGACCTCTGGCTCCTCTTCCTTTCAGTGTTTGTCAAAAATTAGCCTGATTTTTTTGATTTCTCGTGTTTTTCTGTCAGAATTTTGCTTCTTTGCTTTGTAACAGTTCAGGCAGCAGCTATCTTTGTTCCCCTGTAAGCCGCCTTATGTCGCCTTGAACACTCACTTATGAAAAATGTTGACTGTCAGACGTCTATTAAAGCCGACACATGCTGCTCTTTGGTATTTTACTTCATGACTCAGCGATGCAGCTGGAGCGCTTACTAAAGAATCAGTTGGTTTAAAATCCTGAAAGAACGTCTCTAATATTTAAACACTTTGACCAAAAAAAAACTTATACTGGAGCTGATTTGAGTGTTTGGTGTCAAACTCATGACAAATAAAACCTGAGCTCATGCTTCACTTTGCATCTCTGGCCAGAGCTTTCAGCTGCATCTCATGGTCTTCATCAGCTGATGTCTCAAAGCAGTCAGTGAAAATTAGAGGTTCATTTAATCTGCGTCTTTAATATTCAGCGGATCGATACGAGCGTGATGAAGCGAGCTCTAATCCTCGACACTTTGCTGACTCGTAACGTCTCTCCAGAGTCGGACAGTAAAATTGTTGAAGGCAGGAAAGGAGGCGTCACTTTTAAGAGTATTTCTGCTTTAACGGAGGAATAACAGATAATTAAACTGTCAGCGCTCTCAGCTCTGTGCTCTCCGTGTGAGAGAGGATCACTGAGATTAAAGCAGCAGCAGCAGATCTGTCCGGCCCGGCTCAGCTGCGTGACGACGCTGAGTCACCGGTCTGAGCGGACCGAACATTCGGTCAGCTCAGGTGATCCGATCAGCCGGACCTCCAGAAGAAGCCGAGCTCTCTGTCTGCATTCATGAGTTCTCTCCACAAAACAACTTTCCACCACGTTTGGAGGTGGCGATCAGTGAAACCAGGCGAGTTCATGCCTGACGACGTGAAGAAGACAAAGAAACCGTCGGCCTGTTCTGTGTTTGCTCGTCATCTCTCTGCTTTGATCCGCGAAATTTAAACACAGCTGATGATTCGATCTCCCAGAAAGTTCCGTGGTTTCCTAATGTTTGGTGTCACAGGTTGTGGTCAGCGCTCCGCGGGCTCTGACACGGCCGCTCCGTGTCTTTCATGCCAGTTAATGGCCGTGAAAACAAACTGAAGAAACACAAAAAGAAATGAATGCAAAGCAAACGCAGAGAGGCGGATTGTACGGGCTCAGGAGGGTTTTCAAGCTCTGCGATAAAAGCTATAGAGCGGCTCTCAGGTTTCATACGGTGCCTTCGCTGCACAAAGGTTGGAGATAATAAGCAGGAAGCTGGTTTGAGCCTGCAGGACTGATGTCAGAGCAGAGAGCCGCGGCGCTGCTGCCTCGTCCGTCAAACAGCAGCTCGTGTTGTCTCAGCGCCCGGCACAGGAAAGGTCAGGCCTGCTGCTCCAACACTGAACAAACAACACAACGCCGTGTGGGGCTTTTCAGCTGAACACACACACACAGAAACACACTCCGAGATGCATCCAGGCACACACGCACACACACACTTTATCACCTACACACAAGCAAACGCACAAACACACCAAATATGGGTTTGGACACACGCGGCCTCACGTAGGCACACATACACACATATACGCACTCCCTCTCACACACACACACACACACAAATGTAATGCATGCGAGGCAGGCGGTGTAGCGCTGGGACACCTGTTGTAGGGCTGTAGCAGAGCGGCGTTGAGGTGTTGACACAGCAGCTACTGCAGAGTTTGAACCATGACGGGGCACACACTGAAAATCACCATTTCTCACACACACACACACACACACACCATCTGATTAAAGGTTAGTTAACCTGTAGCCACGCCCATCAGTGATGTCAGAGTGTGGCGAAGACTTCGACCACAGGGGAAAAAGATCCTCAGCTGTAGATCAGAGTGGCTCGGTCAGATTCTGGTTCTGCCGGTTGGGTTCAGTACTCGAGATTAAACCGGCTGTTAGCAGCGACGTCTTCACGGTAACTATCTTAACAGTGACTAACGACTGTTACATCTCGTATCGCCTCCGTTTGCTTCGTCAGCAGCAGAACCTCGTTTGGATCCACGTTACAGCCGCTGGAGAACGTTGCAGGAACGTGTTGCAGCCTCTCCAGCCTCACTCGTTTAGAACGTTCGCGTGTGGAGCAGCTGACCGACATGTAGTCATATAAACATTATTTTGACATGCAACAAGGAAACAGCAGCAGGTTCACTGGAGCCAAAATCTGCTCACCAATATTAAAGAAACGTTTCTCAGCTTCTCTTGCTGACGACTTTTGTTTCTCCGTCCGTCAGGACCAACACAAACACGCAGAGGCCGCTCACTTCCCTTACAGCTCCCTTCAGTCTGTCACCCGCTCACAGGAGGCTGAATGTTTCGGCTCACGTGGTTTTATGAACGTTTAGCCGACAGAATCCTCGAGTCAGTCGATCTTTTCATCCTTGTATTCGTCTTTAACACTCTTCAAATCCTACCAGACTTTCCTACCTACGTTTATATTTCTGAGCCGTCTGCCGTCCTTTTTTTCCTTCCTACCAACCATCCTCATGTCCTACCTTCCTTCTTACCTCACCCACTCCTCTCTTTTACGACCTCCATGGCACAGATTTACCTGCCCTGCAGAGCTGCTGCAGGTGGGGCAGGAAAAACTATTCATTACTAGATTTTTAAACTCTTCTGGTTAATACTCCCTCCTTCCCTCCCTCCTTCCCTCCTTTCCTCCTTCCCTCCGTCCCTCACAGAGGAAGGGTCGGAGGTCATGACATGAGCTACAGGGCTGCAGTCTGGAGTCTTGCTCAAGGACACTTCAGTGATGTGGGGGTGGGGGGCGACGTGCGACCACCGTGAGTGATTTTCTACCGTTTCTTTCAATTCAAAACTTCATGATGTGAATCTACATTTTGTGTTTACAGAATAAATGTGGAGGTTGAGCTTCACGACGTGTGAATGAGGAAAGGTTTCCATTTCCCATCATGTCGTTACTGTACAAGCTTCACCACACGAAGTGCTGCTAAAAATAAAAACCGTCCGACTGAAATTATTTTATGTTTCTGCTCCTTCTCTTCGCTCGGCATCACAACAGGAAAAATTAAATCTATAATTAATAAATCAACAAAACTGTAAAAGCCTCATTTGATGCAGTTTGTGGTGAGAAGTCCAGAAAAATGAAGCTCACACACACAAACACACACGGTGCATGCCAGAACAGCAGCACACACTCACAGAGCTACATGAATATTAGAGATGATTATTAGACTGTAGACACACAAACATTATTAGACATTAAACAAATGTGATATTTTGCAGTTTTGACACTAATATTTAAATGGATCCTGATTCTTGCATTCTGCATGCTGTGGGTATAAATACCAAGTCTGTGAAATGAAAGTTCAGCTGCAGCAGAATCACTGAAGAATCTGATCAAAGTGCCACTGACGCGCTTCAGCAGCCAGGAGGAAATATTATTTGAACATTACAGTTGCAGTAAATATGACAGCAGCGGCTGCAGCCCCAAATGTATCATCTCTTACATAAACAGAGCCGGTTAATTAATGGAAAGTGGTGGCACGGCTCGGCTCGGCTCGGCTCGGCACAGCACAGCTGATAAGGAGCGGGGTTGCATAGGAACAGAGGAAAGTGGAGTCTCTGGAGGATGAAAGTGGCTCCAAACAGAGATGGAGAGCTCTGAACGCGACTTTAAAGAGCTGCTTGTTGTTTTTCTCACCTAAAATAACTCACCTGTTAAAATCACCAGCACGAGCCCAGGTGGGTTGTTTTTTTTTTTACTTGGAAACGAGTTTTGAATGTGTTGTTTTCTCCCAGGCTGAAATCAGAGCTGACTTCTGGTTTACCTCAGATGAAGTGAAACAGCCACATGAGGTGTGACGCTCATTGAAGCGGAGAAATGTAAAAGTGTCGCAGGTGTTTCAGGCTCTGAAAGGTCAGAGTTCAGCTCCGCGTCCGCGTTAACCCACCCTCTAAGCTACAAGAATAAAGAAGAACATGTACTCACATGTGAAACTCCTGCGTTAAAACTGCGGGTTTGTTTTCAGATGTCGCCTTTCACACCATCACTGCTCCACCGCGCCCCGCTCACAGCTGCCAGATCCCATCCGGAGAGGAGGCGCACAGTGGCCGATCCATGAGCGGAAAACTCCGCGCAGCGCCACGGGAGAAGTGTTTGGAGACGGAAAAAGAAGAAGCAGCAGCTGTTTTTTGTCTTGCTGTTGTTTTTTACATCCAAGCAGAGTGATGATGGGGACAGGAGGAGCGCACAAGTCCCTCCAGCAGCGGCGGCGGAGCGGACTGTGGCGCGTCAGTCCAGCCGGGGAGCAGAAAGTGCGCACCGGGTCGCTCCACTCCGCTTCCTCCGGCGTCTTCCCAACAACTTGAGCCGCTTTAATCCTCCGAGCGGCTTCAGCCTGGTTTTATTCCCTGTCTTTTAACCCGAGAAACACACACATCTCCACGGCGGGAAAACAGATGTTTAGTTTCTTCTCATCCTTTTCAGGTGTGATAATTAACAAACCCTCCAAAATAAAAGTCCTCCTCGCGGCTCCAGCTGTTGCTTTTATTCTCTTTGTTTTTTTCTTAATAAATTAACTGGAGGTGGAAAAGTGGAAGTTTTCCGTCAGTCAGAGTGTTCTGCTGCGTTTCGGTGCGTCGGTAGGTCGGTAGGCTGGTTGGGCTGACCGGCCGGACTCTCATCATCCCCGCAGCTCGATCGCCCCCTGGACACGGAGAGAGAGAGAGAGAGAGAGGGAGGGGGAGGGGGGAGTATCGCGAGGTTACTCCCTAAGTCCCGTTTGACTCGCGCTGTGGTGACCGAGGACGCGCGCGCGCACGCGAACACGGTGAAAACAACATGCAAAACACACTTATTCACACACACACACACACACACACACACACACACAGCTGACATGTATGAATTCACTGTAAGTGCTTCCATCATAACAGAATACACTT